>VXAC01004963.1:607922-710216 GCA_013399225.1 Rhipidura dahli
GGGGTGGCGGGGCGGGGACACGGAGCGCGGCGGGGCGGGGACACGGAGCGCGGCGGGGCGGGGACACGGAGCGCGGCCGGGCGGGGAGACGGAGCGCTCGCCTGGCACTCGCTGCCCCCGGAGCAGTCGCAGGGCTCCTTCTGGCTCTGGCAGACTGCCGGCCCAAAAGGCACTTTGTAAACCCGGATAGTTGTAGGGTGCGGCGCTCTCCGACCTTAGAACAACTTTAAAATATTGCCATCTGCCGACTAATGGCAGTGGGGGTCTAAGAAAGAGGTTTCTGTGTCCGTCTCCTCTTTCATTGGCCTCCACAAGCTTGCTCCGGGCCACTGACCGCCTCTGACTTGCTGCTAGTCGGTTCTTTTTGTATTTTGGGGAGGGGGAGGGATATTTGTATGTGGGTGGTGATGGGCAGTGACTGAATATTCAGCTCATTTCCATGACCAAACCTAAAACTAAATGTGTTAATAACAGCTCACTTAAACTTTTCTCCTCTCCCCCTTCAGAACTGGCAGGTGTTCATCTTCATGAAGGAAAGAAACACAAGAAGGTCTGATTAGAACTGTAGTGTTTTGCTTCAAGATGCCCCAAAGGGAAAATTCTCATCTTCAAGTCTCGTCTTTCAAAACTGCCTGTGTTCTTTCAATCAAAGAAAAACGTTTTTTGAGAATGACTTGTGAAGTCTGTGAACAAAGCTGTCTTCACAAGGATACTGAATGAAAGACATCATGCCTTACAAGGGACACTTATCTTGAAGGGTGACACTGTGCTCTTAAGCTAAAACACAGGCACTGTAAAAACACTGATCCTGAACAAGAATAAGGATTATAAAAACTGCATCAGGATGTTTGTTAGTCCCAGAAGAGTTAGAAAATGCCATTTTTTGCAGATATGTGCCACTTGCTTCATACTGTGTCTCATGATTTTTTGGGTACCGTTTGATAATCACATTGTGAGCCATATGAAGTCCTATTCCTACAGATACCTCATAAATAGCTACCATTTTGTGAATGACAGCTTGTCTATCAGCAGGGATAACCTGAACAGAGTATCAAGCTACCAGTACTTGATCAACCACAGAGAGAAATGTCAGCAGCAGGACATCCTTCTCCTATTGTTTGTGAAGACTTCTCCTGAAAACCGTCATCGAAGGGATGCAATTAGACAAACCTGGGGTAATGAGGAGTATGTTCGTTCTCAACTTAATGCCAACATTAAAACTCTTTTTGCTTTAGGACAACCAACAGGCCATCTGCAGAAAACACAGCGGCAAAGAGAACTTGAGCTCGAAGACCAGAAATACCATGATTTGATTCAGCAAGACTTCTTGGATACTTTTCACAATCTTACTCTTAAATTGCTTTTGCAGTTTAGCTGGGTGAATGCCTACTGTCCTCATGCCAGGTTCATTATGTCTGCAGATGATGATATATTTATCCATATGCCAAATCTCGTTGCTTATCTCCAAAGTCTCACACAAATGGGTGCTCAAGATCTCTGGATTGGTCGTGTCCATCGTGGATCCCCTCCCATTAGAGACAAGAGTAGCAAATACTATGTTCCATATGAAATGTATCAGTGGCCCTCTTACCCTGACTACACAGCAGGAGCTGCATATGTAGTATCAAATGATGTAGCAGCTAAAATCTATGAGGCTTCATTGACTCTGAATACAAGTCTTTATATAGATGATGTTTTCATGGGTCTCTGTGCCAATAAAATGGGAATTGTACCACAATATCATGTATTTTTTTCTGGGGAAGGAAAGGCTCCGTATCATCCCTGCATTTATAACAAGATGATGACATCTCACGGACATGTAGATGATCTTCGCCAGCTCTGGAAGCAGGCTACAGATCCCAAAGTTAAAAGGATTTCTTCAGGGATTTGGGGTAGAATGTACTGCAGGCTGATCAATATTGTGCTTCTCTGTAAACTGTACTATGTGGACACATATCCTTGTTCAGCTGCGTTTTCCTAATACTTGAATATCTACATTGAAGATCCACTGAGCCAAGACAGAGCAATGTTTTAGGTGTTTATCCAAAATATATGTAAACATGGAAGGAGGTAAAATTTACACATGATTACTTGGGGTGGGCAGAGGGAGTGGAAGAAGATTCTGTTCAGAGACTTATTGGAATAGCTCTCCTGTTGTACTTCAACTTTTTACATTGTAGCCTGGTTTTTTTACACTCTTCAAGGGATGCAAGTCTGGATTATAAGTGAAATATAATGGACTTGACTTCTAGACTTTGAAATGCTTGTTGAAAATGTCTGTTTCTTTGAACTTGTCAGTAAGTCTTGACAGTTTTTTTAAAACCTAGGTGAACTAAGGCACATGGCAAAAAAAATCTGTTATATCAAAATGGAGTAGACCTTTCAAAACACGAGGAAAGGGGAACTTCTGACTTGATGAATGAGACTATCACAGAAGTTTTAGGCAGTGTAAACTCTCTACAAATATTCACCATTTCTCAATGCTTCATACAAAGTCTGTCTGGACCTGCACAGTTGACAGACAGTGAGTGCTATAAGTGAAGACCTGCTACAGTTGTTTTCTCAAAGCTCCCAAATGTTTGAAATAGGGAAAGAATATTTGAATGCCCTCTGACTTGGTGGTTTTAAGTAACAAAGGAACCCCCATTAGAATGTGAAGCTATAAAAGTCAAACACTACTCATGTAATTGGTTGGGGTAATATTTCTCTGTCTTCTGAAAACTGAATCAGCATATTTAAAAAGTTCAATCTTTAATAAGCATGTAAGTTAAATTAGTTTTCTTTTAATAATCCTTCTGTTTTCCAATATTCTAGAGGTGAAAAGCAAGCAAAAGTGCCTGAGAATGTTACTTAGAGCTAGTTTAAGACATAAAAAAGCAAAATTTCATGGTTGTACTAACAGCAAGGGATGATATTTTCTGTACAAACTTTGCATTGAAGGGATAGGGAGATGGTGATTCATAGAAACTCAGTACACAAATCATAACAACTAAAATATTTCTCCTGAAGTCAAAATTGAATTTAAAATTTCAGGGTCGTTTGTGTCCACAAACCCCTGTACCTTGAATATATCTCAATGTTAATATCACTTGCAAAGGAACAAAATGCCTGTGCTTTGTAAACCAAAGCAGAGCTAATTGATGTGCAAACTGCAGCCCTTATGAGTTGTCCTGTGGTGCCATAAAGATACCGCAGAGAACCAGAGCTGTAGGCTGCCTGCAGTCCTTGCACAGCTCAGCAATGGTGCTTCCACAGACTCTCAGGACAGATATCTTAGTTGCTAATTGCCAAACCTGTGGTAGCTATACAGAACTTGCTAGTTTGAAGATGTGAGTAGTAAACTTGGTTTAACTACTGCTACTGCTCTTGGAGCTGTGCTGCAGGTTTTCTGGTTTGAATGGATAATGGCATCTGTCCATGTAGACAGAATCCAGAGTGAGCTTACTGACTGTTCTCTAAGCTGTTCAGATGGAGGGTAGGTAGCTACTGGAATTAAGTCAAATATGAAACTTTCTACAGTTGGTTTTGCAGAAGGAAGATAATAAGATTCCTAACTGTCCCAAATGTTGGGCATATAAAGAGCCCACAAATAAATCATTTATCAGTGTCAGAATGACAGAAGTGAGTAACAGCTATACTTAAGAAGGAACAAATCCAGTTCCTTTTATTGCCTAAACAAATGGATAGCAGTACTGGGGATGTAGATCTATATAACGTGTTACATACAGAGAAAATAAGTGCACATATAGAGAAAGTATTATTCTATATTGAAGGAAAGCTGCTTCATCAGATTTCTGACTTGCTGTGAGACATTTAAATCAACAAAGCTGCACAGCAAAACACCACTGCTAGAAAAAGCCACCCTGTTCACTGAAGGGAAAGAGGGTCTTCACATGCAGTATGCAACCAAAATGTACTAGTAAGACTATAGTCTTCCAGCATAACTACATGCTGGGATTTGTTTTCACCCATACAAGCAAAAGTAAAGTAAGCTTTAAGTAGCTTTAACCAGCTAACATCTAAAACACTGCTTAAATGTAGTTGCCATTATCTGAAAGGCACTTTTGACCATTGAAATACTTTGTTTTACAGTTGGTTTGAGTGTTGTTTGGATTGTTTCTTAATCTTAAAAGGGCCATGATGTTTGTAGTATGCATTTTCTTTTGCTGCAGTGAAAAGAAGTTGCTTGTTGAATAAAAAGGAAAGCATGAAGACACTCATTTCAAGAAATGGAGACGACATAGAAAACTTCATATTATCTGACTGTAAACACAAATTAAGATTTGTACACTTCCATCAGGAATCTTTTTTAACAATAGTCTCGGTGCTCCAATGCAGGGCTGGTACTTCTAGAAGTAAAACTGTATCAGCCTGAATGGTCACTCCTCATTAAGAGTTTGACATTGTTGCACAGCATATTTAATGCTAATTTTTTTTTACCTGTTTGTTTGGTTTGCATCAGTTTCCCTTTGATATTACTAATTTTTATACAAAGTATTCAATATTTATTCTTAAACTTTGCTCTGTACCACAGAAAGACAGTTGTTTTGTAAAATTTGTTTTGAATAAACAGACTTATTTCTTTTAAAAAAACCTAAACAATACAGCAAAGGTAAATATCTCTTGTTGCTTTCTTTGTAACTGACAGGATCAGTTCTGATACTTTTAAGCGTTGTTCTGAGTTCCCTTTTACAAGACAACTTCAAACTGCCCCTCACTTTCCCCCTGCCCCCAGTGTGGGCAAAAGGCAAAACTGGTGTTCCCAAGAAAAGGGAGAGCTCACAAATTTGTTTACCAAGCTTCTAGGTCTAAAGTTGTATAAAATTGCCAGGTATTAGAAGCTTAACCTGTTGTTGATGTTATAATTTGTATGTTCTCTTCAGGCAGCCATTCCTCTGGAGATGTGTATCTGTCTACACAAGAGTTCAGATGATACTTTGCACATTTGGAAAAGTAGCTGATGGTTTAGGGACCAGACATGGTATTTTTACAGGGTATAATTAAATTTAGATAATTATAATTTGTATGTCTCTCCAATTTGTCTGACAAAATGTACCAAGTTAGGGTTTTCACAAATGGAGTAATTTGCATCAGGTAACTCCAGTGTATGAGACAGGGGCATAACTTAAGTATGAATTATCTAAATGATAGTGAAAAAGACAACAAAGGAAATGAAGTCAAAATTGTGGCATTTGGCTTCTTGCAGGGTGGGTTTTGTTGTGGGTTTTTCATTTTATGGGTTTTTTTTAATTGTTCCGTTTGGCCTAGAAACCACAGTTCTGCTAAAATTGGGTTTGCTTGATACTTTTTGTTGAAACTAAGTGATTTAAGTATCTGGTGCTTTAGAATGCATCGCTAATAATCTTTTTCTCAAGATTTTGCAGAAACTCTAGCTTGCAGTTAAAAAACCCAGAAGCTTCTCAGAGGTACATGGTCAAATGTGAATATTCTGAACACTATGAGATGATCTTTAACACTGGGGTTTTTTGTAAATACATGCAAGGCTTATTCTAATGACTTCTTCTCTCACATCTTGTAATTAATACTTCTAAGAAAAAAAAACCAACAGTCTGTAAAAAAGCCCCAACCCAAACAAAAGACAACTCTTGCTTGCTTTTCCATCTGATAGACTGAGTATAAATGCATGGCTGTAAGCATTTCACTGACTTCAATACTGCTAATTATTTATTAATCTTGGTGAACTTCAAAGAAGTTGTAGAAAATGTACTACAAAGCATTAACTTGCATTCTAAGAAGAAAAAAAATATAGTGGCTGATACGTGCAGCCTTACCTCCTCCTTGTTGACAAGTTCTCATCACTTTCACTGGTCACCAGGACTCTGCTAGATCCTCCTTGACTGGCTTCATGCATCACTTCAATCTGAATGAGAAGGACATGTTAAAACTGAAAATACTTAATTGCTGATGCTTTTATTTAGAGAACTTGAACTCTTTGACAGAATAAAAAAAGATCCTACCCAACCTAGAAAGTCACTAGACAAGTTAAAATGATTGAATTCTAGTTGTGCAGAAATATCTCCTGTCTATTTATATTCTCCTTCCTTGCTCAGTGTTGGCATCTAGGCATTCCTTACTGCAGGCAAAGTCGTTATATTCTTGCACCACAGAACATGAATTATCTCATTGTGTAGATAATTACAGGCATAATAATCTGTTCCTTAGACTCTGCAACACTGTTTTTCATTTCCTGTCTGAAGCCAACCCAAAGACTTCACATTTTCAGAGTTCTTTGCAGAATGCCCTATGGAGAAATGTGGGAATCTTCCGTGTGCCTCTGAGAAGTGTCTGTGTCCCAGCAGCAGTGCTGGGTGAGGCAGTGCTGAGCACAGGTACCTGTGCAGAGCCTGTGCCCAGGCTGAAGCAGAGCTTTTGCACAGCTCTGGTGTTTATTTTGATAAACACACACTTCCTTGTCCAGTCTTGCAGAGTTGGATCATTTCAAGTGCTTTCCAGGCAAGTTTTAACCAGGCTTTTCCTCCTTTTGACTGCAGCTTTAAGAGTACCAAGCACTACTTGCACTTACTCAAAAGCCAATCTCTTTAAATTCAGTAAAACAACCCAGCTGCTGAGTTTGCTGTTAATCCAAGCCAATATCTAAATCCCAGCAGAATCGAAGTTCTTAAGCGCTTGCATTTTTAAGGGCTGATTCTGGAGAGGGAAAGTAGCTGCCTATCTTACATTCTATATTGCTAAATTATTTAGCTGGTTGATGATAATGATAGAATTCAGTAATAAACTGTCCTCATCTGAACAATTATCAGAATGGGGGGGAAGGGAGCGGGGCATAATTTGCAGTGTGGATTTTTAAATCCACTTCCAGTCTTGGGAAGTGGATTTAAAAATGAATGAATGGGTAGATGTTTTATAAAGCCTATACCATGCTGCTGCATACACCTAACTACGTGGGAGGAATGCAATTGATTACCTGCATTACTGATTAAAGTAAAACTAATTCCAAAGCCACTTGCTGTGAGTTTAGGCAAAGGGGAGACCAGCCGTATGTTCCTGCTGATAACTGTGGTTTTTTCTGTGCTTATTGCTGAAGTTGTGGGCTGTGTTGGCCATTTCAGAAAATGGACTACATTTAATTTTTGCTTTTAGCTTTAGAGGAATAAAGATGAAATGTATGAGCAAGTCAGGGGTGTGGATAACAGAAGAGTTGAGTTAAAATAGCTTGTCCTTATCAGAGAGTTAACATAGAAATGTTCCAATTTCCAAGTACAGGTATGTAAATCTATATTTATGAGGTTTTGAATTCTTTCATAATATGGGATGTCCCCAAATCACAGGTAATCCTACCTTAATTCCACCTTTTGTCTTCTTAATGCTTTTCTTTTTTGATAACTCTACTTCCGAAATGGTCTTTGGAGGGCAGGAAATTTCTGTGGACCTCCTATTAGTAGCTGAAGAGTAAAAAAGAAAGTAACATTACAAAACATGTGCTAAAAGTTAAAATTCTACTTCCCAAAAAGGGCAACGAGCAAAGATCCTGACACATCAGTGTCAGTAAATGAGACCTGGCATAGAGAACTGAGTTGTGCTGGAGCAGTGATGGACCAGCTGGCACAAGGGATGGAGTCCCTTGTTTAGTGCTGCACTGTGTCTCAAACTGGCATCTTTGTCAGGATTACTTTGGTTTGGTTTCCCTGGGAAAACCATCTTTAGGACAGCACAGGTAAATGTTAGCCAGCTGTACCAACACTTGGGTAATTGTCACTTGCATGGTGTTGCCTGTGTGGGTTCCCAAAAAAAGGAAATTTTGTTTCTGGTAACAGTTTGCTGATGTTGGATTAAAGGATTGCTCCCTGTAAGGTTTCATTACATGAACAGCTCTCAAAAGAGTAATCACAGGAGATCAGCCAGTCACAATGACAGGTATGTAAGGCCAGAGAGTCTGAGGTTATTATTTCAGCATATGCCTTGTTGTGTCAGGTTTGGTGGCCCTTGCAGGCTCTGAAAACCCCGGCTGACACCGAGGTGAATGAAGCTACTGGACAGTCATCCTTAACAGCACAACCACCTGTGCTGAGCCTGCTGTCCAAGGGAAAGGCTTAGAATGAACCATGAGCAAGGGAATCATACATTTGGCTTCAATAGAAAAATCTGTTAGTTTTATCTTCATTTTAGATTGATAATGAGCTCACAGCACATGCAAGCACAAGGACAACAGCACTCTCCTTTTTCTTAGTTGCTGAATTGATATGGGCAGCCATTCATGTCATGGGTGAAAACATATATGAATGCCATATGAAATGCTGAAAGCATCTGGGTCAGGCAACAAAGAACAAAATTAAGTTCTTTTCATTTTTATTCTGTCAGAACTTTCTAATTGAACAAGCACTTTTTCTAAGAATAAAAGCTGATGTTTTCAAATGCATCTGGCAACATTTTGTTTAAAAGGATTTCACCAAGTTTAATATTTTGAAATGTTGCGAGTCTTGATAGTCATTAATAATGTTTTCTTCTTTGGGAGAAGGTGAGGGATACAGTAAAAAAGATGCAGACATCTTTGAATGAGGAGGACATGGTATCAAAGGTTTCATGTAGGAGAAGGCTGAACACTTCAAAAAGAAACACCTTAACAAAGTTTCAAATGCCCTTGTCATTAAATTCTTTTAAAGTAGTTTAAAAAAAGGCTAGAAGAAACACATAGAAGCACCCCAAATTATATTCAGTTAAAAAGACAACATATCAGTTTCACAGACAATAATGGAAGCTAACGTTTCTTGTACCCTGTGTCTTTTCAACAGCCTTATCACACAGCTGGGAAGAGAACTAACTAAAGTAGCCTCTCTCCAACTCTTCCCTAAATCTTCTTGGATTTATCTGATGCTGAATGACATAAGAACTTGGCAATGCCCATTTCATGCTTGTTACCTCCTCACAATGACTCCAAACTAGAAAGTTTCCTCAACGGAACAGTGAAATCTGGCAGTCACCAGCAGCTATAATCAACTGGTAGAGGATTCTTGTGGTTCCCAGGACTGAGCTGAAATGCAAATGTCTCTTTCTGGCTCTTCCATCACTCTTTCAGAATATACAGCAGGGGATTTGTTTTGATTTTGAGCACTACTTTCAACAAATGCCTTTTTCCCATCCCCAAGCAAGTTTTCCCTGAAGTAGCATTTGTTCTCTCAAAGGTATTTTTATTTCACCCAAAAAGCGGTGTACCAACATTTTGGAACCAAGGGAACAAAAAGATGCAAGATGCAGCACATAGAAGCTATTGATCCCAACTGTCTAACTTCTCCATACCTTTGTAACCTGCAGGGAGGGTGGCTGCTACTGTTGGCAAAACCAGAACATTTGGGAAGTTTTCAAACGGGTCCCTTTATGTGTTTTCCCATGAATCTCTGAGTAAGGTTTCTATAAGCATCAGTAAATTCACCCTTTTCTGTATTGATGCACCCTGGAGATTCTATTTAGTCATAAATTCTCACCTACCACGATCATGACAAAACACAGCCTGTGATCATACCTATTACACTAGCAACTATTATATCCTGGAGCTTCTCCCACCTATATCCTGTTTATACCTTGAAAAATCAACATAAAAAAAATAAACCTAAGACTCAATAGAATATTGTTTCATATTCTTACCCACACCTGAACACCCTAGATATGCTGCCAATGTCCAGCTGCCCTGTCTAAATCTGGGTTCAGTCCATTGGATTGCTCTACAAAGCTAATTCACAAATTTTATGGATGTGTTGCGGAAATAAAGGGAAACAAAGGAAATAACTTCAGAAAGTATGAGAACTTTTGCTTAGAAGAGCATAGTCAGCAATACCAAGTTGTTTGACTTATTCATTAATCAGAAAACTTTGTATCTTCAAGGGATGGTTTATACTGGTACAAAAACCCTGCTGAAAGCAATCAGCAGAAAAAGTGGAAATCAGTTACAACTTTGATGTCTGGATCACAAGTTGCCAACTCAGACAGCTCCAGGTGATCCAGGAAAGAGAGCACAGGGCAGTTTAAATGGAAGATGACACATTCACAAGAAGCCAAACTGCAGGTACTCCTTGATCCAGCAGCAAATTAGTCAGGTCAGTTCACAATCTCAGTCTTGGCTTCTTCAGTGTGATATATTCCAGAAAATGAGACAGGTACAATGTAAGAAAGCAGTCAAATTCAGACATGAATATTTCAGACATGAATTTGATTCATATTGACACAGTGAACGTAGCCTTCCAATTTGACCCAGAAATGAACTGAAAACAGGAAACAAGCTGCTTTGGTTATGCTCTGGAGAATTTTTCATTTGTTGACTGGCCTATAGTCAGAGACTGCTGCATCTCACTGCATTTAAGTAGTTTCTGGAGCAGTACAGAAAGAAACAGCCCAAATACCTGCCAATTATTATTGCACTAATTACTGTGGAACTGGAAATATAAGGGAAACTCCCTTATAAAATTCAGTACAGTTGGCTGTTTCAAGGTCATTACAGTGTTGCATTGCTGAAGAAGCTGAAAATTATAGTGTTGAGCTGCCTATTGAAAGAATAAAGGCACAGGAACAAAGGAAAACTAGAAATGATCTAATGTCTGCATGGTTTCAAGGTTGTTTTCATCCTATTTTTTCACATTATTCCCCTGGATGATACATAATGATTATTTCATTTTGAATTCATTAATATTTTAAATTGCTTGATGCTGCTTTTAAAGCAGATAGTGTTAAAGGGTAGGGTTTGGGTCTGTCACTTGCATTCACCTGGAGCATGACTACATTTCTCCAGTGGGGATTTAGTATTGCTTACTAGTTTTTTATGAAAAAGTCTCATGACAAGTATGGAATCACTGCTGCATTATTTAGCCTGCAGCAAATGCTAAAGTGGGCTGTACTGACACTAAAGCTGCTAGAAAATGACAGAGACTCACGTGCTCTGTTTTGCTTTGCAGACTTTCCACCCCTCTTAGACTGAAATAAATTCAGTGAGGAAAACTTGTGCTGCTTGTGAGAAAAGGCTGTGGTTTCACCCATTTCCCCCCTGCACAGGGGAGCAGGCAACCTCTCTGAGGTCTCCTCTCCTACTGGGGGGGCTGCATCCCCCACTGAGGGACAGACAGAACTGTGGGCAGCCCCCAGGTGCTCAGAGATAGCTGGGTTAGTTCACCTAAGTTTGCTCCTGCTAGAATAACTCCTTACCTAGCAAGAGGCACAGGTCATAGTCAAGGGTTACAACACATATCCAGCACCTGTAAGATACTCCAAGTCCCCCCTCACATAAATGCCATGCTTTGACATTCAGCTTTGGGGGGAATTTCCCCATCACATGTTTTCCCATCTGTTTTCTCTATGAGTTTGTGCATTCTCACTAATCATCTGCAGCAGAATCAAATTCCTTTGGCAAGAACAAGCATGGAAACAACTACTCTGCTAGACTTTATTGGGGCTTGTTGCTCGTGCTGTCCAATTGGAACAGGCGTTTGAAGATAATTAGTGGCTTAATTGCTGTTTTGAATACTGGTGATGACAAAACAGAATGTTTAGGCAGCTAAAGAAACACCAGAGCAGCTATGGTTTATCACTTAATGGCTTAGGGCAGAAAGACTTTGCCATTCTTAGGCAATATAATTTAGGCTTCTTTGCTCCAGCAAAATTTCTGTCAAGCCCCCTGAAAATCTGCTGATATAAGAAGCACAGAGTGAGGTTCCTAGACATGTGATGTTCTACAAGGAGACACTATCCAGTTTCCTCAGACTGGTGCAAGTGTAATAGCAGCCCCATAGCCACAAAACAGAAAGTACCTTCGACTTTTTTCAACTTCATTTATAGAAATATAGTGAACCATAGAAACTAGTGGTTTCTCAAACCATCAATGCAAATCACATGCATCATCTCTTCTGAGTCAGCTAATCTCTCTGCAGCTTCACTTCCCCTGCATACATCCCCAGACTCTTGCAAGGCATTCTTCCTTTATCCTCTGTCCAGATGTTATTAGTTAGTGAGTGTTATGCACTAGTGACTGTGAGGAATGCTGGATTGGATCCAATGAGCGGTTGTATACATTTAACTGAGAAAGAACCAGCTTAAATTTTATTATTTAAAGAACTGAAAAGTCTCCAGCTATGTTCCCCCCTTACGAATCTTGTGTTCCAAGCTGGCCTTCTAAGATGCTTGTATGGAGAGTCATGGATTTTGTATGTGCAATGTGCTGTTAAACATGTTATTTGTTTAACAAGCTCACAGAAATTTTGACATCTCTGCTCCTGTATTTCACATTTATGTTGCACACAAATAACTCACTAGGTGAATATTTCATAGCACTTTGTGCTGCCACATTCCAACTCTTGCCAGAAAGGTAACTAAAGCAAGACATTTTTCCTAACCATGGTCACTGAGACAGCCAAATCATCTTTTACTGAAATTTTCCAAGAACGTGTGAAGCTGAAGAAAACAGCCTTTGGGAAAGTTTCGTTTCAAAGAGTTAGAGTTTGGGAGAATTACAAGCGAATTGAAATAGATAAATGCTAACTGCAGTCATCCCTAATAGCATGTATAATCCTTTACAGTGCTGTAGTGCATCTCACTGTGCCTGACAGACTGTGTGGTTTGACTCTGTGCACCTATTCCAATTCACTCCATGCTAAGGAGTTTTGCACAGAAATGCAGAGAACAAATATGTAGTCAAATCATCAAAACTTACGCTCTCAGAAGTGAATCAGAGCAAAAATATTTCCCTGTCAAGTGCCACTTCTTTCCTCCCAACACACATATGGACAAATTTAGCCATTAGTAGTATTCAGGCAGCTTCCATTGGGAGTAAACAGAGTTCTCCTTAAAATAAGGTGTCATATATGCTACTTAAATATTTTCAAAGCTCATATTATAAAAAGGTCAGCAGAGATTTCTACCCTTTCAGGGTTAATCTGTGAATAATATTTAACCAAGTTCTCACAGCTAAAACATTCACCAAATACAGCTGGCACAGACTTTTCAGCATCATCATAATTCTGGAACCAGTTCTTTGCTCTTGAACAGGCCTGTCCCTGCAAAATATAGAAGTCCACTTATGAAACCAGAAGCTTCAAGCAAAATTTGGATTAATCTCAAATTTTGCTTCAGTGTTTCCAGACCTCCAGAAAAGTGTTGACTGAAGGAGAGTTTACTGTGCAGTTCTGAGCTGCCTTTCTGGATCTTCACTAACCTAAAAGATTGCTGAGAGTCACCAGAAAAACCATACGTGAAACTGTGACAGTCATTTCCCTGCCAGAAAGCTGCCCTTTCTCTCAGACATGCTATCAGCTCTGCCTGTGAGCAGAAAATCCATCTCTGCCTATGCATTTGTCCATGTCAAATGGAGAGTCTGACAGTTACAGTAATGGAGTATTTAATGTCTGAGCCTTCACATCTGTGAAGATTTTCCATTAGCACCCTAAATTGGATTTAATTCTCCCTACCATTCCCTGTTAGGAAAATGGATAGTCAGCAAGGAAAAACAAAACAAAGTCTCTTCTGGAACAAATATAACTTATTTTCCTTTCACAGACCAGCCATTGCAGTGCTACCATAGTATTGTCCCTCTGCTGCCTGGGGACAAAAGCCTTTCTTTCTGGTCTTCTATTTCTGTTTACCACATTTTATTGCCTTTGCTTGTCTTTGTATTCACACAGTCTAGGAACATGGTATGTTCCTGTTGCCATATTCTATTTTGCAAGCTTTTAGAAATATTCAGGTACATCCAGGGTAACAAATGACAAACGAGTTACAAAATCTGTTTCAAGAAGGTGCTCTAAGCCTCTCTCATGTTTCCAAGATGTTGCTCAATAAATTCTCCCCATAAGTAAATGCTGATAGTGCATTGATGCCATGAATGTGATGAAAGGACACAGAGGAAAGTCCAAAAGAGGGTATCTTCAAGAAGAGCAGAATTTCACAGCCTCATTTTCAGGCTTGGAATAGGACTCAGTGTCCCTGTTTCTATTCTCAGACACATATCATAGTCAGACTGTGAAACACCTTGGTGAATTCCTCAGTTTATCTGTGCCTCAGATAAACTTTTTCTTTCTGAAAAAAGGAGGTGAAAATACAGAACAGTATTTGCCAAGTCCTTTGGCATTCTGAGGGAAAGGGCGCTCAGGAATTTCAAAGTGTGATTCTTTGTAGCAGACAACTGGATAACACCAAAATGATTCACAAAGAATATGGGAATACACATGTACTATTCACAGCTGTTAAAGTAACTGATTGCGAGTCCCTGGATAACCTGCAAATACTCTGGCTCTTCTGTTTCTTTGTACAGAGCTACTCTGGGTCAGTCACTTTCAAGACTGAATGAGATGGCAGAGTCTACTTATCAATGTCTGAACAGGACTGGGTTGCACTTTGCACCTCCTCACAGAACAACCAGAGTAACATTTAAAAATAAATTTCACCTACCTATTATTTTGCAACAGGACATTAAAGGCTAAGCCTTGTCACACAGTTGTCCTGTATTGGGTTGTATAACCATGAACTGCAATTCAAGGGACAGAGCAAGGGAGCATCTCATGATTTTCTGTGAAAGAGCTGATAGTATGGGATGGACTCTATGAACAAGAATCAAAACTCAGAGTACTGTGATAAACCAGAGACTATTCTATAAGGTTCTATTTATACCAATAATTTAATTAAAAAATCTGCAAATGTTCTAAAATGACAAACAGTTCAAGGGACTGCATGCATAAACAGAACAGCAAGATTAGCTTTTAGCCTGAAGATGCAGTTTCAAAATCGGTGAAAGCCATCCTGAAACTGTGCTGCCACTGACAGGAACCGACTCTGACCTGCTGACCCCACAATCCCATTTTCTGCAACTTCCTTTGCTTCAGCACTAGTGGCCATGCACTGAGGAATCTGATGAACTCTGCTGCTTGGAGAAGGTGACTGGGCTGCGTGATCTTCAGAGCTCCCTGCATTTCCTAACTCATCAAGTGGAAAAATAACTACTACAGTTTTGCAGTCTGTTTATTCAGTTTTCAAATCAAATTACAACTCCTCCAGCAAACTGACTACCCAGTGCAAGAGGGGAGCACATTGCTGGAGGATGTGTGTGTGGCAGAGCAGGACCTCTTCACAGGCACTGTGTTCTCAGCTTGCCTTTAACCAATAGAGAAGTTGGTTAAATAGAGATCTTGAGGTAGGAACTGTACAAAAACCACACAGCTAGCATGATTTGGGAGGAAAAAAAATGAACAAATGTCAACCTGGCATGTGAACAGAAAGAAGGTGGTTTTCCTTTGGAAGAAAGGGTAAATGTTGGGGAGCAGAGGAGAACAGGGATATTGGTGTGACTTTCTGCTGGTATGCCTAGAAAGCAGAACAGTCAGGCTACTGACCATCCTAATCTTCCTGTTGAGAAAGCTGTTTGTTGAAGTTCTTCATGCAAATAAGGGGGATTTTCAAGGTTTTTTGCAAAAGGTTTCCCTTTTAAGCAGCACTAAAGTTCCAAAGTGACAACCCCTTCCTGCCACCAAGCACAGGGTGGCTGATCTCCAAGATACAGCTTCAAATTAGCTTTACCCATGTTTTCTCTGCAGAAAATAGCTGTCATGGTTAAAGGCACATGCTAAACTCAAATCAGCAACTTCCTGTCATTTATGAACAGAAGCAATGCTCAGCTCCTATAGTTAGAAGAGGACAAGGCAGAAAGTGAACTAACATCTACACAGAGGGGAAAAAGCAAAAATTCCACAAATGAGTCAGAGTCACTAATAAAGCCTTAATTTTGCCAGTATCTGATTGAAACCTGAGTAACTATGAGCCTTCAAAACCAAATATTCATGTTACAGTGTCTGCAATGTAAAAGAGGTTCTCATGCTTACATTGCAGGCTTGCTTTGACTACCCTGGCTTGGGTATTTGAGAATTAGCAACATAAGAAACACTGAAACACAGTATAGAAATGTATTCTGTAGAATTAGGCCTAGGGAGAGAAGCCTGGCAGGGCTTTTTGATTTGCCCTTGTTTGTGTGTTTGCAGGGACAGATATTTCATATTCATTTTTAATAGCTGGACCTACAAGGCTGACACTGCCCATCAAATTCAAGTGTTCATTCTATGACAACAAAAATCAAACATGACCATGTGGACAAATCATTGGTGTGAGTCTGAAAGCAGCTGCTCATGGCCTACCTACTGCTGCTGGTCTGGTAATCTTTGGTGATGCTCGCTTTGGGGAAGATTCAGGATGTGGAGCAACAGGTTGTACTGGCCGGGTCTGTTTGGCTGCCAGCTTCTTCAGACTCACTTGCCTCTTGTCAAACATTTCTTGTACATCTTCGAGTTTTTGTACAATTCTTTGGGCATTGGCCTTGAAAAAGAAAATGCAAACAATAAATGGTTGTCAGTGCTGAACTGAGCAAGCAAAGAAAGGACTTGTATTACCAGACTCAGACTAGAGCTGGAGATCACACTGTGCTGCAGTTTATTGTACCCAGTCCTTGCATTCTGCCCAGATCACAGTTTCACTGACCAAGACATGGTGACTCAAGCAGTGTTTCTAGCACTGCTCTCAAGAAAATGACGTATGTGTTGCATGACTACTCTTATGAGTAACACTTACTGCCACAAATGCTCACCACTGTGCCCTTTTGGAGTAGAGGAAGAGGCATATTTTACACTCAAATATATAGCCCAGTACAGTCTCATGGACAAAGAAATGGGAAATTTTTAACTTCTAAGTGAGCACATGCACATCCTGAGGGGTTTTACCTTTATTTCAGGGGTGAGGATCATGTCAAACTGATTGTAGAACTCCTTTGGGTTGGAGAGCTGGTGTTCCTTAGCTGTTACCAAGAACTTCTCAATTTCAACCAGTGCAGTTTCAGCTCCCTCTTGTGACTGGCACTTGTCCACAGCTTGGGAAGCTAAGAGGTAGATGCCAGCTTCACACCATTGGCTTGCCTTTAAAGGAAAATGGGGGAAGAAGGACTTATCATCCCTGGCAGTCCATGTTGTCAAATGTTGCTTCTACTCTATGAAAAACAGATTTGCCCTAACACTTCATTAAAGGAGATCAGTGTTACTCATAGCATACAGCAGTTCCTGCCCACCAGCTTGTGCAGAACTGGCCTTGCTCAACTAATGCGAAGCTCCAGTATTTATAGTAACATTTACTGAATGAAATGGAGAAAACCCAAACACAACTTTTTATCTCCATCATAATTACCTGAGTTTATAAAATCATTAATTTTTAGTAGAACCTTGCCAGGGCTGTTATCTGAGAAGGTTCACTCACCTTATCTAACTGCTTATGCAGCTCAAGAGACTTTCCCAAAATATCATACTTTTTCTTGGTCTCATTGGTAAAGTCATCACAAATCCGCCTGAGTTCAACACACTTTGGTCTAATGGAGTCAACTGCATAATGGTTGTTTTGGATGAGCTGTTCTCCATGGAGAGCTAGAGACTGGGCCTTCTCCAATGGTTCCTGTGGCATTAATGAGAAAAATCCCAAGTTAGGATGACATGCATAATAAGGACAATCCATCTCTGTAACCCCTGCTGCAGCCTGGGGGTAAAGGTCTGGAATATTAATACAGCTGATATGTCTTCATATTTACATTGAAGGCCAACTTCAAGGTCAATAAGTGAAAACTCATAGACTCACTGAAACTTGAGAGGTTCCATCTGAACCTCAGGAAGCACTTTTTTGTTGTGAGGGTGACCAAACACGGAAACAGGTTGCCCACTTCTTCTTTCTCACACACTGGGGACATTCATTATATAAAGTTTTTTTCCCTAGCTTTCCAAGTAATGAACAGGAACTGGGTCTGAACAAGCCTGGCTTCTGGAAATTAGGATTTGTATTTTGCAATTTAAAATAATGACTCAGGAGAAGAGAGCAAATACGGACAAAAATAAAAAGAAAGACAGTGACAAAGAAGTGTCTAGAATACCATGTCTGTAACAGCTTGAACACTAAATTGAGTGCAAACCTGTCCTTTCTCTTCCAGATGTTTCTGTTCCTTTAGGAGGTTCTCAACTCGAGTCACACTGTCTCCAATGTCAGCAAAACCTGCTTGTGTTTCCATGAGGTTATCCAATGTCAGTTTTACCTAAAAAACAGCAACAACAAAAACATAAAACCAAAACAAAATAAACCCACCCAAAATGCCATCATAAGATACTGATAAAAATTACAACAAACATTCACCTACATCTTTGAGAAGAGTCTGCATCCCAAGTTTAGTCTTTCAGCTTGTTCCGAAATGGAAAAGCCAAGGAATAATCAACAACCAAATATTCTTCAAGGAGTTTCCCTGCTTCTCACTAGTTAGGCCCACAAAGTTTAGACAACCCGTAACTCCAGAGATTATCTTACTCCAGAATCTGTATTACTCCAGTCTCTGGGCTGATATTTGAGCTTTCTGAACTGTATTCCCTTGACTCTGGTGGGACTGGCAACCTACCATCACAGAAGAAATTGTATTTGATAACTTCACACCTAAATGCAAAATTACTTATCAAGAAGTTGGTGTTCCACATTTTGGCCTCACAGTCTGGCACTTCCCTCACTGTCCCTTATTCAAGCATTTTAAGACATCTGAAAGCTGTCAAGGCTTTAATTTTTGAATATTCATTTACTATTTCATAATGAAGGGCTTCTCTCCCAACCTCCTTTTTGGATCACCAGCATACTCTAAGTATGGGTAGAATTTGACCTTATTTACCAGAGAAGGCATGAAAACATGAACAAAGAAATACCTCTCTAAAATCATGTTCAAAGTGTCGAAGCTGCAGGCACTGTTCTAGTTTTAGATGATGCTTGGTCCAAAATTGATCAAAAGCCTTTTCTGTTTCATCCAACTGAGCCAACAACCTGTTAAGAAATTATAATGAACAGAATGTACTTATTTCCTATAGTTCATTTCTTTTAAGTTACAGTAATTGATGGCAGAAAGCAGAGCAGGGAGATGGAAGGGAGCCCTACACTTACATAAGAGAGCTCTGTGTCAACTCTCCCTTAAGCAAAAGAGAATGAAATTTGCAGTAGGACAGGCAGGAATATGACAGGTGAGTGACAACTACTTGGATCTACTGTGGCAGTTCCTGTCCTGCCTCCTGATGTGCAAGAGGGACTCAGAGCTGTTCTGTGTGCTGGCAGCCAAGGGCAGCTGTGCCTCCCTAGCTTCCACCCAATGCTTCAGAGGTAATTCATCCCCAGCTGATGCAGGTTGAATATGATGCAATTATTATTTCATGGAATGATTAAAGCAGAACTCTACAACTTTTTAATTTTCTTCACTCATCAGAAATAGGCAAGGAATGAATAATTTTTCCCAGTTCATTAAAAACAATAGATTGGAAGCTCATAATGACTCCCATGGACATTGTTTTACTTTGTGTAAATGATGAAACATTTATTTGCAAAGACATTAATATCAAGGTTTCATATCTTTAGTAAAATATCTGACACCAGGCTAGTGAGTCATCCTCACAGTTTCTCAATGATCTTTTAATTACAAAGTAGAACAGTTTAAAACAACTAGGAAAAAAAAAAGGAAGTGGTCTCTGAATATTTCGTATTTCAATGAATGGGCACTTGTTTGGCAGGTAGGGGATCAGTGAGTGCTGAAGTCATCAGGTTATTGAGGAAAATGCCAATACCTCCCTCCTATTCCTCTCAAAAACATACTTCTGTTTTCAATCTGTCCCTGAAAAATGAGTTTTTAATCAAAGCTAGTCGTTGAATTCAAGATGAATTAGCAAATTCCTTTGGGATGACTGTTTAAAGGATTTCAAAGTATTCAGTGAAAAATATCAGCTCAGCTTTACTTTTAGCACCTTTGTTCCCAGTGAATGCAGACACACTGAAACCCTAGCATGGCATTTCTCTTTCCACTGCATCACATGGCACAGCAGAAACTTCTACATGGTGACTAAAAGCTTCATGGTAATAACTAGCATTGTAGGAAGGAAAAGGGGGTTCTCTCTGTGTCTCTGGAGCTGTGACACACAGTGTGTTTCAGATCTCATCTTCATCTGTTCCTCCCCCAGAGTTTCCACAGGCACTCACAAGCTCACCACCCTCTCATCTCACAGAGATTCAGGTGCTACTTTTTAACCAGGCACAGAAGTTTGAAGGACATACAGGTTATGGGGAAATTAAGTGCCACATGAAATCTTCAGCCAACTAGTTAGTGGTCTGACCAAAAATTACCAAGAAATTCAGGACTTCCTTCAACTTGCCTTGACAGTTTAATCAAGTAACTTCCTCTATTTCCTTCTCTGACTTACCTGTCCAATAAATCCTGAGTAGGTGAACCAGTGGTAATTTATAACCTCCATATTTAAATTATTTAAATTACCCTTGCATCTCTTAGGAGTAAATTAGCAAGTTGCACAAGATAATCTAGCTCCACTGACCTTTCCACTGTGGCCACATTTTCCAGTTCATCTGGACTGAGTTTGCTGTTGGCACTTCGGGTGACTGGCTCCCGGATGCATGTCAGTAAGGTGGCCCCCTGCTTCACTGCTAGTTTCAGCTCATCCTGAGGGGACAAAAGCCAAAAACCAAATTGTATGTACTTCTAACAATACTCACATCTCTTAGATGACAACATAGTAATAATAAAGGAGGATTCTTTCATGGGTACAAAATACTTGAAACAAAATATAAATGCTTACCACAGGTGTTATATTTTTCTAACAAATGCAGAGACCTAAATCTGTTCACTTCGAATAGTAGATCTATTTCTGAGAAAAGGAATAGAGTCATTTCTGAACAGACTGCATATCTGACCAGACCACTTGCAGAATAAATTATTCTACCACAAATTGAATGTATGCTGTAGATTGTGAGCTGAGAGACTGGGCTGAGACATTGCACTTCTTAATGGAATTTCCTCATGCTGAGCCATAGTACATCAGCTGTAAGAAGTCATCCACAGAAGTGTCTTCACAGCATGAAAGATGAGCAATAAGAAAGACAATGGGGCTCAAACATTAACTTGTCAGCTGATGAATCCTCACATCACTGCACACTTCTTCCATAAAAATTGTTCTTGTGCTAATATATCTTAAGTAGTATTTTTAATCTTGTGTTTAAACTAAGGCATTTGTTGACAACAGTAATATTTACTTCTGAGCCTTACTCTGCAAAGCTAAACTAGCCTCAAAGGTTTTTTTAAACAAAAGGACAGTCATCATCTGATTAGATCATTCTGTGTATTCCCGACTATCCTCACAGACATTCTCTATTTCTGCTCCAATGTAAGTTCATTCTTTCTGATGAACTCTTCACCAGGAGCCCATGCCATTCCAGATGTGATCCCATCACCCCCTCTCACACAGTGGAAGTGACATTTCCCCATTCTACCATCCCTGAAGCTGTAAAATATCCTTTTCCACAGCAGAATTGAATCGACATCAGTGGGTTCCAGACAATGGACTGCCAAGGGATGGCAGAAGATTTTGTTAAATCAGAACTCATCTACTACAATGCTGAAGCCATCATGGGGCAACAATCACCTTCAGCTTGCTGTGGTGGTCAGTGTGTGAGGACAGAAGCTCCTCTGTGCACTGCACATCGTTGGGAAGTTCAGTCTCTGCTAAGTCTGTACCAAAGGTCTGTAGCATCTGTGCTGTTGTTTTTACTGTCATTGCAAAGTTTTCAATAGCCTGAAAAATCAAGAGCATAAAGTCACAGATTGGTTATTTACCCTCAGCCCTTTAACAGCACCTTGTGCTTCAGGCACACTGTGCTGCAAGCATTACAAGCCTGTAAAGCTGGTCACGTTGCCTTTTTTTGGGTGGATGTGCTCAAAGTTACAAATTAAACCATGTGTCACAAATGACCTTTTCACAGGTCCCCATGTATTGTCAGCTCCTTGGGCCAGTGGGGAACTCCCAGAGCTCAGCAGACATAATGAAACCACAGAGGACATCATCTTCAAAGCCCGGCCTGGAACTTTAGATCCTCTGCCCATACTTGCTGGGAAATTCTGCTGTGTTTAAAATTTTAATTAAGGCTTTATTTAAGTTGAGAACACTCCTAAAATATATTGGCCAATGCCTTTATATTTATATAGCCATTGATCACTCAGCAGTAATCTGTCTTCCCCTGACTTCTGAATAAGTGCATCTCCATCTTGCCTACCTGTATGAGATGCATTCTAGTCATTTCCTCCCATCTGTCCATGTTAGTACACAAATACAAGAACAAGCAACTACAAACACAGTTAAAATGCATAAATTCATTGGAACATTGCTGTTTCTTCATCAGTTGGGAGCACCAACACAAAACTTGTCAGAAATCTGTGGTTTTAATGAAGAATGGGGAACTGGGGAAGGCTAAAAAAAACAATGCTGCCTTTTCAGATGAGAATAAAATGTTCCAACCTGTGACATGAGATTAAAACCTTTATATCTGGTAGCAGGTAACTGCATGGGAAGTTTTTTCATGATCATGCTCAAATTTTGGGGTGACTTGTTGTTCTGTACAGTTCTTTATTCTTTGTATTTTTGATCTAATCCCCCCAGTGGTTTGAGTCCACTAGGGATGCTCTTACACCCAATCAAACATGAAGTAGCTGTTGCACATTGCATTCCTTTCTCCAGCAAGGATGGGAATTCACTGTTTGCAACCATGACAGATCAAATTATGCTGTGTGCTCAGTGAAAAACAAACTGGAGGCAGGTCATCATTCAAAAGGTGTAGAGAGAAATTACAGTCCATATATGTGATCTGAAACATGCCCCCCACTAAGCAGTGCTAGCACAGTTCAAGCCTTCTTCCCTTTTCCCCCATAAATTCATGTCTGCTTTCAACATAAGTAGTACAGACCCACACATGCTTTAGCTTAGTGCTCAGCAGCTGTATCCTGCTGTTCTCAGCACCAAACCACTGGATTAGAGTTGGCTGAAATGTCACACTTCTGACTGCAACACAGACATGGCCATCCACAACCAAAGGCCATTTACAGAAAGCCAAAAATGTGCTCTGGGGACAAGAAAGTTCACAGGCTCCTGGCAGCCCAGAGAGGAGAGCAGAAACAGTGAACGATGCAACGAGGTCACTGTGTCACTGCCATTTAGCCAGAGCTTAAAGCTTTTTCAGAAGAAAAGCACTGGCAGAACAAGACATGAGAACACTGAGAGAAGCAGCAAAGGGCATGAAGACCACAGCTCAGCAAGACTGAAAGTCAGATTGTTTCAAGGTGCCATGGAAGCCAACACTTCCCTGATGACAACCTCCTATCCAGCAGATATTTGTTGGCTGACTGCACCATGAACTTATCAGTGTTTCACTTACTAGCATGCTTGTCCCCATTCTCTCCCATGTACATGAGTAATAAGTTGTTTAATATACCTAATTTATATCTGTGGGTTGGTGTTTTTTCAAGTCTCTCTGCTTGGTAAAAGTTCTTCCAACAAATTTAACCAGAATCTCTGGGGATTACATCGCTCTACTCCCCTAAATTCTTGGCTCACTTTTGTTTCCATATTTTACCAAACTATATATTATTGCTTTATGCAAACCCCTGTCATTAATAAATAATACAACCTTTCTTGTGCCTCTTTTTATTCCCCTTCATATTTCCAAACCTTTTGCTGTTTGAAAGCTTATATAGATGATTGATTTCTTCACACTCTCACTTCCTGCAAGGACAGTTACATATTTTTGATACTTTTGACACATAAGCCTGTTCACCCATCCCAACCCTAACCTCATTACAGTCAACACAGCTATAAATGCAGAAAATCAATCTTAGAGGAAATTCAGATTCTATGTTTGCATATTTAGAAGACTGAAATATTTGGTGCTTCTCAAGGAGAGTAAAATTTAATTTTATAAGGACAGCAAAGCACCAAAAAACCATAGCAAGAAAGTGACAAAAGTGATTTGACTTAAATTACCTCAGAAAAGCTCTTTCCATGAGTGTTAGATGTAACCTGCCCATCAGTAACAACAGACACAAACCCAGGGAACTCAGAATTTTGCAAAACATTGAGGCTCACATTAGATGTGGGCTCAAATATAACAATCTTGCAAGCAGACCCACAAAGAGAGATGCAAATGTTGTATAAATTCTCTGTGGAATTAATTAATTTTCCAGGATCACGACCCATCTTAGTCCATTTTTGCTTAGTAAGAATGAGACAATATTTTATCTGCTAATGTGCCAGAGTTTGGAGTCTGTTTTTTGTGAACTGTCATCTTAACTGGGCACCATACTGAATTGTTTACACTGTTTTGAAGCAGACACTAAAATGCATTAACCAGCTCAAAAAGGGAACAAACAGTCAAACCTGTACAAGCTTCCTCAATAGAATAAGAAGTCTTTCTGCTTTCCTACTAACAACTGTTCTTCAGTTACCCAAAATAAGACCCAGCTGGAGTACATGCTAGTATAGTATAGAATTGAAAAATAAAATATAGTGCCCTGAGTATTTTTATTCTCTTAAAGCATGGACATAATTAATCATGAAAGTGAGACTTTTGACCTTACTTCTAACCTTTGTAAAGTCAGTAAAGTGCTAAAGCCCATTTTTAATTTCAGCTGAAGGCCTCTGCAGCCCATCAGTTATTTAAAAGGCAAAAGAATGTGCCCACAGGCCTCGCTGAGTAAGAACACCATGACACTGTTAGGCCCTGGGCCAGGTGCACAGTGAGATAAAATTACTGCTTCTATTACAAACTTTTGGGGAGTTTGCCTTCCTTTATGTGAGTCATGGATTTCCTCTTTCCCTGAGTCCCCAGCAGAATCCATAGACTGTAAAGCAATTGAGAAGTTACTGCTTAGTGGCTGCTCTGCATTTGTCACCTGGACAGCTGTGCTGTAAGAGCAGCACCACACTCACAGTTCGGTGATGGATCCACTGGCTGTGGCCGTACTCCAGGGTTCCTCCCAGCTCCCGGGTCAGCTGACTTTTGTCAATGTAGCCATGCAGATCAGAGACAGAATTTAACATGATGATCTGAAACAAATCCAAACACACTGGACTGAGAGAAATAATGAGCCTTTCAACCATTTTTCCCAGGACCTGGGTTTGCCTTAACATCTATGACCACTGCAGTCCCACCACAGGCTGCCAGTTTTCATTTTTTATTTGCTCATGCCATGGCCACAGCTTATTTTCTCTAGACTTTGCCTTTTCAATGTGTACATGGACATTCTTGAACTAACCTCAGTTTGACATCATCTTACTCCTTCCTAGCCCAGTCATTTTGCATGCGTATGAAGAGCAAAAGTATGGCATTGATAAGGCTCACACAAACTTCCATAAAATAATTTATTCTCTAGATAAGTTTTATTTACAGAAAAATAGAGGCACAGGCAAGTTAAAAAGCTTTCTTAACACCAACCACTTGATCCAGGGAAGTGCTGAAATGAAACCATTGAGAATAAGATTTTTCTTTCAGTTTTCTCACTTTTTTCGCATGGTATGTTCACTGAATTCAATGGCATTTTCCCATTTAAAATCATAATGGAAGAGAAAGGAGAGATAAACCTAGATCCATTTTTTTTTTACTTTAGAATCTCCTTACCACTACACCTGCTTGAAGAGAGGCAAACAAGATTTGAATTCAGCTTCAGATAAGCAGCATTACCTTTTGGCAACCACTGTAAATTTGTCAACACAAGTAACACACATTTATTTTTATTCCAACAGCTAGAAGATACGCTGTGATTTCAGCAACAGAAGAACAAAATGCTGAGCACAAATGAGAAAGAATTTTAAATAAATAAATGTCAGAAATACATCAAATGTGTTACTTGACTCTATTTAAAGAAAGGTTAAGTGGCTCTGCGTGTCAGCAGGCTCCAATGGTGCATGGTAAGTACAC
The DNA here is from genome assembly GCA_013399225.1 of Rhipidura dahli. NCBI lineage: Eukaryota > Metazoa > Chordata > Aves > Passeriformes > Rhipiduridae > Rhipidura > Rhipidura dahli. The sequence goes on from VXAC01004963.1 coordinate 633,720, forward strand.
TGGCAAACACTGTGGACAATGAGACGAGTGCAGACGTATGGAGATAAGAGGATGTATATTCAAGGCTAATAGTGCTCTAAAAAAAGCCTGGAGAGCAAACCTGAACAGGTTTGTAGCTGATCTTTGTTACAGAATCTTTCTAGAATAATTCAGGTTGGCAGGAACCTCAGATCTCTAGTCTTAACTTTTTTCTCAAAGCTGTGTCAGCCAAAACTGGTTGCTCAGGATTTATCCACCTGGGACTTAAAAAAAATCCAAGGATTGAGATTGTACAATGTCTTTGAGCAGCCTCGTCTGCTGCCTGACTTTGTGGTGAAACAGCTTTCCTTTATATCAAGTCAGAACTGCCCTTGTTTCACTTTGTGTCAGTTATTTCTTGCCCTACCACCATGCACAAGCTGGCTGCAGTGCCCAGTAACCTGCTTGGAGGGACTGGAAAGCTGCTGCTATGTCAAATTAACCCTCCTAAGCCTTCCCATCTTCGGGTTAGACAAGCCCAGTTCCCTCAGAATCTTCTTACAGAACACAAGCTCCAAGCCCTGACTTTCTTGGCTCTCTGTTGACCTCACTTCAATTTAGTGTTTTTCTTGTACTGAGGGAACCAAAACTGAACAGGGTATTCTCAGTGTGATTTAATTAGAGCCAAGTAAAGGGGGATGAGTGCTTGTCTCAACCTGCTGGCGATGCTCCTGTTCATTCTGCTCCTGTTGATGCAGGATGGTGAGGGCTTCCTTTGCTGCCAGGGCACACTCTGGCTTATGTACAGCTTGCTGTCTACCAGGTCCTTTCCCACAGAGGTGCTCCCCAGATAGGCTACAGGGAATTGCTGTCAACAACACAACTGTTGTGGTGTTGGAAGGGAAGAACATGGGGGAAGAAAATCCTTCTAGAAGGAAAGTCTTTCCCAGTCACAGGACTTTTCTTTGTCCCTTGTGTATATATAACACAATAAGCTGGTCAGCCCATTCCTTGAGTTTCTGTTCTAGTGGCCCTGTCTTGGAGTGTACCAACTGCTCCTCCTGGTTTAGTGTCAGCTGCACATTTGACAGTGCAGCCTGTTGCCCCTTCCATGATGTTGATCAAACAGGGCAGGTCCCAGCAGGGAGCACTACAACACTCCACTTGTTGCCCACTTCCAGGCAGAGTATGACCCAGTACCATCACCCTCCCAACCCCTCATGAAACTAGCTTTTAAATCCATAGGTAGTTGTCTATCCATCCAGACTTTAAGCTAGCTTGGCACAAGAATATAGTGCAGAATGCATCTGGCCCCAGGGACCTGTACAGGCTGAATATTCTCAAGTAGGCCCTCACTCTATCCTTTTTCAATTCCAGCAGTTCATCTTCTCCTTGACCTGTCTTTAAAAACAGAAACCATGAGATATTGTTGGTGAAGAAACTGAGGCAAAGAAAGCTGCGTATCTCAGCCAAAGTTAAAGGAAAACTGTTCCCTGAATGTGTTATGAAATACTGCTCTGTTATGATCAAAGCCAGAAAACTCAAAAAGCTGCATCATCTTGGAAAGGCCTCAGACTGGAACATGAAGTCTATGCACTAATTCTGAATTGGAAATCATAATTGAAAAAGCGAGTCTTAACTGCTTTGTAGCTCTTCCCCATAAGAGATGCTGCTGACAAGTAGGAAATTTTCTGATATACTTCAAACCTCTCCGAAACTACAGAGGAACACTGCCATACAGGTTTCTTTTAGGAAGAATTTTATGTTTGCTTTAACCTGGTCTGCTCAGCATGAGCCACAGAGCAAACCTATTAATAATCCCAGCCACGGTGCTACCCAACAGGGCATCAGTCTTCACCATGCAGGCATTTCTACAGGAGAAAGCCTATGAGCAATCCAGCATCCATCTAAGAAACCAATCTAAGAGAGCATTAGCATCTCCCATGCTGGTTTCCAGATGGAAGAGAGCCACAGTCAGTCAGCTGGAGAGTACCAGGGAGAAGTAGTTTAGAAGAGAAGGGTCAATGTGGAACACGGAGCTGTGGGGGGCTGCTTCTTGATGGGTTAGGCTGTCAAAAAAAAGTCACAGCCTACAAAGCTCAAGGAAGTGCCTGCTATGGACAGATTGTTCAGCCTGTTATGTATGCTCTGAAGATGCTTTAATTCACTTCCTATGATGGGAGGTTCTTTAGGTACATCTCTGGGTGTTCCTTTTGAATTCACAGATTTTCATCTCGGATGAACCCTGCTGTGTCCCCAATATTTCTATATGTGGATCCTGGTTAATGATATTGAATCAAATCCCTATCCCAATAGACATAGACCTTACAAGATTTTATTACCCACATTTGTATGTCAACGTGAGATAAAACCAGCATTTCCTTTTTGTGTCTGGTTGGTTATTTCAGCCTTTATTTCCAGGTCCTGTTTGATCTTCTGGCTTCTACTCATTCCAGTGTTGATTTAACCCAGGAAATCTACTTTACTGAACATATTTACAGTCTGATAGCTCAAATAAACTATTAAACAAATGTTTCCTTAACAAATGTACACAATATTCTTGGAGCCCCTTTTGAATGCTCATGTCTTTTGAATGACTCACAGTTGTGATAGGAAATGCCACCCATCCACAGCCCAGTTATGACATGAATGTTGTCATAGTGCCAAATACACAACACAAACAAACAACCTGAAACGATTCAAGAGATCATGGTGATATTGAAGATAGGTACTGATCCCTAATTCCTTGAGTAAGGACATCTCCAGTGGGACAAGAACTCTCTAATCCTGTTCTCACACTTGGCATTTAGGATGCTGTTTTCAAGGAGGACAAACAGACATCGTTCTCAGTTACTTCTCCACTCTGGAACTGGGGTATACAAGGACATGCCCAGATGGTATTTTTTTATGATGGACTGCAACACAGAAGAAAAGCCCCTCCAGAGAGCTTGACAGATCCCATGAACTTAGAACACCTGTAGTACAACCCTAAGCAACTTAGAATAGCATCAGGCATATGTGGGCAGCCTGTATATAAATCTGACAGGCTGTCTACAGATATCTGGGTAGAGAGATCCAGCAGGCATGTCCTGATCTTAGTTTTTGTGACATAGCTCTCTAAGAGCTCTGTGGACATACCCAGGATGGCTCAAAATATCCAAGACGACCCCAAACTAAACTGATATTTTGATTTTCCTGCCTGTAAGAAAAATAAGTTACCATTTCATACTTAATGCAGTGCTAGACCCCTGCCTAGAATTAACCTCCCTTCCAACTTTGATCCCTTCCAAGTCTTGAAATGCAACTCCAACGTCAAATAAATTGCTAAAAGTATAGGAAATGCTGAATGGGTGGAAAATGCTAGTCCCTGATGAAGTTGTGCCTTTCCAGGCTGCAGTCACTGATACAATGGTTGCTATAGTAACAGATCATGGCATATGAAATATGGTACATCCATTCTTTAAAGTACTATAAAAAATTTTGGTTTGTATTCAAACTATTTTTCATCAGCTTTGCAGTTTAACAAAAAGCTACCCTTACCAAAAGACAGCAAATATTACAATTTAACCACAGAAACTAAATGTATATTCATGGTTTCTTTTCTATATGCACTGTAATAAACAGATGCTGTCTTTCACTTCAGGAGAAGCAGAAAGTGTTTTAAACACCTGAACTTCAAACCTGAGTATTGACAGAGCTAAAATTTGTTGGAGGAGAGCCATAAGTATTTGGCAAAACAATGTAAACCCACAAACAAAATCAAAAACAGTCATCTGAAATGCCTCCAGTAACATCACTGTGGAACACAGTACGAGTCTGATCCAGGATGAAATATCATCAATAAACATAATTCAAGTTTATTTATGAAACTTAAAAGTTTTTGACACCACATGCAAACATGCAGCTAAAAACAACTCCTAAAAGACCTCTCACAAAATAAACTCTTTCAGGATTGATAACTTTCAAATCAGTCTCATTAACCTACAGCATATGCCAACTGCATATAAAAAGAAGTAAAAAACGAACTCTGAATCTTGAGGGCATGGGAATCATAAAAAATATTCAGAATAATCAATGTCACAGGGACAGTCAGCACTACTATGGATAACTCATCAAACAGTGCAGAATTCAGCCCTGGGCTTTCGCTGCTCTGTAGTCCTGAATACTTATGTTTATCACTAGAATGGGATCTACCTCTGCCTACACAAGGGGAACTCCTCCACAGAGATAAAATGTCAGTACTTAAAAACTGAGTCACATTTCATAGCTAGACTGGGCATGGGAACATATCCATTAAGCACTGTGAACCATCCACTGCTAATTAACTCTTTGGCATCACCACACAGACCCGGATGAAAGGCCCCAGTTGCCACATGCAAACCTGGGTTATGAGAAATTGCTGACACCCCAGAACTGCTGATATGGAGATAAAGAAAATGCATGGACAAAAAAACTGCAGCTTACCGGTACCTTCATTTTAAAGTCATCTCGATAGAGTTTAATGCCAATGTCAGCGATTGCCCTTTGGATAAAGCGGGAGGGTCTCAGGACAAACACCAGCTGCAGGTTTCCTGGAAATGCTCCCTGCAAGGAAATTAGAATTCTTAGAAGGCACATTTCTATCTTACAAGGGAATTTTCAGCCAAGTGTTTCCTCACCAGGGTAAAGCAGGTGGGATTTACTGAATCCTGCTCAGTCCAGCTGCTCATTGTATCAGCTGGTCCATTCAGCACGTGCTCGTTTTCACTATCTCCAAAGCCAATAGGAAGACTGACCTATGGATTTTACTGTCCAGCCAACCATTCTTTTCTGGTACAGATTTATCACAGAGCTCCAAAGTTCCTGACAAGTGCCTTCCTCCCCAAGATCCAAACCCCATCAAGCCCCGTTTGCAGCATCACAACAGAGGTTTTTTCATTTTTTAGGCTGCAGCCACTAGAGGGCAAAGCTAGCTGCCCACGTTGGACGTAATGAAGGAAGCTGGTGGCACAGATGGATTCCCCGGGCTGACCTACCTATTCACTCTGCAGAGGGTTTTGAATCTTTTTAACCTCACATATTTTTACACACACACAGGCACTCAACACGTTCATCAGACATGGCCCTGCCTGCAACACCCAACCTACATCTCACACTTCTCTGGGATCATCAAGCATAAAAAAGGAACAATTTCTTGAAGAGAGCAGCAAAAAAGCCTGAGAATGAAAAACACTTCTGTCTAAATACCTTGAAAGAACTTAAAGTCGCCTTTGTCATCCCTTCATCCTACACCTCTGTGTGTAAGTGCTTGGTCCTCACACAGTAAATGCTCCTAGTGAGGGATATATAAAAGCAGATGCTTTTCTTAGGACTGAAAATCAGTGCCCAGATCTGACTTTTGCAAATGAGCTATAATAAGCTATTAAGAGTTTCTGACAGAGATCATTTACTACCCTGCAAACACAAACCCCTTGGGATCTATTTCTTTAATAAGCAGGCCACGTCATCCCTCCTCAGGGCACAGAAGGGGTACCTCTTATACTCCTCTAGGAACCAACTTCAAATTACTAGAATTTATAACGCAGTCAACCCAGAAAATAAGGAATTTCTCCTAATTCAGCAGTAAACAAGACTGTAATTTGTTTCTGCAGCTTCCTCCCTCTCTTATTTAACACTTACAAGCTGCAGGGCAGGGAAGAATCTGCATCCACAGCCAGAAAATGGGAGCTTAAAATGAGCACAGGAGGCTCATTTTGAATCATGTATTGTGTGCTGAAGGTTCAGCAGATAATTTTAATTTCCAGAAGATAAATAACAAAAGCAAGCACTTACTGCTATTCGTGTCAGGGATGCCTTGACTGCACTCCATTTGTCCCGTCGTCTGTCTATGATGATGATGAATCCGATGCTGGCAGCCTCCAGACTGCAAAACAGATGAGAGAGGTGTGCTGGGTTACAGGGAGATACTCCCGTTGCAAGGCAGAGAACTGCAGCAAAACACAGCCTCCACCACACCACGCTCCGAGCCCATTATGAAAACACAACGGGCAGTGGAAAGAATGAATATTTGGCAGAAATGCACATGAAAAGGAAAGGCAGCAAATTCTCTCTTTCCAGCATAAGGCTAGCAGCTTAAACAAAACAGGAATATTTTATCTGCTGAATCTCTCAGCTGCTGTGCTGCTCTGCTGCCAGTCAAGGGTCATGAATGGTTCAGGGCCACAAATTACACTGTGCTCTTCTGAAGGCAAACCCCCCAGATCTATTTTTTTTCTGCAAAGTAATTCAAGCTTTAGACACCCCCCTGCAGTCTTCATTCTCCAAGGATGCTGACACCTGACAGGGGCACTGAGCTCCAGGGCATCGGTATCTCCTGACTTGTGTACACACAGCCCCAGGAATTCCAGTAGGCAAAGCAGAAATTGAAGAGTTCTGTTTTGCCAATCACAAACTTGTTCTGGGGTTGCAAGTCATTCAAAACTCTCCTTTGTAACATATTGGCTACAATAACAGTTCCTGTTCCTTCTCAGTGCTTTTCGAGGAGGATCTGGGAGACACTAATTTGCTGCTCCATTCCATCTATGCAGACCTCAGAAATACCCCACCCTCTCTTTCCCTCTCAAAAATCCCACTCTGGAGTGCAAGGTTTCAGTGGTACTGCTCTGCTCTCTGCCTTCCAAGAGCACTCAGCATTGGAGAAGCTAAGAAGTACACACTGAGAAGTGTCCAGAAACTTCACTAGACCAGGATGGCTCAGTCATCTCAGGACAAACCAGAGGCAGGCAGGAAGAGTATAAATGTCACAATCAGAGGACGTACTGCAACCAAGCATCTAATCACAGATTAAGAAAATAAATTGTTTAAAGCATCTCCTTGATCCCTATTCCACTGTCTATACAGAGACCAGCCCAGGAACACCATTTCCATGGGTCATTTTATACAAACTCATGTCAATAATCTGCTGAAGACCATCAACACAATAACAATTCTGAGCTCTTGCTGCACCTCTGCAGGATCAAAAACTGAAAGCCAAAGCATTGTGCAAAACTGGGATGCCATGGGAATGTTCCTCATAGCTCATACTGCTAACAAGGAAACTCACTGAATTTTCCAATTCAGTATTTTCACCGCATTCCTCTGAAATTCAATGACAATACATGACCTTTCCTGTTTAGTAGTGCAACATGCAGCTCTCTGCAGAGGACAGAAAACGTGTTTGCAGCAGTGCCTCTCAGGCACAAGAACCTTTTTTACCTTTTGGAAATATACAAACATATACACACCCTCCAGTAGTCTTAGATATACTCAAACACATACATATCCTTCAGCAGCTCAACAAATATTCCACACAGTAAAATTCCTTGGTAATGTTCAAATAAAGGCAACAAAGATATTGTGTGTGTTGCCGATTGTTACAGAAAGGGAGAGAAACTAAACACAAAAGTCTCAACCTGGCATCTTCATGTTCAAATGATGTTCAGAATAGCATCAGTTGTTATCACTGAGATAAACCAATGGTCCTTGTATGTTTGCTTTTTGATGTGGAGGGTTTTCTGGTTTGTTTTGCTTGTTTGTGGGGTTGTTTGTGGTTGCTGTTGTTGTTGGAGACTTTTTGTGGTTTTGTTTTTTTTCTTTTAACTAGATAGGACCGACTGAGGCCCTAAATTTAGCCAGGGAACCAGAGAGAGTGTCAGCAAGTGATCCTATTTCAATCAGCATGCTGAAAGACCATCCCAAGGTCTGAATGTCGTTTGGCACCACGGGATGGGTGCAGGCAAACAACCACAGGAAGAGGCCTGCTTGAAATGGCAGCATCAGCACAAGTGGATGCACAGCTGAGAACCCCCACTCGAGTGTGAATCCAGAGAGTTTGTTCAAAAACAAACACACACACATAATTCTATCAATGTTTTTGCAGTGTCTGTACTGTAGTATCTCTACCTTCATTATGAAAATGCATTGGGGTCTCTCCAGCTCTCTGAAAAGGAGGATTTGAAGACAATCCTGAAGAGCAGATAAACATCAGGTTTACCTCCAAAAAAAATTCTGTCACATTTGCCTAGCTCTACAGATGTCTGGCAGACAGGTTCCCTTTCCCTGAGAGAAGTATCTGCAGTCAGCAGAACTGCTCCATATTCAGCTCTATAGATGTCTGGCAGACAGGTTCCCTTTCCCTGAGAGAAGTATCTGCAGTCAGCAGAACTGCTCCATACTCAGCTCTATACTCAGGTTAGCCCTTGAACACTGATTTGAGGAGGTCAGGAGATGTTAAAATTCCTGACCTCTTTTGGAAGGAGAGAAAGGCACCTGTTTATCAAAGGAGCTAATCCATGTCAAGTTAAAGAGAAAGAAATTCTGGCCATGCAATAAAGCAAGTAAAAAAGGGCTTTCTGGAGCTATCTAATGCATGCACAGAGGTATGCACATGCATACACCACGTTACTGAGTGATTGTGGATGTGTTTGTATGCAGACCCCTTTGGTGGAGCACTCTCATAAGCAGGTGTTGAACCAGAGGGAAAATGAATCAGGTTGCAAAAGTCTCACAGGGCTGATCTTCAATCCTGACATATGTTTTGTTATGTGAGCACATATGATTAATCATTCCAGAGGGACTTAGAAAGTTACTAACACCAAATGATGTTATCTGAAATCACAGAGCTTATCTCCACAACTAGCATGAACCTTATTGTACAGGATATGCAAAATCAGACACTATAAAAGACAGATATTCTCTCTCTATTTGCCTGGAAAACGATGCTGATTTCTCTGGCTCACTAAGCTCTGAAGAAGGAAGTATTTTTTATGATAAACAGGATGAACTGCTTTTCAAACTATACTTCATCTCACCTGGTTCATGCTCATTCTCTTTGAAACTCCAGAAGAATTAGAGACTATTCTCTGTTCTTGGTCACTTTTTTGGGTACCTTCACATCCTTCTTAAAAATGAAAGTAAAAGGTGGACTAATAGCAGTGAAACTACATGCACAGGAATGCTGTTATATTACACACAGCACTATCTAGTACAGTAGTGCTGGCAAAAGTACCCTTTACTGCTTGCTGTGGTATATGGCAGAGACACTGTGTGCATGGACCAGCCAGCTGCAGATTAACAGGGTTCTGCTGTGCCCAAACAGGTCCACTACTTATGCCTGATTGAGATTGAACTACATATAATTATGTCATAAATCACACAAAGCTTGCTGCTCAGGTTCTTCTTCTAAATTAACACCTTTCTCCCTCACCATTTACAGAAATAGTGGCAAGTTTCAAATAGTGATTCAAGAAACGCAGTCAATCTTTCTAAAAGCATTGCATAAAGACTAGAAAATTCCCTGGAAAACTCACAGCCCTCCTGTGTGGTCTATGATTGAACCTAAAAGTCAAACCAATGTGCTGGTATGCAGAAAATGTACCTTCAAAGCCCAGCTTGTCACTAACCTTGAACAAGGCATTTAAAGCAAACTGAGCAGTCGCTTACTCAACACAAGCATTGGTGAGTCTGTCTGTACAGTGAGATATTACTCACACATACCTCATCATCTGTGAAATACGTATATAGCAGCTCTCCTGATTCACAAAGTTTTAAAACTCAATTCTTCATTCTTTGCACATGGCTCTGGGATTCCTCAGGGGAACAGAAAACACAGAACTGAAACTGAATTAAAGCAAAGGTCCATCTAGCTCAACACACTAACTGCAGTGTTGGTAGATAGTGGCTACTGAGAAAAAGGCAGCAGGAAAATGAGAAAGACAGTATTTCTCTGGGCATATTCTCCCAAGTCTCAGCATTAAGGAATAAATTAATTTCTTCAGCCTGAGTTTGAATCCGAGCTGTTGTGTCCAGCTGCCATTGATGAAGCAATCCTTCACGAATTTGGCTAATTTCTTTCAACCCATCCATGCTTTTGGGCTTCACAGAGACTGAAGAAGTTCAAAGCATTTCTGTCTATCATGTTGACAATATAACACCCTGGCTCCCCAACATGTGACAGCATTACTGGGAATCATCTCCCTGCATACCAAGAACAAAGAACTGAAAAACTACTTTTGTGGTTTTCCCAGCCACTGCTGCTGTTGTGTATACCCTGAAGCTGGGTGCCCTCCCAGGCCTGAAGTGAGTGAAGAAATACTCCAAACAGAGTTTCCCCTGGCAGAACAAAAGTCCCACAGAGCAGACTGAAACAACGCAGCTGTTAAGTTCACAGTATGTGGTTTCTCTCAGCTTGCTTTGGCAACTCTTTGGCAACAACTTTGGCAAATATGGGGAATACATGTAGGTGGAGCTGTAAAACTTCTCACTCAAACTTGAAGGAGGCACGTTTTCCGCTATGATCCTCTAAGCACGTTTTTACAGAAGACCACAGGAAATAATAAATCGTTGCTGTGTTTCTCACTGGCACAAACAGCCATGGTCTAGAGACAGGATCAGGGGACTGAAAAAATATTAAGCTCTCTTAGATAAGCAAAAAGTAATTCAGCAGTCATGCCTTAGTACATTTCCTCAGAGTAGGGGAAGTCAGTTTGTTTCACTATCCTTATAAAACTGCAGGCAAAAAGCAAGGAAAACATCCTGGCTGTGAAGCAATCTCCAAATAAATGAAGTATCAGAAAGCACATGGTGCTTGCCAGAACCCTGTCAATGGGGCACCTCACTTGCTTCCTCAGCAAAGGGAAAGCTGCCTAGGAAGAGGCACTCAGAGAATAAGCACTCCCACTATGCAAGGATGGCTCCTTCCAGAAGCAGCCCTTCCCTTTATACATCCAGTGTCCCTTAGATTTATCACAAACAACCCCTCTTAGCTCTTAGCTTTGATCTGCCATCTTTGCTGCTGCTCTTCAGGTCTACTCCTGCTCTGATTCAGTTCAACCTGCCCTCTGTGAAGCTTTCTTTTCCATGCAAACGACAGAAATCATTCCTAGGGCCTCCAGTACATAGGGAAGTTTCACAAGGACAAGATAGATGCAGAGGCACTGGTATGTCCTGGTAGCACCACTGAAATCAGCGAGCCCCTGGGGAAGCAAAACTCTCTAGGAAATCAACAGACATTTGTGCTTAGCCTCACCTGGGAATGCTGGTTAGATAAGTGACCACGTTCAGAAAATCATCATCAGGTATCTCACTGAATCCTGCAAATTCTGGAAAGGTTATAATGGGTGCCCCATCCTTCCCTCTTCCTCCTGCAAAAGACAAGTTGTAAAGTTTAGAGGGTGATTTTACACCTTTGGACAGACTAATCAGTACTCAAGTGGGAAACACTGGCATATTTCTCCTTGTAAAGAGCCCACACCCAGTAATCATCACCAGCTCCCATCTGATGTAACTCACTGTAGCTTCATTACCTCAGTTTACTCCAGATGAGATTCCAGCCTTTGAGATTCTCAGCTTTTTCATTAATCTTCTGCACAATTCTCATTAAGTGGTTTGGGGGTTTTTTGTTCTTTGTTTTCCCATTTCCAAAGAATTTCTTGTGATAATATTACATTATTTCCCTATAGGTACAGCACTCTCCAATTCCTTCTAGACACCAAATGAAATGAAGTAACAGAGAATGAAAGTTTTGAATACACACACATAACCCATGATAAAAGCCTGGGACCACTCCAGGCTTAGGTCTTTCCTTAACAAAAAAAATGCTCAAAGTGCATGGAGGAATTTTGCTCATCCTGTTTATTTGCATCAAACCTCTGTTAAACACGTCAGGAAGGTCGTAAGCTCCGTAAGCACGTAAGGAAGGTCGTTAAGAAGAGTCCCTTTCTGAGGGATTCCCTGACCCAGATTCAGGTGGAGCTACAGGAAGCATGGAGACAAGGCTCTGGGAACCAAGCAGCCCTTACAGTGCTCCTGACATGATGCTCAGCTCCAAGAGCTGCTGTAGCCCACAGCACAAACCCGGTTTCACTCGCAGCACCAATCCTAACTCGGTTCCACTGATAAACCTGGGCATCTCTCCAACCACACAGAAGTTACGAGGGGTTTTCTCACCAGCTTGGACCCAGAGCTGAGAGCACACTGAGGAGGCAGCACCACATAAAGGAACAATGAAACAAAGCTTTTGTTACAGGTACCTTACTGCTTAGTTTCCCTTCAATAGGGTATTAAGGATATGCTTTTCCCCGAGTCTTTCTCCTTTCTCTGCAATCTTTATGCAAACCTGTTTTTTGCACGAGGCTCAGGAATTCTCTATCAGCCCAATACGTTAGTGTATTCCTGCTGTAGACACAATTTTCTGAGTCATTTATCACACACAGAGAACTCTTGTCCAAGGGACAGCCATATTCTGGGTTTCTCTTTACTAAAGGGGTAGCTGTGAGAAGGAGACAGTAAATTACCTTCCTCAGAAAAATATCCATTAAATTATCCCGTTAGGAGCATGGGAGTGGGGAGGAAAAAAAGAGTTCTCATTCCTTAAAAACACCCTCTAAATCCCCATAAACAAGGCTGCTCCCATCCACCGTTGCCTTTTCCTGTTGATAACCACAGCTGATGCCACAAAAGGATTTTTCCTGATCCTGTGTTGGTGGCCATTGCAAGGAGGTGCTCCAGTTATTCCTGGCTATTTCTCTGTAGAGTGGACAGTCCCTTGCTGGTCCTGATGGTGCCTCTGCCCTATCCTCCCAGCCTTGGTTAGATTATTTAGGGTGCCTTCTGGGCTGTCTAGCCACAGAGAGCTGGAATGCTGTGGAATACAATGTTTGCACAACGTAAAATTCAGAGCTCTAGAAAATAAGAATTTTGAACAAGGAAACCTTTTTTCTTCTTGACATCTGGTGATACAGTATCAGCACACTACCTTCAGCCCCTCTTTTCCTTTCTGTAGGTTGATTATTGCTTTGATTACACCTGAAAATTACTCAGCTGTGTTAGATATTCACTAAACTCACCCTGCTAGGGAGAAAACAGGCCTACAGAGACTCAACATTCTCTCAGCCAAGAGGGAAAGAAAGAAAGTAAGTCATCAGTAACACTGCACTGAATTGGATTTCAAAAGCTGAGCAGAGCCATGGCCTCCACACTGACGTACCCACTGGCCTTCGGGTGATGCCAAACGCTGATGCATGGCAGCTGGATCTCCAGCTGCAGTGTCTGCAGTCAGCAGTGATGGAGAATATGCTGTCATGCCAATTTAGATTTTCCCCAGACTGCTGCACTCTAGACCAGGAACTCCAACCAGCAAGTACCCAGTTAAGCTGGTTTGTTACAGTTTCTCAGTGACATCTCCTGGACACAAACAGTAACAGCCAGGAAAATTTAATACCAAATTTGTCTGCTGTCTCTTTGTGCAGAGCTCAGTGCATGCCAAGGTATTTCATACCTGGTATCTTGTGAACATTCACTTGGTTTCTGGGCACCAAACTTTCCCATTCATATATTTCAAATATGTGAATATACTTTAAATGAGGGAGACATAGTAACTTGGAATATTTTGGTTTAAAGCAGCAATATTTGCCACTGGAGGATGAGACAGAGATTCCCCTGGATCCACTCCTTCAACACCTGATAGTTTAGCTGCCGTTATACTCAATATTCCTTTAAACTACAAGTTTCAAATGGTACTTCTAATGCTCCTGCTTATCAGGATCTCTTTGTGTCCCTCTTACTTCACCTCTTGCATCTACATTCACACATGTGCTCTTCTTCCCCTGGCCTCTTCCCCGAGCTAGATGAGGCAGACAGATGATGCACTCTATGTATGTGGGTGTGTATTTTTGTCATGGGATCTTCTCCTATAAAAAGTCACCCAAAGAATGAATGTAAGCAGACTGAACACTGACTTCTTCCTTTCACCACTGGCAACAAATCTAGGCCACTTAGGAGCAGCCTCAGACAGAGCATTCAACCAGGAGGCAGCAGCTCCTGCCTCTGACTAAGCCACAGACCCTTAACAGCTCCTGATCTCCATCTCATTTTCCACCGCGAGGGCAACACTTCCTGCTGCAACCAAACCAGAACCCTCAGATGGTTCAGCACAGCTGTATTTCAGACAGGGAAATAAACAAGGAAACCTTCAGTTCTTGCCACACCAGGAAATTTGGGGAAGTTTGAAGGAGTTTGGTACTCAGAAATTGTTTAGTGCTGTGATGAGAAGAGAGCAGAAATGTCTCAAGTGTTGAGTGACAAGCAATAGCACAAATATGTTACAAATGGGTTTTTCCTGCCCATATCTGAACTTTGAGCAATAGTTGAGTTACAAAGGAAAATTATCCATATCCATTTATCCCTATATCTAAATAAGACAACATGAGTAGATGTTGTGGGATATAAGAGAAGCTCCTAAAATAACAAGGGTGTCTGGAAAACTCTTCTCTGTATGAGAGAGCAATTCTATACATCTAAATGTTAATGCCAGTTTTTTCCCTGACACTAAACCAAGAATTGCTGCAGTATGCAAATTTCTGCAGATTGTGAATTGACAAACTGCAGCCCTTTTTTTCCTGGACCATCAACCTTTCTTTCTAGGGAGCTTCCACAAGATTTCTTCCAGTCGTCGAAATACTTTAGCTAGATACTACTCAATATCTTGAAAGGGCAGAGAACCCAAACTAAAAGCCAATAGGGACAGTCTTCAGTCAGTTCCATAGCCATAAGGACTGAGCACAAGGACTTTGGCCCCAAGAACTCTCTGTATAGCATCCTCATTCTTGCTGGGACTGTGCATAATCCCTACGCTCCTGGGCATCACTTGTGACAAGAGTCCAATTGCCAAATAGAAGAGTTTACAATCCATCATAAGTAAGGCAGATAGGGATAGAACAAGCTCCAGCAGCTCCACAGAACACCAGAAGAAAAATTTAGTCTTCAAGAGAAAAAAAACCAAAACCACTTTATCTAGAAAGCGAGGACACGAAGAGGAAGACCAAAGCGCTGAAGAGAGTGAGCCAATGAGCACAGCAGAGAGGTGAGAGGGGTTCCTTACAGCTGCCTGAAGCACTCTGTGCTATTCAGCAGTGCCTGTGCAGCTGGGTAACAGACCCGAGGACTGCCAGGAGCAAAGGAGCTCATGAGGCATGAGCTGAGCTAAGGAGTCCCAAGGGAGAAGCAAGAAATATCTTGAGTTTAGTGCAGTCAGAAGCAAAATCAAAGACACACTCAAAAATAGGCATAAGGAGCATGGCAGTGCCTGGCAGCTGTTTTCATGCAATGCACTGGCCTCTGTCTCTCTGACTTGCAGCTCTCCCAGGCACCATTAGATGTAGCACTCTCTAAGCAACACAGCCACCCCCAGCACCTCCCGGTGGCTCCAAACACTGGTGCCTGGCCAGGAAATCAGCAGCTGGTGGCAGTGACCATTGCAAGCAGCAGCCAAAGCTGGAGGTTCAGCTGGCAGCAGGGAAGGTTCAGGCTACCCTGCAGCTGAACACAAGGCTCACTCCTGGCTCTGCCTTAGGGAAGCCAGGCTATCCCACAGGCAATCTCCCATGGCTGGGTCTCTGCTCCTCAGTCTGACCCCAGGCTGCTCCATCGTTTGCCTGCAGAGGAAACCCAACCAGATTCTTGTCTCCTATGCAGACCTGAGCTAAACTAGCTGAAGCACAACCAACGCAAACAACAGGATTTAGAAGAGCAGAGGGCTGGCTGAACTGCTTGGAGAAAGGCAGGATTTACAAGGAAAATATTACAGTCAACTTGAACTGCCTGGTTTGCCACTGAGAATGAGGATGACAGCATCTCTTTCCTTTTCTTCCTGGTCATTCTCCTTACTTTTTCTCAACTTTTCCTCTTCACTTGTGGCCCAAGGACAAGGGGAAAGGAAGACCCTTTGGCAGGGGTGACAGGTCAGAAGTCAGAGTGAATGCGGAAGGTTAAGAAATTTAGAAGAGATAGCACAAAAGTTGTATCAGGGTAGTACAAGATACCCATGGTAGTGGGACCTTTGCTCACTCTAATGTGTGCCAATCCCCAAAGCCTCAGGACACAGAGCAGCATTCATAGTTGCTCCTATTAGACAGACTTTCCAGCAGCCAATGCAGCCTGGAGAATTGTTGCAGTGAAGATGGGACCAGAACCCAGCTGTGGAAAAAAAGCAGATGAAATATTTGGGGAAAGAATATACGTAGGGGAGAAAAGGTTATGGCAGCCTAAGAAAATTAAATTTTGCTTTGCGGTGTAAAGGGTGTGATTGACAAATGAGGTGTGAGTGCTGAATTCTAAGAGCTCTCACAACTGAAGCTGCATGTTCATATGACTGATGTAAAAGCAGAAAGCAATCACAACTGCAGGCCAAGGCCCTGAGCACAATGGAGATCTTAGAAAATCTCCCACTCCTCAGTTCTAGCCCATCTAGGCACAAAAAATATCCACGGTTTAGACAGTCAGGGGCTACACTGAAGTCCTATTCCATAGCCAGCAGCTCTTCTAACTAGAGATCACCAAATATGCTGACTTCCTTGGGAAATAAAACAAACCAAACCAAACATAAAAACACCAGCCCAACAAAGAGGCTGTGGTCAGAAGTTCCAAAAGTTAAACTGCAGTTTCCAGAGCTCACCTCCCCAGCCTGCCACAGACACTAACTCATCAGTTAGCATTGGAAAGTGTTCCCTCAAATGCTGCTGACACGTGCAGAGAGCTCCCTGAGTCATCACAGCCCAGCCCTGACACCAGTTCATCTCCTGGGTCAGACAGCCAAAAACTCTAACGATATCTTAGCTGAAGTTTCATTGCTTTGGTCAGGTCTTGCTTTTTCCATGCTCTCTTGTTTTGGTTTTCCATGTTGATTAAGGGTTGTGAGTGATGAATTTCTCATTAAATCATTCTTCCTGGGTCTCAATTTTTATAAAAGATCCAAATGGTCCCTCTGGCAAGGTCAGGCCAGGTTTTCCAAAAGGCTCAGTTTAAACAGGAAGCAGATGGCCAAATACCCTCCAGGCTTTGAAAATTAAATAAACTGGCTTCTGAGTCAGTTACCATTTTCAGATACACTCTCCCATCCACTGAAGTCTGTTAGCGGGAGCAGAGCACAAAGAAAATTATTCTCTCTGCTAATACACTTCGTGACAGTTTGTCTAATAAAGTCATGATTTAGTAACATGATCCATTATTGCTGCAAATGGCAGATTGGGCTCCTTGACAGGGTAATTACAGATAAGAACAGGTTGTGAAGCTCCAGATAAAAAAGGAGGTGGGGAGGAGAAGTAGTAGCAGTTCCAAGAGCAGATTGGTACAGCAGTTTTTTAGTCTGTCAGCAGGACAAAAGCAGTATTTCACCAGTGGTTCTTTATTCTTGAGTAAAAACTGGTGTGTTAGAATAACCAGGTTTTCAGTACTACTCAGCTTTGTGATGTAGTTCCCTTAACAGCCACAGGAAACACACAGACCTAGCTGAGCCTTCCTGTGTTGTCACAGCTGTAGTCCTATAACTGGGAGTTTGGTTTGCAGGGAAAGGAAAGGGGCAGTAGTGGTATCCAAACTAGAATTTAACCACAAGAACCACTACTCCTACC
Organism: Rhipidura dahli; assembly: GCA_013399225.1. NCBI lineage: Eukaryota > Metazoa > Chordata > Aves > Passeriformes > Rhipiduridae > Rhipidura > Rhipidura dahli. The sequence goes on from VXAC01004963.1 coordinate 651,101, forward strand.
AGATCTCACAAGCTAAGCAAGGCTAAATCAGCACACGGGAAAAGAGATGATCAAAGTAAAATTATGTGATTAAGGACATTGCCACATTACACTGTAGCCTCTTGCATGACCTCAGTGGACCAGGGAAGGCTTTGAAGAGTTTCCCTGCTCTTGGCATGGAGTAAGGTCTTGGTTAATCTGATAGCTGGAGAACCAGGGCAAACAGGAGGCTGTTAGTAGCTAATATATTCATTATAACTAGGCCCTGATGCAATCAAACACCAAACTCATTAGACTTGTTATGTAATTCCTACCATTTGCTTGGAGACTGCAACACAGTCAGATCCTCTTAAGAAGTTTGCACACAGCAGTAGTGGAGAGAAGTGTTTCTAATGAGTCATGTCCAGAGAAAACAAAGAGCTTTTGATTCAATCATTTTCCTCTTTCTTTTCTGCTTTTCTGCAAGGGAACATTGTGGATTCACTACATCTGCCTCAGCTGCCAGCTGTTACTGAAAAGGTGGTATTAACCAAAAAAATATTCATTTATGACAAAGTTTGCAACAATCAACCACTTACTTTCATTATCAATGCATTTGGGGTCCACGGGACTGAATAGGAGAGTTTGACAGAGCTAGAGGCTGTGGAGTAACACAAACCAGACTCATTGCTACATCCCCTGAGCTCTGCACAGGCATGGAAGAGGTGACTGGCTGGACTCTGGGGGCTGCAGCCTCCAGACGGAAAGAAAAAAACTCACCTAGTATAAATCAGCATATACCACTGCTATGAAGTTGTTCAGAGAAACATAATTTATGCCCATAACACTCTACAAGAAAGTTGGAATTGCCTTTTACTGCCCATGATGGTGAGACCAAAGAACAGAAGGAGTTTTTTTCCACACAGTGGCCACTGAGCTGCAACATTTCAATATGGAAAACCAGGAAATAGGCTAAGTATCAAATTTTCAGCCACCACGTAGGCAAGCACTGAAGCACCAAAATACTTGTGGGTTGGTCGCGCCGAATGAAAAGCAGCAAAGCAGCATGCTTTGAGGAAAAGCTACAGAGCCATCTGGAAAAAAATCAAAATCAAATGAGGTCATTTACGTGTGAATTACTTTAATAACTGAAATGAGGCAGAAGAATGCCCAGTTTTGTTTTCATTGCATGAAAAAACCAATCTTTTGCTAAAGGATAAAGAAAGTTATATTATTTAGAGAAATGCATTTTTGAAAAGTATAGTAATTTCTGGCTGGCACCTAAAGCTCTTTTTGCAGGAGGCAGTAAAGGGAGAGTAAGGAAGACTCCTGCTGTGTTTTAGCTATGACTCACCAGTGGTCACCAACAGAATAAGACACTGGGCCAAAGGGGCTTCTAAGCAGGTGATTTTATGTTCCTGATCTTCTTCACATGCTGCCATGGAGATTTTGGAGTGGAGGCACCCAGGTTTCCAAACTTAGTTGTAAATTTCAGACTGAAATCAACTTAGAAACTTGAACTCTACTGCCCTGTTTTATATTTGGATACTATTTCTGGACTGTACTGAGGAGATTTTAGATAAGCCTGAAAATTCTTATAATGGGATTTGTTTTTTATGTAGATGGGGATATGAAAGACACCTTCTCATTCTCCTTTGGTATTTGTTATTAATACTTCTGTGTTGGTGAACCAGATACATGCTGATTCCTAACAAACAAGCCCCTCAGCCTTGCCTTCTATGAAGAGTTATTTTTCAAGTCTTTAAGCAGCTCACATTTAAATAGCCTTATTTAAACACCTTTCTCATCACTTGCAAGAATAAAAGAATTAGATAAATGTGAAGAGTTGAATTTGCTAAAATAGCAGGTGAGAACACAGGCACTGCTGAAATTATGAGTCCATAAAGAAATATGAAAATTCTTTTTTTATGTCTACCCTTGACATTTTTATTCCATGTTTAATATTCTAGCTGGAACTGGAAATGGGTTTTTCTTCCTGTTTAGTAAACCACTTTCCATAAGTTGCTCATTACATGCTGTATTCAGCTTTTGTTATTGGTCCCAAATGTTGCAAGGTAATGGGGTTCAAAAATAGCAATCCTCCATATTTTACTGGGTAGGCAATTGCATGTGAGGCACTCAATTCTCAACAATTCCTACTTACCCTGTGCTGAGCACAACAGAGGGCTGAAAGTCTGAGCAATTTAAAAAAGGTTTGAGCAGTTACAGACAGTGTCCTGCCCAGAGGGGTGTGTTCATTAGGAACTCTGGGAAGGTGGGACCCTCACATGCTTTCCTGCAGATGAGAAGGCAGCTGGTTCCACCTCTGCTCAGCCAGTCCCCTCTGCCTAATGCAAACCCTGTAGTTACTGAGCTTAGAAAACTGCCACAAGATGCTACCTGGAAGCCTCCAAAAGAAAGTTTTAATACTCAGAGCATCATAAGGAATTCTGTGTAAATTAGATTTGGATTTCTTTTGGCAACTTAGAATGTATTTAAAAATGCAAAGATGCAGCCTGCTGAGCTGACCATTTTCAGAGCTGGGTTGGTGTATTATCTGCACTCTACACCCAGTGTTCCTCTCCACCAAGAGGGACAGGCTTTTCAAGATGACCTTTTGTAATTTCAGCATTTTGCGAAAATTCATGATACTTCACTGTTTTAATGGGGAAGATGACAAGAAAATTCTGAATTCTCTTCTTTGCAGAACAGGCAGAAATAGAGACAGAAGGAGTTGCCAGAGACCATGCAGTCAACAGCAGAGGCTGTTTTAGGACCCAGATGAGATTTACCATCTACAGTACCCAAAATAATGTATTAAATAATTTGCCAAATATTTCAGTATCAGCTCCTTCTCTGGGGAAGGAACTACGTCACTTTGTGTGATTGCAAAGTTTAGGCAAACAAAGGAATATATAATAATCATATCTTTTAAAGATTAGAACCTTACACTTTAGCAATGAATCATTTCTAAAACAAAGGCAAATGAGGAAGAAGGGGGAGGTCATGAATAGATCCCTGATAGACCAAAATCTTTTCCCACAAACAAGATGCTTGGACATTGTGCAAAGATATGTACTGAAAGTTTTGTTTAATTTCTTACCCTCTAAATATATTCCTCCCAGCCCATTGTGGAGAACATGGAAAAATAAATTGCCTTAAGAAAAACAAGTACAACAACTTGGCATTTATCTGTTCCATACCCCATGATTGCAGCAGCACTTTTCATGAGCAATATAAAAATATTACTGCAACTGCTGTACAGAGCTGAAGAGTGACAGTCAGCATGACACATTCCAATGTGTTTCCAAGAGAATCCTGGAGTGTGATTACCAGCAACATCTTACCTGACAAGATGGCAAATTGCCTGTGGAGCTGCTCTATTATATCCACTGCTACCAGCGGCCGTATCTCCTGCTGCATGATTTCATCTGTGCAAGGGAAAACAGAAATCTTCAATCAGTTCATAAAGCCTCAATGACAATTTTTCCCTCCTTTAACAACCCAGCAACCTTTGCCAACCCAGCAAAACAAAGATAACACTCAAAGAAAAAGAGCCTGGCTGAACTATTGCTTGAGATACTATATATAAGTATCATGGTAAAGATTATGATACTTACAGAGTCTTCTCTTCAGCCTGCTAATTTCATCTATGGCCTTGTGATTTCAGAGAGAGATTTCCATAAACCAGCTCCAGTAGATTTGCCAGAGCTTGCCACAGGTTTGCTCAAGCTGACAGCCTGGTCCTTACTGCTTCAGGCTCCATATTAAGTCCCTGCATTTGGCCTCCCACTACAGCAACTTTTCAGTCTTTGAAACAGTGAAGACTATTCCACATGCACGGCCCTGTTCCACCCTGAACTCCCTGATCTCTGCTGGAGGACTTTGTTTAACCAGCCAATCCAGAGCAGTTTCCTTTCCCGATGCTTTTTCCGCTACAAGCAAATACATAGTAAAAGGAGGAAATAAGGGGCTGTGAGAATTTCTTCTCATGAAAACAAAGCCTGTTATTTTGAAGTAGACACTGAAAAGTTAAAAAGTAACCTGGAAAGTAGCTGGGCAAAAATTACCTCTACTTCTGTGTGTGATCTATGGAGTGAAAAGCAATTATAATCTCACATGGAGCTAATTTAATCTCTTTTTGTAACAGGTGCACCCAGTTATTTTCCCCACTCTTCACACCAGTCTAAAGCAGCATTTACTGAGAAATATTTGCCAACTCACCTGGCAGGATCAAGGTTTATGTTGTAATAACACCCATTGTAACTACTCCTTTAGCCACTGTACAGAACAACAGCCAGTCCTGATTTTGTACAGGTCACCTCTAAGTGCCCAGACAACAGGTGGAAGGAAGGAAGCTGGGTCCAGATAGATCACAGACCTGAGTCAGGGCAGGCAGCTGCCCCATTTGAGCACCAAGATCTTCAGGGATGTGAATACAACACGGGCACTGAAATACTTTGGTACACCTGGTTTTAAACCCACAGTCCAGAAACAGAGAGGGAGGTCAGAGAGGTCAGAGATCAGCTTATTTCTCCTGCATTCTAGTCTACTGCCCAAAATACCATCTCTGTCTTGCTTTCAGACATCTACTCTGATCTCTTCCAGAACTAGGGATTCTAGGTTTTAAATGACACAGTCATTTGGAAAGTCTTCTGTTCATTTTCAAACGCTTCACTAATACCTTGAGATGGAGCAGCTGAAGAGCTTGTGTCACAGCAGGTGATACAACTTGAAAAGAAGTTCCACAGATTTTGGCTGATGCACAAAAAAGGCAACAATTCCAAAGAATCGGGATGGGGAAGTCAAGGAGGATGATTCTGCAAATTCTCCTTTTTGAACTTAATAGGAGAAAATGTAAACTCAAATGAGTGATTTTTTGAAGTGGGACCTTCTTTTCCATCCTGTTTATGAGGCTCACTATCAGCTCTCTGATTCTTGACATTGTAGGTGCCCAAAAGCAACCAGGAATTACTAAGGAGCTTGGTGTCAGGGATTGTTACACATGCCCAAAGCAAACAAAAGAGTAGTAACCCATTAAGCTTTCCTCTCTTATTCTGCAATTTCTTCCATGCATATCCAGAATGGGACCTGGGGGGAAACTGCAGAGCAAATAAAGGAAAGCAAACTAAAATCCTTTTGAATACACAAGGTTATTTTTTAGAAAGCAGAGAATACTATAAGCCTGGTTTCCCTGTAACTGCTGAAGAACAGCACATTGATAGCCCTGTTTGGAGTCAGATAAATACTACACCCAAGGAACCAGCAGCAAAAAGGTTCTGTAATCTGTGAACACAATTCTCAACAGGTGTCCCCGATTATTGGTCCAAAGATTCTACCATCCTTCAGACAGTACACTGGAAGTATTTCTGAATCACCATAATAGCAACAGATTTGCCCTTTTCAAAACACGTGTGGGCAGCAAGATGAAGGCAGAAAAAAGAAAAACCGGTGTTTAGAGGTGACTGTAGCTGATTGTAACAAGGACGGGAAAGGAAAATCAAATAAATAATTTAAACAAAGCTTGGATTCTCAGAACTGAGAAACCTCAGGGCATCCATTGAAGAAAACACTGTTGATTTCAGCATCCAGAAGGGGCAAAGTGTTACGACATCTGTGCAGTCCCACAGGTGGTCAAGTATACTCAGGTTCAACCAGGACTGAGATTATGCCAAATAGCTGTAAAAATACAACAAAAGTTTCTACAATGGATGACAGACTCACAGGCGGTTTGACAGAAATGGAAAGAGAACTAGAAAAGGTGCCACCATCTCTCACCTCTCAGAGACTTGCCCAGCCCTCGAGGGTAACAAACCTGCCAGTACTTTAGTTTGTGTTTGATGTCTGCCAATGTGAAGACATTGTTAATATCAACCAGCCTTGGTTGATAAAGAAAAACAGAAATTCCACCACCCACCCAACCCCTATATAGCTTCATTAGCTTGCCCTAAAAATAACTTGGTTTCTGGTTTCTAAATATTGGTTTTATTTCAAAATATTTTTGTCATGTAAGGATAAGATGAAGCAAAAGAAACAAGAACTGCAGAGTGCCAGTTAGCTCTCATCAAATCCCCTGCCTGGGCAAGATGAACCATGTGGGATTTGCCGTAAAACCCACACGCAGGAGGAGATGCTCAGATGATGAGAAAGGTGGTACAAAACACAGTGACCAGGAATCACACATTCCATAAGTCAGCACAGTTCACACACTGACATGCTGGGAAAAGAAATTGCAGCAGAAGAAACTAGTAGGAGACTGAGAAAATCTGAGAAAACAAGGGAAGATGCCTCACGAGCCCAAATGGCAAATCATATCACGTGGCTGTGAAATGTCAGCAGCTGTAGCAAACAGCACTCAAGGTCCCATTTGCCCATTTGTAGCTTCCTCTAGGACAGTGCTTAAAGGTATCTACTCTCCAGCATGGAAGAATTTGTAACATCATCACAGCACAGAACTTGCAGTAGAAGTCCCAGTCCTCGGAAACATCATTACCTGGGGCTGCTGGAGGAAGTTTTTAATCTGTGACTAGAAGAAAAGCTTGAAAAAAATCTTATAAGCAAACCAAAAGACACAGGTCTGGGTTTGGTTCAAAGCCATGACATTTGCCTAGCATCAGTGAGCATTAATCATTTATATCTTCCCCAGGCTTTATCCCAGGAAGCTCCAAAGCCTCTCTGGTCTGTACTGCAAGCCAGAAGGCAGCAGGAAGTGGTGTCCACCCTCCTGGACAGAAGCCAAGTACCGTTTTTCTGTGGGACTGATATTCCAGCTGAGAAACCCCTTCTTTAGGGTGACATGAGCTGGTATTGCATTGACAGCTGCAGGTTCATCATCTACTTCAGAAAAGTTTATTGATGATAGGCACATTTCAACTCTCCATGGGGTCAAGGGGAAGGTTTTAGGCAGCTGAAAAGCTGCAGGAACTTGGCAACTATTTTGTTTCATTGCACCCCTTGCTAATATCTGTAGAAGAGACTGGACAACCCCTGGTCACGTCAGAGCAGTTTTGTCCTCTGATACAATCTGTATAGGCATGCAACTCAAGATCATATCAAAATATACACCAGCCAAGTGTCTGGAACACATTTATTTTGGGAAACCTGACTCAGACATTTCCCACCTTCTGTGTGATTGCTCTTGCGGTCTTCATTTTTTCTTTTTTTTTTTTTTTTTTTTTAATTGGAAGAGGCAGTTATTCATAGCCTCTAAAATTTAAAAAAGGAAAAAAAAGTTTAATTGTTCCGTGGTACATGAAACAATGCTAGTCCCCTACACAGGTCACCAAAGATGAACATTTGTACATACCATATAGTTCTTCATTACTTGAATTAACTGAATTTGCCAGGACAATTTAAATATGAATAAGGATGTGATAAAAGAGGAAAATAATAAAAGAAGCAAGTCAATTCATCTGCTCTTGGTTCTCCTCTTAAACTGCTATAAATTCGATTCCTACCAGAGGCCAATTTCAATGCAGAAGAATTAGGCCTTAGAGTTTTGCTTCCCAAGGTTTTCTACCAAGGGGGAGAAAAAGAAAGGCAATTACTACAGCCATCTGTCTGGCACAGCTTCTCCTCCTTCCCAGCTCTCTAGGGAGGCTCGCTGCAACTGTGCTATCTAATCTTCAAGGGGAAAGCCATTCAGTTATGCTTCATCATTCCTCATTCAAAAATGAAACATGCTTGGGCTTCCACGCTTGCTTATTCTGTGTCTCACCCAGCTGTATCTGCTCCCACAACAGGTCTGGAGGAGCCATACCAACAGCAGATGATTAAAAGCAGCAAAGATTATCTTTCTTCTTTTCTCTGAGCAGACACAAACTAGTTTACATGCTAATGGCATCTAATTGTTTCCAGCAGTGCTGGAAAGGTGACCTGCTGGAGTGAGGGACAGGACTGCAGTGAGCAGATTGACACAGCAGTGCCTGTTGCTCCACCAAGGACAACCAAAGGCCACCAAAGGCCACAGGACATTGGGGCTTCTTTGTTTTTTAGTGAATGAATGCTACAACTTCTGCTGACTGCATGAGAGGATGGCTTCAATCTGCCATCTGAAGTCACTTCTCTTGGAATAATGGGTTACAGATTTCCAGAGCAAAGTTCATCTCTTCTTAATGACAGCCTAACATGTAATTCACAGGTAAGGAAGACAGCTGGGAGTGAAAGAAAATCTCTTCTAGAATAGTAGAGTACATCAGCCTACTCCTACTTTGTGCAAGCTCTGTCAAAAATTATGCTCAGAGCTTTCATAATTGTGGGTTTGGAGGAAAATCAGATTGCTGATGTGATGGAAAAGGGTCAGATAAGCACGAGGCCAGATATTTTATTTTAAGAACATGACAGGATACCTCACGTTATGTCTTCTTATGCTTCTTAAAAAGTATCAAAAGGCAACACACAAATCCAGTTTGAAAGTTGCAAGCAGGCTGTTACCAGTCCAGGCAGGATGTGTCCCTGCTACTACTGCATGCAGTGCTGCTGCTGCTGACATGCACCCTCTAGGCTTTATGTCAGCTTTCTAAGCCCATGTCAAACTACTTTGGAATACACTTCCTTGGACGAAGAAACAGATTTTGCTGCTTTTTCCATTTAACCATTTTTCTTCAAAAACAGTCTTGGAATGCTCTTGTTTGATGGAGATTTTTTTGCTTTTAAAGAAGTTGTCTTAAAATTGATTGGCAAAAAAAAATTAAAATTTTTCTTCTACACAAGTAAACTCATTTTGATTTGCTATTGGTACATTCTGCAAAAATACATTGGTGTGTACAAATTTATATTTATAGCCACACTTCAAGGATTTCAATGACTACTAACTCTCAAAACACACCATACATTTATGCACACCTCTAGGAATTCTCCATTAATAATCCCCATAAAAGCTGAATTTTACAAACTAATATAAAATTCTCAAAGCACTCTCCACTGTTCAGTTCAGGTGACTTCATATCCCAGCCTATAATTAACATACTTCTTATAATATTGCTGTAAAATTGTAAGAGATAGACAAGAAATTATTAACATGTCTTCACTCTACATTATTAATTATCCATAATCAGAAAATATCTAAAGAAACACACCATACCACATAATTTACTCAGCAAAATATTACTTGATTTCACAGACCACCCCCTGGTGAGGGGATGCTACATCCTACTATCCACAGAACTGAAACTTCCCTAATAAAAGGCATTAAAGGCAAAGGTCTAATCTCAGCATTCAAGAAGTAAACCCAGATTTATAGCTGCACAGGACAACTTCTTGCCTAGTGCCTCAATAGTAAAAACTTCTGGATAGTTTCTGATTTTTGCCAGAGAAAAGTTAATTCATCTTCCCAAAATCTGTCCTTCACAACAATGCTGGATTGCTAGAACACAAATTCCTGCTCAGAGAATAGAACAAAAGAACATTTCCATAATGTCATGTTTAAAACCATCATGAATAAATAACAAAACCCATATGTGGCAAACTGCAAAGCTAAAATACGTTTACTACGATGCCTGGACACTGAGCTAATCAAGAGATACAGCAGACTGTGCAGCAGACTTCATTCCTTTCTCCCAGAGCTTGCCAGCAGACAGTTTCATAGCTGAAACTGTATCTTAGAAAAATTCTAGCCACTGGCTCTGCCCTGAACTATTGCATCCAGAAAAATAATTTCAGAGCCTATTCACATAATTTCCGAGCTCAGGACCTGAAGGACTGGTTGCTTGCTCACCACTGAACAGAGGCCAGTTAGCTCAAAAATATTTCCCTGGTTACTGTCACTGGAGACAGTGAGCCACAGCAAGGCAGCACTGCTGCCAGCAGCACTCTGAGTATCCCTGGGACAAACGCTGCTCACAGCCGACCCAAGAGAGTTCCCAGCCACCCTCCTGCAGCCTTCTCCAAGCTGTCACCAGCAGCTCAGCTCAGATGCCCATCAGAAACAGCAACAGAAAGACACTGCAAAGAGCGATGCCTCCCCTTCAGCCCCTTCAGCCACTCACGAGCATGTGCCCTCCTGGTGAGGCAGCCTGGCTCCTCGGCAGTCCCGCTGCGGCAATGAGTTCACCGAGGCACAGGGGAGGGATGGAGAGAGGCAGCACTCCCTGGAAGCAATCCTGGATCCAACCAACAGTGCACCAAAAGAGCTGACGCTCTCCTGGCGGAGTCGGCACAAATTGCTCGGTAACAGCTTCAAGGCAAACCACAGCAGAGACCTCTGACTCGCACCGTGCCCAGGCTTTAACCCTGCCCAGGTACAGCTGCCTCTTCCCACCAGGACAGCTCTCCACTCAGGCCCTTAGACGCTCTGGAGGCATTCACAGCTTGGCACGAACAACAAAGGTACAGCCCAACAAGCAACAAAACAGATTCACTTGCTCAGACTAAGGCATGGAAAGGGCTTTCATTAAAATAACTTTAAATAGTAGGGTACTCAGGGCCAAGGGAAACCAGCAGTGCTGCTGTGAAGAGCTGTCTCCGAGTACTATCCCCAAGGCACACCCACACTCCACAACATAGTGTGTTATTTAAAGACAAAGGAGAAGACTGCACAAGATCTATGAATTTGGTAGGAAACATGACCTCAGGTGTTGAACAGGAGAGTAATCACTTTACATATACTTCAATGAATACTTCAGGACACGAGTTTTCAGTGCACAAAGGGAGTACACACGTGGCTTGATAAAGGTAACATCACACCTATAGCAGTCTGAAGCAATTCTGAGAAGCAATACTTTAACATCAGGTTAACTCATAAAATTTATTGTCCATGTACTGCCACAGCCCCCAGCAGCTCAGTAGCTTTAGATACAAATCACTCTTTACCCAGGGTACAGTAGCTGTCTGCTAGGATATGCGATGAGATGCAGTGGTAATATCTTGTTTGTCCTGCCATCAGTCAGGCTCCAAAAAGACAAGTGTCATTCATTTTATAGATAGGGAAACTGAGGCACGGGGAGAGGAACCCAAGTCAACCTCAGTTTTGCCCAGCTGTAAATTGAGGAGCAGAACAAAGTTGTTTGTACAGACAGTATATTATCAAGGATAATACACCCAGTGTTTTCATCCTTCTCCTATCAGCCAACCAACACAAACTGTGACAAGGCTTACAGTATAGCATGAGAAAACTAACAGGATTTTCTATGTAGTTACAAATAAATGCCAAATCTAAGCAGAACATCACCATGCTTGGTGTAAGATACATGAGAGCTTATGACACCTATAGGGTTACAGACAGGCATTATTTGGTGGATAAAGGTAGATTAGGAGAGTGGCAAGATGCATGGATTTTACATTGTACGTCCCTTCCCAGCCTCTGCTACACTGCCTGCCAAGCAAGTGAATTCACCAGCTGCAGCAAGTGTGTCATGTTACTCTCTGCTGCCCGTACCAGTATAAATGTCCACGTGTAACCAATGCACAAAATCTGTCTCCCATTCCAGACACAGCTTCCCCTCCAGCTCTGCCTGTGCAGAGCGAACAGAGCAGAGCCCAGTCATCCACCGAGCCCAGCTCAGCTCTGGGGGAGCCGGGACAGCAGCAGAGGCTGTGCACAGCTGGCTCCCCAGCCAAGTCTGGGGTAGCGCACTGCCCTCTCCCGGCCCCATTCGCCACCTTCCTGCCGGGACTGGCCTCCCTAGCAGCACAGAGGGACAAGTTTCAAAGCGTTATGGGCAAGTGCCACATCAGTGCCAGTGGCTGATAAATGTGCCAGATGATTACAGTCTAAAAAGCACTTTAACCCTGTGTGTAGAAATGCTGCAGAAGTAGAAGATCCAGCTGTGGAGTTAGAAGATTAAATGCTAATCTGCAAGTGAATGGAAATAACCTTATGTGGAACCCAGATATAAGGAGAGGAATGAACTCACTACAGGAGTGGCACCAAGAAATTCCTCTCAGGCCTCTACATTCTCCTCAGGCAGTACTTTAAGTTTCATAAGCTAAATTTACACGTCAGACATTTTTTCATTTGGGTAATTAGTACAGGGAATTTCAGTATGCATCTGCAAAATGTCTTTGCCAAGCTGCAAAGGTTTAGTTGTGCTTCTCTCAGCAGAACAGTATTTTGTACTATCCAAATATTGTCCCACCAGCATACAACCTATAGATTAGGGTAATAGTGATATTTCAGGTTTTGTTACTGGGAAGCAACTGCACTGCATATTTAAGTTTACTTTAAAAAAAAGATAATATTCAGGACATTATCCTCTCCAGCTATAATCCACCCCAGTTTCATTGAAACAACTTGCACCATGCCAGCATCTGCCTCCACATGTTCATGTGTTCATACCTGTGGGTGTGGGCCCCCAAAAGCATGACAAGGAACGGCTCATACCCAAGCATCTCCAACTCAGGGATCACCTTCCCAGATTCTTTCACGGCAGGACCTGAGAGGACCACGAGGTTCATTGTGTTTGACTTGTTGAACACACAAGATGTTCATGGAAATTGGATTAAACCAGCATTTTAGAAAGCTCTTTAATCTTACATTAAAGACTTCAAGCAACTGCAAATCCACTGTTTCTGCTAGAGCTGGCCTGACACAAAGCAACAGGCTTGTGTTTCACAGCTCCCATTTTAACTTATGGCCCATTGATTTTTATTGTGGTCTTGACTTGAAAATTTAAGTTGCCCCCAATTTCATCCGTTCTCTGACAGATGTCACTTTTTGAGTCTAGTGGTGAAGTCAAGGGAAAATGGAACAGAGTATCCCCTTCCCTTACTTCTTCCCATCTCACCTCAGCTTTTCCCAATGCTAGCAAATGATGACCTGACTAATTAACAGTATCCCAGTGTAAAAATCTTCACTCCTGAAGACCTCCTCAGAGGTGCCCCCAGAAGCATACTGCCTCAAGACAACTGCAGAGAGAAACAATGCACTCTACACAACTCAATGTGAATCAAGCAGAAGCCATTTTACTGATGAACTACTGTCCCTAATACACAGCTTTTGCTTTCCCTACACATGATCACACACATTTATCATTGGTTAAGGCCTATCTTCACACACAGCTTTATGATTTTTGGGTGGTTCTTGTATGTATGTCACAACTGTCCTTCAGTTTGCATTTTCTTATCCTTTTCTTCCTTTTTCTCAGGAATATGCTATATTGCTTGGTGCTCGCTCACATCCTCCCCAATGCCGCTTGTTTCTTTCTCACAGCCTCCCCATGGACTCTTCCCTTGTGTACATGCCAAGTCCTTCTGTCCCACATGCTCTGTTTTTTCTATCTTATGGCTGGTTCACAATATGTCCATTTTCTAGTAAAAACATGGTTTCCACAGGTAGTTACTCAGGAGTTCAGACAAGTAGCCCAAACTGAGTAATCCCCAGTTTAATGACTCACAGTCACAAATTCTGAATATGAATAAGGCATTGATTCTGTGCAAAACAAAGATGCTGGGATAGTCCAGTTTAGAAAAAGATGGGGAAAAAATGCTTGTTCAATAATTCTTGTCTGTTGTAAAAGCCTGGAGGATTTTTTTTTCCCTTTGAAAAATGGAATTAACTAATAGGATCAGAAATTTGTGCAACAAGACACTTGGCATAGTCCAAATATTCATATATAGCTGGGCTGTTCCAACCAAGCATTTATTTATCATTCTTTTATATCCGATCATGAGTATTTCTAGTAGATAAATTGAAGGTGGCGAAGAAGGAAGGTCCATGTCTTAGAAACATCACTGCATAGGCTAATCCACAGCAAGATTCAGGTAATAAAGCAGGAGCAAAATTTGTATAAAAAATCAGTACATTAGCACAGCAGAACTGGCTGAAACTGGAGAATAAGCTCTGTGGGCATAACCAGGGTGAGAGCTCTGCACAGGCGCTCTCCAACGTCCCAGCATAAGAAGCACCATTTTCCCCTGAAATCTTCTCCCCAGACAGTTTACAGTACAATTGAGGTGATAAAAAATAGCAAACTGTGCTATTATATTGTGGTAATAAGTCCCACAGGTTAACAAAACATTGCCAATTATAGCAATCTGTCTATCCATGTTTAATGCTTTTCCATTTTGTTGAGCTGTTTCTTGTTCTGGTATCATGGGAGAAAGGGAAAAACATAAATACCCACAAGGCCTCTGCTATAACTTGCCATCTAAGAATTTGTTCTCTTGATCTTTGCAGTACTACATCTCTCTCAGAAATCTTTTAACTGAAAATCAAGCTGTGCCTTCCCTTTTCCCTCATAATTGCCTGGACTTTTCTGATTAGGTAAACAGGGTTTTAAGTATTTCTCAACCACAGCAGAGCACGCTGCATATGAATGGAAACAGGTGAAAAGAAACACAAGCATCTAAGACAATCATATTTTCTCAGAAAAACCTCTGTGGAAAACAGAATATTTTATTTCAGCTATTTTATATGCAATGAGAGCCAGCTGAAAAAAGTTATCCCAAGTCCCCTGGGTAGCATTTTATATTAAAGAGAAGAAATACTGAATGCAAATACAGCAAGAACAATTTTGAACAATGCACAAAGAGGCACTGTGACTGAGTCTCAAGGGATTTACAAGTATCTTCCAGTTATACTGCAGATTTTGGTCTTCACATGAAATAGTCACTTTCTCCAGTAAAGCAGCACCTTTCTGGAAAGGTCAGTCACTTGGGAAGGAAAGCATTTCTCATTTATTTTACTACTAAAGGTGGAGAAGCTCCAAAAATTCCAAGAAAATACAGCCCAAATTAATTTCAGATGGGATTTCCTTCCAGAGATACCACCATAATTCCTTAACTGCTCCAGTACTTCAGTTCCTTTTCCTTCCTGAACAGATGGATCTGAAGAATTTGGTTTTCAACTTCAGCGGTAAGAGACACAGCAGTAGGACTAAGAACAAGCTCCCATGATTGCTGGACAGACAAAACTGCATCATCCTCTGTCCTACAGAGGACAAAAGCAGAAACACTGCTAGCATAACAGACAGGTCCCCATCCTCCTAGCAAGGAGGATCTTGTCTGGTTTTGCAGTAACAGCAAAATCCTGAAAAGCCTCAGTAAAAAACTGCACACTCCTCAGAGTTTGCAGATTCACTACCCTGATTTAAGCAGCCACCAGCCTTGAGGACAGATGAAAAACACACATTTATTCCCTTAAAAATATATCATCTGCTTGCAGCCTCAAGCTCCACAGCAAGCAGAGACATAGTCACAGCCAGCACAGGATCATTCATCCATGTAAAACCCCTGTAGGTGTGTGATCCCATTGGAGGACTTGAGCATCACAACAAGGCAGGCTAATCAGGAGCATGTGAGGACAAAGGGGCCAGTTTGGCCTGAGGTGTCCTCAAGTATTAAAGATGTTCATCAGCAGCGGGTGACATAAATAGTCAGGTCAGTGCTGACAAGACGTGAGCCACTGTCCAAGAATGATGTATTTCATGTCAAGAGGCTGAGCTTTGCTTTCAGCTTCAGTATCTGTTTTGTGAGGAACTGAGAGCACTCCAACAAGGATCAGCCCTGGACAGGAGTCCCTGGCACATCCCTGCCTGGCTTCCTGGGGGCTCCTTCCCTTTGGTTCTCATAGCTGTGCTATAACCAGCACCTTAGAGCGGCAGCTCCCAGAGAGTCTCAAGGTCACATAGTGGTACTCAAAATAGCACCATTTGTACACCAGACCCCAGAGGGCCCTGCAGCACCCATAGGCAGCTCATATAGCCTGTTCCAGGCAGCCAGGGCTGTGGAGCTCTGAGCAGGCATCATGTGGCCATGAGGAAACTGCCCTTCAGCTGGCCTCTCACAGCAGCACCTTCTTTTTGTGAGCATTCACTATTTTCATCCCTTTACCTAAACAGGAGCCTACAACCACACTTCTAACCACTCATCAGAACAAATCACATTGATTCAAAGAAAGTCTTGAAACTTGCATGATCCAGGAACTGGAATAGCTTGGCACAACACTGCTTGCTGTGGGGTACTGCTGATAAAAGGCAGGTAAGCTGCAGGCCACTGCCACCATGTGTCCTCTATTTCTGCTGTAGTTACCTGCATGCTTTCAATCTCTTCTCATTATGATATTTAATACACAAGATAAAATTGCCACAGATTATTCACAGGGCTCTACAGATGGTCTGTATGTGTGTCTTGGGGATGGACAATGTGAAAACTGCTTCATATTTTGGAGTGCTTGAAGTACTGAGTAAACATCAGCCAATTAGCCCTTAGCAACACTCCAGCTGGATCTTTAAACTGCAGAAAGGGTACCCCCTAAGTGATGGTAAATCACAGCATGCCACAAGGATCCTGCATTGCCACTATGTTCAGAGAAAGTCAGCCTGAGAAGAAGGAACACATCCCTAGAGTTTGTCAATGATTCTTTGGTTGTAGGACTAGCAAGATGGGGCAGGCAGAATCCAAGTTCTCTGGGACAGATCATCTTTCTGCCTCTGTGTTTATGTATCACAGACAACTAAGGGAAACTGGTCTAGTCAACAAAGTAGTAATATGAAGTAGTCATAACGATATAATCAGGATCCACTTTTGATGGAGACAAGTAATTCCCATTCCTACTTTACAGAAAAGAAAACACAGGCCAAAAAAACCCCACCATGATGAACACAAGGCCAGAGTCAGTTCAGAGTGGGAGAAAAGAACCCAGGCAGTGCTGCTATGAACTCCTGTGCCACCTTGCCAGCTCCTCAGACCCCTTCCAATACTGTCACCACACACAGAGCTGCCCCGGTGGGTTTTCACAGCTCACACAGCTCTAACACCTGCAGCTGAAGGTACCTCGTCCTCAGCAATAACTGAACTTCTGCCCCTCTTGGCAGCTTCACTGGCAGAATTTAATACTAAAGTGGTGAGGATGTTTTCTGCCTCACAAAATGACAATAGGGTCAGGCTGATCTGACATGCTACCTGTTTTCTAGCAAAAAATGATTTTCCAAGGGATTTCCGCCCATAATACTACGCCAAGTAGTCTCTCATCAAGAGAGGCAGAGAAGATGTTTCCCTGGGAACAGTAACCATGGCAAAGCCCTTACCAGTCTTTTCCCCTCTCTAGTACAGGAAGAAAAAGAACAGCAGATGACTGAGCTCTGCCTCCAACAGGTCCCCAGGCCCACGAAGCCATAAAGCAACCTGATCAAATATTCAGGAAGGAACTTCGATGAATTCCGCTGTCTTTTACTGGATACCAGACATTTCTGCCCTGCTGCAGTGAACTCGGAATGCCTCAGTACAAAGAGTGCAACTGGAAACATCAGTGTTACTGAAAGGTCAGCCAAATACAACAATGCATAGGTAGGCACCGAGCCCAAAGATCAGCATGGATGGATCACTCACAGAAGCAGAGGTACAATGGACTGGCTTTGCAGTTTTCAAACCCTGACATTGTGCATTAGAGCCCTACTAAAGAAAGCATCTGCAAACCCCAGTTTGTAAGCAGTGGCTGCAGCCAACACCCTGCTCCTGGTCCACCTCTTTTTCTGCAGAATATTCTCGATTTACCAGATCGAATGCAACTCTCTTTGCTGAAGAGCTAATTAAATCATAATAAACAATTCACCTTCCAAGTACAATCATATTGCATGCTTTTGGGAATCTTTTCGTCATGTACCAGTGAACATGTTATAAATTTCTGGATTTGAGGTTTACTAAGTATTTATTCAAGTTAACTGGGCAAATGAAAGGGCGCTCTATGAAAAATCTTCCTCTCAATGACATAGAGAAAAAGTGTTCTATGATTCAGCAATCTTTATATGTGACTAGGCAGTCAGCAGCCTAGATTTCAACTACATCACTCTACTTCAGAGTTAACATGCAGTTAGCACAAATTGCCAGGACACCAGTAACTCACACTAGCAACCCCCTGAGAATGAAATACTGCCCTATACCTGGGCTGACTCACACAGAGCACAATAAACTCCATTGTGCGACTTTCTGAATACAGTGAAACTAGAATCTTTACAGAGTGGAAGATATTGACCTTCTACACAGTAATTTAGGAGCATGGGTGACAGGCTCAGCTGGGTCATGACACCCAGTGTTTCAACTCTTTACATTCATTTAAAAGAAGTATTTTCCATGCACAGCAAATACCTGCTCCTGAGATACACAGAAAACTCACGGTCTAACACCCAAATGAAATAAACATGCTAGACTCACAATGAGTCTAACATTCATTTTAACCTCCTTTAAGTCAAATCACTGCAAATATCCCAGAAATATACAGCCGAGTCAAATGCTGCAATCATACCTGAGATAACATCCAAACCCAGCCAGTTGCCTCTATTTATCACCGACTCCTCAGAAAAAGCATTAAGAATACAATCTCTTTTTGCAAATTGCCTGGGAATGCAATGCAATTACCACTACTATGCTATTTCATTCAAAGATGCTGCACATACCTTTCTTTGCCATGCGCTCCAGCCTAAGGCATCCTCCTATAAAATCATGGTAAGATTTCATTTCTCCTTCTGTTATCCGGACAGCAGTGAAAGGCAAATTCCTGGGTACCTGTTGTCCACATTTCTGACACCGAGAAGCCATTGCCACAGATCAGGAGACTCTTGTCAGGAATCTGCTCTCTGTTTGCTGGAATCCAGCCTGATTCTTCAGCCGTCAGTCCAGCCTGGTGACTTTATCCCACTTAGTTCATTCAAGGTCACCCTCGCCAGCAGGATGTTCACCATTGCAATTGGCTAAGACTTTTATAGGCTTACTGACTGTGTTTGTTTCTCCCTCCTTGCTTTCAATATCAGTTTACTTTAATCTCTCATTCAGAATGAAAGCTGTGAACCTCAGCACAGCCCATGCCCTGAATGGCTTCCTTATCATTAATTTAAAGCTGTCTTATAAGCAACAATGAAGAGAGAAGATCCCAGAAGCACATTGCAAGATCACAGAATGACTCTTAATGAGCATGCCAGATATATTCTCAAATAAGTTTTCTTTGAGAAAAAGTTTTTCTTCATGATTTTAGGTCCCTTTCAGGCTTATGATTTTATGATTCTCCATCTCTGAGAATGGATTTTTTTACTTCTGCATTTCAGCTTGGACGGTGCAAGGAGACTGCTCTGCAGAGCTGCTCAACCAATTACTCACATGTCTGGCAGTGGCACTGGGAGGCTGCAACTGTACAGAAAAGCCCTCTGCTGCTGTGCACAGTCCCTGCTCATAAGATCTGATAATCGAAATGAACAGAGTAGCAAATGGAGGACAAGGGAAATATTGCTGGCAGACATGCTCTGCTAGCTGTGCAATCCCCCAACTAATTTTTTTAAACAGAGAAGTTGGATCCATTAGTTAGACACTAAAATCAAAGATTTGAAATATACATTTAGAAATCCTCCTTTGAAGGGGGTGGATATTTAAGCTGACTTTTTTTCCCTTTTAACAATTACCTTAACACAAATCACTGGTTAGAGAGCCTCATGAAGAAATTAGCTCTTGGGGAACTGAGTGCAGAGAGCACTCAATCCTGATACAGTGAATTAAAAAGGAGCTTTCCCTAGGATCAGCAGGGGACTGCACAGGAGATGCATAACAGGCACAAGGCCAGCACTGGTGACAGTGCAAAGAATACAGTGAGAACCCAATGAATCAGGGCTGAGCTGCCTCCCAGAGCTCAACTGCAGTGACCTGAGCACAGAATGAGTTTCCTGCAAGGATCTTACACACAGACTGAGAACCTTTGCCTTCCTCTGCCTCGGTCACTAACACCTGTTGGCACTTTACATAGTGCCAGAACACCCAGTGTCGTTGAGCTCACGGCCTGCTCAGATCACAGCTGATCCCTAGACATGGAGTGGGAAAGCATAAGGCTAATGAATCCAAATCAGAGAACATCCTAGAGGGGACAAAGAAGTTCAGGAGAAAAAAGCCTCCTGGGGTGCCATTACTCAAATGGTGAATAACTGGCTGGACTGCACTGAATGCCTGTAAGCTGAAATATACAGAAGTCACCTCACCCACCCCTACTTCCTTCCCATTCCAAACTTGCAGCTTCTCCCCTGCCAGCTCTGCTGCCTCAGCCACACAGGGAGAGCTGTTTAACCTTCCTAACCCAGCACACACAAACTGACCATGTAGTCAAACAGCTACCAGACTTCAGAACTGAGTCTCAGAACCTCTTCTTTTGATGAAATGAAGCTATAAAGGACATTTCCACTCTTAAAGGTAAAAGATTTTACTACCCTCACCTCCAAATTGGCTATGTGGCATGAACTTGCTCACTCTCCTGGTCTTTACCTTTGCCAAAACCCTGCCTGCAAAGTGAGACCATTGATGTACTGAGCTGTTGAATAACCTGATTCATTAGCATTTGTAAAATATTTATTAGAGCTTCCATAGAGAAATCCCTAGGGGACAGCAATATTTTACAGATGGGGACAGCAGTGGCACAGAAGGCAGAAATACTTTGTAGAAAACTGTCATGATGAGCTAAAACTAGAAACACAACCCTGCAGTTTTATCTTTAAACAGTTCCTCCCTCTTTTCTTTCATTACAGGGGTTCAAGGTGTCCTTCCTTACACGGGCAAACATGATATATCTCAGCAAATCAACTTTTCGGACAATATATTCATGTCTGATATGCACAGAATAATTGCACTTCAACCTTGCACACAGAGATACAGTGAGGGAGAATCCAGCATTTGTGGCAATATATTTCTGTCTGCCATCCTCCCTCGTGTACGCTGCTCCCCACCTGTACCCACATGGCTTAGCAACAGAAGGGTCTGTGACATCCTGTATTCCAAGGGGAATATTTGATGCTGGAAGTGGATGCAAGGAGAAATCTGCCCTAGGTGTGAGCTTTGGAAGCACAGGTAGCCACACAGCACACAACAGGGAAACGATCTGAAATAATTTCCAAGTCCTTCCCTAGGAAAGCCTGATCCATTAGAATGCTAAATACAAACCTCACTGCCATCACCCAGCTCCAGATACAAAAATAAGCTGACTGCAGCTGGTACACATTCAGCAACAAGGCACACAAGGGTTACCTCAGGGACTGAGTGCTGTGATGTGAGGGCTGGGATGGATGGACAGGAGGATCTGTTTACTCTCCTGTAAGTTTCACTGCATTTCCATTCACAAGCTGGGCAAGCTGCTCCTGACACATATGGAAAACCTCTGACGTGGGAGCACTGAGACCTGCCCTGTTTCCTACCACACAAATGACCTCTTCTGTACTGCTCTGGCTGTGTCTGCACAGGAGCTGCAGTGAGGGCTGCCTTGCAGGAATTCTTTTATGTAACATGTTACCAAACACACACAGTGTGGATGATGGAGAATTCACAGTTTTCCTCCATTAGCTAAAAGGTACCAGTCTGACTGAAAGCCAGTTATTGCTCTTTGCATGAAGAAGGTTGTAGTGCAGGGAACAGGAACAGAAAATGGGAGGCATCCTCCCTGGGTCTGCTCCGTAATAACACAGAATGGAAGGGCACTGCTACTCCAAACAACCATAACTAAATGCTTGGAAAATCTAAGGAAGAGGACATTTTCTGCTCATGAATTGCCAGCATTGCCTAGCAACATCATCTGGGTTGGTCTGTCAATAAATAAGAAAGTAAATTAATGTAAGAAAGTGTCATCAGAAATTCAAAATAAATAAATAAATAAATAACCCCCCCAAAAAATTAAGAAACTAAAAAAACCCATCCCACAAAATCATGAACCAGATACTCTCAGATGCCATTACTCAAAACAGCCTGCAGTACTGCACTAGTTCCTGGTTTCATTAGAAATACCAGCTCACCTTGGATTTGATGCTTGCTGGAAAGCACTTGCTGCCATAACTGTGTGGCCAGAGGATGGCAACAGATTTGAAGTCAGCTCAGTTAAATCAGTTTAAGCCCCATATTTCTTCTCATGAAACAAAATTATTCTGCCTCAAAAAGCAGTGCTGTGATGGTTGGTATCACTGTTAAGCACAAAATATGCAACAAACATGTTGGATCTCAATGATGCTGAGCCCAAGGGATGTAATTTCTTGTGAAGAATTAAGATTTGAGTTTTGGAAGAGCATTTATGTGTCAGAGGAAGGAGGAAGAGAAGTCTGCTTCTGCTGCAAGTGTAAATGAGGCAGCTAGAAAACACTCTAAAACTCTTGCTGTTTGCAACTTAACCCACACAGTCATTAAAGCAATTGAGAGGAAGCAGGCATCACTTTTCCATCAGAGCTTTGGAAGAACCATTAATAAAGTTTAGTGTAGAAGAGAAAGAAAAAATTACCTCTCTTATCTACCAACATTTTAAAAACAACATAAAAACCCAACAGCAAAAGATATCTTATTTATCCATGAAGACCAACAGCTCCCCCACCTACGTATTTAGTATTCCACTAATCTAAGAAATAAGTAATCTAAATCCAATGCCACTATAGAGACTGACACATACAGAAGCTAAGAAAATCGTCTGTATTTCTTTCCTGAAACCCTAGCTTCACATTTTCCTATTTCATGATGTTTTAACTAATCTTTGATAGCTATGCTGAAACACATTTTCATTTTGCATATACCTCCATAACCTTCCTTCTGCCTTCCCATCACCCAGATCATGAACCTGATAAGCCACGAGGCACTTCAGCAATTTGACACAAAGCTTTATTTTTAAAGCACCCTTGGTGCTGTTACAGGTAACATCCATTCCAGTGTTCAGCTAGGAAACAGAAATTGGTCTTTTTTATTAACTTCCATTTATTTTTTTCCAACTAATAAAAAGCAGATCAGGCTTTCCTCTCTCTCTTTTTTCAATAAAGGGCTACAGCCCAGGCATTGCTGTAAACCTTAAGGAGTTAAAGGAACAAGCAGAAGAAAAAACATTTCTGTTCTTGAAATTCCTTGAAGCGTACAGCACTGTTGCAATTGCAACATGCAGTTCCTGCACTAGAAGGCACTAATTCCAGTGCCATATGGCTCCAGAATCTCATTACACTGATCTGCTTAAAGTGATTTCTTAACGGACAAGCAAAACATTTTTGGTCACCTTCAGCACAGGGAAACAACAATTCTGCCCCTGTTGACGCACATAAACTCCCACGCAAACTGCCAAAAGCAGGAGTGAGTAGAGTGAAGATCAAAGGACAACCTCAGCCAAAGAACTTCTGTTGTCATCTCAAAGCTGTGTAGACAGCGAGGTTATTCAAGGACCATTACCATCATTAAAAACAAGAATAAAAAAGAAAAAAATCAAAACCAAATAAACAAAAATGCAGACAAAAAGAAACCCCCAAGCCAATGACATCACTGCTGGATTAGATAAGATTCTCAGCAGATCAGGAGATGAGCTTCACAGGCCAAGCACTGGGCACGAATTGCTGCTGCACCTGCAGGGTTTATTTTACCTGGCTCTCTTGACCTCTGCAACTAAGAGCAGATCACCAAGAACAGAAGGCATTTCTGTCCTGCAGCCTCTGCTTGGCAAGATAAATAAACAGATCCCAGAGTTACCAATGTGTAGCTGGCACAGGGGTAAAGAGTAGCTGGATCCAGGGTTTGAGTTTGGATGCAAAGTTATTCCAGTCTTGAGCATGAAAATGCTAACAGACCTAAGTGAGGCCAAGAGCCTTTCTGAGCAATCCAACCCAAAACATAAATGGCTCTCGGCTTAAAGTCAGGGCAATAAACTGAAGGACAAGTAAATGCAAAAGAAACACATGAGAGAGACATTGGGTAACCCAGAGAAGGTTGTGATCTATAAAACCAGGCATATGAGATCCCTAAACTGTATCACCAGTGTACAGGCACAGTCTGTGTTGTGGCCCTCCAGCAGCACCATTAGAGCTGGAAAGAACAGACTCTGGACATTAAAAAGGGAACATGTTTTTGTCCTCTCTCTACTCTGCCACTGACCACGGAGTCACCTCCAGAGCCTGGTAACCTTGATCCTTGCTATCATCCACAGCACTGCACTGGATTCACTGCACTATTCCTCTTTCTTTCCCCCTTCACCTTTTTCTCCCTGCAAGGAACCTCTGGAGCACTTCCAATGCAGAACAGCTGCTGGATCCATGCAGCCAAGACCACCAGGACAGCTTCTTTCCCTGAGGAGCAGCTGTGCACATTCCCTGATGAAAGCAGCAATTTTTTTTTTTTTTTTTTTACTTGCAATTCATAACTTGAAGCACATAAAGGAGAATCAGAAAGACACAGGGATAAAAATAGCATCTAGGAGCATCACAAGGGCTGTTGATACTCCAGGCTTTTGGACACATGCCAAATGTTAGCTGAACAGGAAGAAAGAGCTTCTCACATTACAAAGTACAGTAAAGGCATTTTCAACGTTTTCTTGCCATCTCTCAAGCACTCAACATCAGTTACCACAAAGGGTAGGAGATTGGGCTTTAGGGACTATTGATTTTTCCCTGTTGGCATATCTGTGCACTCAGTCACTGTGCAGTCCACAAGGAAAAAGCAGCTCTTGTAGAGATTTTCCTAGACACTGTTTTGCCTGACTGGGCTCTCAGCTGGCAGATACACATCAAACACACTCCTTTAACATCCCCAGGGCAATGCTTGTGTTCATCTAGGGAACTGAGGATAAAATCAGTCAAAGAGGAGTTACTCCCTCTGCTTTGGCAATTATGGTGAAGTACACCTCCATTTTTTTCCCAGGGCCAGGAATGCTGTCAGAAATCAGAGGTCTGTCCCAAAGGACCTGCCCACACAGGCATTTCTCTGTGCTGAGCACCAGCAAATGAGAGGCTGGAACACTCTCCTCTGTGTGCATCCACAAGTGCAACCACACAGGGAAGCTGGATGCTCGCACACACCTACACCCAGGTAACAGGAATTTGTCCTGCTCAGTGCATGATACAATAGAGCTTCTCCTTCCTCATATCCACCCACAGCCTGAACCCCTGCACCATTCCCACTCCAGTTTACCCACCCCAGCTTTGGCACTAAGCCATCAGCTGTAACAGATTTAAGGTTCTAGAAAGACCCAATCTATGGGGTGATTTCCCAAGTTACACCAAAGTCCGGTGTGAAAAATAAAGGTATGGATAACCTGCCAGCATGTGCACTGGTGTGCACCACGTGTGCACCTCCTTCACCCCTCCCCACCCACAGCCCTGCACTGCACACACCTGGCAGCAAGGCAAGACGCTGCCTCACCACACACAGCCACACCCCCAGTCCTCTTCCTCTCCTCCTCAGCCAGCACAATTACTGGGGTTTGTCACCATACCCAGTCTTGAATATGTAAATAGGATAAATTTACAGGAAACCAAGAGTTCCAATCCTTTGTCAAAACCAGACAAGAGCTGCTAAAATTATATGGAAAAGGACCAGCTGGGATAGAAAAAGCGTGCGCATAAAAGCCTCATCTTCTCTCATACCAAGACTAAAATTATTCATGGATCTACATTAACAGGCAGCATGTCCCCACAGTAAAAAAAGACATCTGTAAGACAGCTTCAGGTGCAGAAACAGTATAGAGCTGCACCTGAGAGAACTTTTCCTACAAGCAGCAGCACAAGGGTTTCTCTGCAGCATTACACTAATGCACCAACACCTACCCTGTCAACTCCAGGTGTCCCACCATCAGCACATGCAGCAGGCATGTGCTGGAATGTGCTGAGCACTGTCTGCACAAGGTTAGACCTCCAGCCCCTTATGAAATAAGGACAGTGCTTTGACTTCACCAGCACCATGGACTTAAATTGCCTAAAGCTGAGTGGTGCACTGTTCTGATGAGATAAGAAATTGCTCTTTAGTCTGTCAGGAAACCCCATTACAAATGCTTTCTGCTGACCAGCACAGATTAACTCAATAAAATGTATCTGCATCCCACATCCGCTTATGGACCTTAGTCCCAGTAGGCATAAGTTCACTCCATGCCACATAGCACTAAATAATGCTTTGTACTTCTCCAGTGATTCTTAGCTCAGCACTCTGGCACCACAGAGAGATTGTTACTCCCATGAAATAGACTATTTCCTTTCTAATTGCCAATAAAAGGATACAGTTTAAGAAGAGTATTTTTGCTTAGATATATTTGAGTATGCATCTGAGAACTATTTGAAGAAAGCCTGTGGGGGAACAAATAATTTCACCTGAAGTTTTGCCCCACAAAAGCCTAAAAATGGGGAGGAATGTGCTAAAAGCATATATCCACACATCTCCCACTGGCTTGAAAGCCTTTTGAATTGGCTTAAAAATAGTTTCACCCTCTCTTTAACCACTTCTTTCATTGTCCTTTGTAGCATAAATGCACATAATTCTGTCCTGTCTCTTGTTTAAATATACTTGCTTCAAGAATAGCAATCAATGTAAAACAAACCCCAAAAGACCAATATTTTTAATTGTATCTGAAGCATTATAAGAACCCACCAATGAGTTTTAAAATCTCAATACAAATAATGAAGCATAAGGAAAAAAAATCTTCATCTGGGAACTGAATCCCAAGGTATTCATACAGTTTGTCTAAGATCAATTGCAATTACTGCAGTAAAGCTGGGGAAAAAAAAAGGAATATCTACTAACATACTGAGAAATATCTCTTTCTTGGTTGAAGCCTTAAGCAAGGCACATAGAGCATTTCTCAATGTTATTTTATACCATTTGTAGATATCCCCATCTTTTCAACACTGAATTTAAAAGAATTTTGCTCATTAAGATTTTGCAGCATTATTTGTGTCAATGTAATTACTGCTATGCACACATTCAGGGTCAGCAGGTCTCATAGTGAAGGCTGCTGAACTGAGACTGCTAAGAATGAACTAATTGGGCAAAATAAAACCAAAACACTAACAAGGAGTTTTAAAATCAAGCTCAGTGACCGATCCCAAATATCAGCACTGGCAGTGAACATGGACAGTATTTTAGAGCATGTGGGCTCTCTTGAGGAAATATTTTGCATTTGGCAGCAGCACAGACTCAGGGTCTTGAGTACGCCAGTCAGCCTGAGCTGACAGAGCATTCTCACCTGAAGCTGCTACCAACACGCCCTCCACCCAGTGCTTCAGCCACTGCATTTCGGGGCATCCCCACTCCCTTCCCCGTATGCTGTGGGTGATGCTGTTTCCAGCTGTTTTCTCTGCTGTTCCTGACCTGTAGTTTAGACTTGTTAGATTAATCTAGACCTGATATATCATTTAAATGTCTCCGTCTTTGCTCAAGTATTGTAGGACAGGTCTCTGGGGGGTGAGACTGAACATACTAATGCCAGTCTTATTTTTCTGTAAGGTACATTCCTAGGTTTTGTATTTGCTGGCAGATGTTTAAGACTTTTAATAACTTCTGTAGTGTTTAATTAAGTTATCAAAATCACAACATATTCTCACATTTGCTGAAAGAGAAGCTGTTATAAGATTAGGCTTTCCTGTATTTTCTACAGTTAAAATAAACAGATATGTTTACTCCTAAATAGGAAAATGGATTCTATGTGAAACGGAAACTCTTGTACCTAAAAAGATCAGCAATAACAAACATGTAGTCAAGCGATGTCCTCCTATAGTACAACCCACTTTGGATGAAAAGCCTAAAAAGAGAACTTGCGTACCCCACTTTTCAAAGGTTCAGCCCCCATCTCATAAGCTGTTTATCTCCGGAGACCTCGACTCCCTCCGAATGCGTGCTGTCGGTACTTTGCACGCTGGTGCTGCTGCCGCAGGAGCGGGGAGATGCGCAGGGCCCACGGGGCTTGGGCCGGGAGCGGTTCCCGTTCGCGGTTCCCCCCGGGGCCGGGAGCGCTGCCCGCCCCGCGCCCTCCAGCGGCTGCTCCGCAAACAGGCGGCTCTGGGTGCGCCGGGATCTGTCCAGCAACGGAGACCAGCTCCAAACCCGGCAGTGCCGTCACGTCTCTTACAAACGGGCTTGAAGGAGAGAGGCTCCTCTGCCCAGCTCTGTAACATCCTGCCTTCCTGATCCGACAAGCGTCTGACCCTACCCTGGCCCTTCCCTACCTGTGGGCCTGGGACAGTGGAAAGTGCAGCGGCAAACGGCGCTGCTGTGCCCTCTGCTGCCCTTTCCCCCCGGCGGAGGCTGCTCTGGCACAGCTGCTGAGACCAACACGCTCACACCCCTTCTCCCGGCAGCAGCCCTGCTCCGCTGTCCTGCTGGAAAGAGGATTCAGGGAATAATTGCTTGTGTTTCATTTCTCTTTCCCAGTGCTGGACTGAGAAAACCTCGCATGGTGGTGACAGCTCTGAAGGGGAGAATGGGGCAGGCAGTGTGTGGCCTTACCGAGCTGTTCTTGCAGATATTGGGGTAGAATGGGCACAAAATATCATTGACAAGCTCCTCTTTTCTCTGTCCAACCAATTCTGCTCCTCACAGGGCACTTGCTGCCAGCTCTCTGCTCCCATTCAAGATAAAATGATGCACAAAGCTCTGCTGCATAGCCAGAATGTAATTCAACATGATCTACAATGACAACTGCACATTGCTGAAACTGCATTCTCCCCTAGCAGAAAACAAAACCAGGAAGATGGATTTTTATGAGATATCAACAAAAATTACTAATGAGTTTACCTCAAACTGGACTATGACTTCAAAGACAGCTGTGAAACCTCTCCTGTGTTCCTCAATGTGCAAGGGGAAGAGACACTAGACAGAGATAACAGTACAAATATCTGAGACAGATGAAATGATGAGAATAGCTTTGAACCTCTCCTTTAAAAAAAAATAGGAAGTCTGTCTTCCCAAAATAAGCTGATCACCATAACAAGAATTAATCAGGTTTTCCCAACAACCTTCCGGCACCAACAACTGGCATGTCATTGCGAGGAGCTCTCTGATCAGTTATGCACCTGCTTACAGCTCAGGGTCATGCTAAGGCCACAGCTATTTCAGTTTGAAATAACCTTTTCTCTGGATATTGCAAGATCAATAGTATGGCTCCTATGTATGTCATCAGCTTTGGGTTTTATGCTGCAAACACTAATATTGATCCCTTCAAAAATCAAGCCTTGGCTTCAGAGACCTCTGAACCACAGTGTAATGGATAACAGTGAACTTCAGACTCAAAGGGAGAAAATATTTATAGTCATGCTTTGTTACGTGAAGGATTATTGACTGATAACAAGAAGCAAACTCTCCAGATAGTAATTCTAGCCACAGCAACTCTGTGAGAATATGAAATCCATACCAGAAAGAAATGCATCTGAAGTGTTGAAGTTGTAACGTGTATGATTAACAGGCAACATATTCAAAATTCTCACATCCGAATCATCTCATTTCTACTTATCATTGCTACTAGAGCTGCATGTGTTTGCTGCAGCTTGTTCCTCAACACCTATCTGTCAGCATGTGCACATCCTTGGAAAGTTATAATTAAACTGGAGATATTGTAATAATAATAATAAATGGAGATGCCAGTAACTGTGGGCTAATTCCCTACCTATGTATAACTAAAATTCTTATAGGTCTTGGAATTTAAAGGCAAAAGTCACTCTCCTGAAATACTGAAAGACACCCTCTCTGGTTTTAGATTCTGATCATCTCTTCACATTGAACCTGAAGTGGTTCTCCAGTGTAAGATGTGTGTAACTCCTACAAAATCTCTGGAGCTCAAGACATGTATGAGGAGAGTCAGATCCTATCAGCAGCTGTTGCCAAGCAGCCCACAATGCTGTATATCAGTATTGTTTGTCTTGTATTTATGTCTTGGAACTGCAGATAACTGCTCTTGTATTTGGGGCCAGCTGTAGACAATTCATTGCCCAAGGGAAACTGGAAATCACACAGCTCCCATTCATGCAGAGGAAGCAAGAGCTAAATGGTTTGCAGTCCCTCATATCTCGTTGCCCTGGGCAACAGTCTGCACTGTGGGAGTGGCAGACCCAGCCTTTCTCATAGGAATTCTGGAGCACATGGTGTTAATATATGGATTGATACTATGACAGCCCCTCTGTAGTACTATTGGGGTGCTCAGGCATTAGGTGATACGGGTGGGTGCATAAATAGTCTCTGGATAAGAGCTGCTGGTTTCTATCCAAGATCTTTGAGACTCAGCTGGAGGTAACTGGAAGCACAGAGATTACAGGCTGCACTCACGGATGTGGGGAATCTGACTCCAGATCCTCTCAGCCTGGCTTTCCTTGAGCTCTGACAAACTAACTCAGGATCCCCATGTGAACTCAGGACAATAGTGACAGTAGGTGCTAACTCTGTGCTGCCTCTTTTATCAACTTGAAGCAGGGACTACAGTTGGGTCAGCTACAGCTGAGTGCACTCAGACAAAAATATCTGGTCCCGCGGAGTGCTGAGTACCAGCAGTTCCCCATTTATTCACACACAAATAAAGAGCTCTTTGCACCTTTCTGGATCAGAGCCACCTTGTTGTAATATTGATGACAGATCATTTCCCATTACCTCTTTGCAATGTTTCAAAGGATTTTGGCTTCTGCAGAAATTTAACCTTTATTCCCATGCTTGAGTATCCAGGTCAGGAATCAGTGACTTTTAAAATCAAAATAACATTGGACTAATGTTCCAAAAGGGACCTTTGTGTCTCTGTTTAAACTTCCATAGAGTCAGCTTTGCATTCACTGTAATCGTCCTGCACTTACTGCAACTAAGTCCTCAGAGAACTTCATCTGTGTTGCATTCATGTACCTCTGGAATCAGGGAAGCTCTGCAGATACAAGAGAGGACTGGGCTGCCTGCCTTGAAGGGCCAAACAAGCCCCTGTGTGCTCAGAGCAGGAGAGCTACTACGAGATGGTAGTACCTTATACTGGAGCCAAACCATGGGCACAACCCACCTTTGTGTCAGGCAGAGCAATGATACTGAAGTGAGCAGCAGTCTCCATGAAGGCATGGAAACTCAGTGCTTTAGCTGTGCTTGTTTAGCTCCTGACTGCCTAAAAGATACAGGACTCAAATGTCATGACAGCGGTGATTTTGGAACAATGCATTTTCAAGAACACTCCAAATACAACGCACAGCAGGTGCAAAGCTGGTTTTGAGCTGGGGTGTGGGTGTGGGTGTTGTTCTGGCAAACAAAATAGACAATCATTTCATGACAGCATGGATTATTGATCCTGGTAGCCTGTCTTTCCTTTGGCCATTTTTGGGGGGATGTTGTACTGTACTGTCAGGTCTCTGGAATGGCTAGAAAAGCTGGAGACAGAACACGTCAGTTTTGTAAACTAAATCCTAGGGTCCACGGAAATTTATGATTGTCTGTCTCAGTTCAGGGCTTTATTCCCTACTATACTATGGGAAATAGTCTAATAGAAAACAGGATGAATGCAGAATTATATTCAGAATAATTCATTAATGCAGAATTATTTGCAGGCCTCTGCTGAAAAGGCACCACCCTTCTGCAGTGTTGCACTCCAAAAGACAAGAGGTAGGTACATATAAATGTAATGTATTTCACCCTTGAATGAATGCTGTTGCTTCAGACTTTTCCAGCCTGAATTCCCATGCTGGACATGGCTCTCTTCCAGTACATGAGCTCAATCATTCCTCAGAGGCAGTTATGCTTTTGGACTCACAGATGTTATCTAAGTTGTGCTTACATGACAGTGGAGCTTGACGATACTGTGATCTCAACCCAGTTGTCCCCTACACATCTGTCCCAACACCAAAGTGGAGCCTGCTGTCCTTTGTTCCACTAAACTCAAGAGCTTTTTACAGTGTTTCTGCTCCCTAAGCAGTACCTCTCTCCATGCCATGACTTACAGATCACGTAAGGTATTTACAGCTGATGTTTTTCCATCTATGCATGTAAAAGTTGGCTGTATCTTCACCCTGTCTCCTTCCTGTTCCTTGGTTTCAATTCTGGCAGTGTCTGCTGCACTGGTTAGTGTGAGTCACAGATTAGCAATGATCCATGTGCCATGTTATCCCTTTCACATCATTCTCCAGCATTTTCTCATGTGAGCAGGATCAGGAAGCTTTGTAGAGAACTTAGATTTCTCCGAGTCATTGACCCACTGACCACCTGGACAAATCCAGATGTTACTGTGCTGAACTCTAAAGGGAGGTACAAGAAGCCTGGTCAGCAGGCTGAAGCACAGCATTTACACAAAATATGTATGGTTTCTCTTCTCCCAAACATTTGAGTACAAGCCCAGCTCTGAAGAATGGGAGAAAATAAACAGACAGGACCAGTATCATGTACTAGACACTGTGCTGTCAAAATTATTTTAGCAGTCACCTGAGTCCCGTTCAGAAAAGTTCATCCTAGACTGAATGCTAAGTCCAGCCTTGGGACTAAAAGAGGCCTCTAACTTGGTACAGAAGGGGGAAAAGAGTGACAGCAATGGAATTGATTAGCTTATTTCTACTCACTGAGATTACATGATGCTGCAAGTACCTTCCCAAATCCTGATCCTGTTTCCCCCAGGGAGATGTCCTCTATAGGGAACTCTTGAATTCAGGCACCATATGGAAGGCGACAAAAAGGAATTAAATAAAAGATGAGGCAAGAGGTGGAAAAAGGCCCTTGTATTTAACGAGCTGCCAGGCAACATGATAGATGTCAGCTTAGTTTAATTTCCAGTGAGGCCATCTGAGCTCCCCTCTGCCACAGAGATGAGAACAGACAAGGGCTCCTCTCTGCCTCCTCTTGGTCCTATTTGCTTTTTAAGCTTTTTAGCAATGCAAGCTCAATGGTCACTACTGCCTGCCCTGTTAGCAAGCAATGACATGTGCCAGCACCAGCATCTCTCATTGTGCCTGGCTCAGAGACCTCACACAGGAGGAAACCTCCTGGATTTGCTCTGCCCCGGAGATTCCTCCCACTTCTTCCTTCCACATAACCCTGGGTTTGCCTGGATTGTTTAAGAGCAAACTGGGAAGTGCCACAGTCTGACTAGCCTCAAGGATGTAGATGTAGTCTGACTAGCTCAAGATGTGGACCTGGTGCCTGGAAAGCACAGCTGTGGAAGGGACCATGGGCATCACCACTACTTACAGCTAAACTTGGATCCTGCCGCCTGACTTTCCTTTACTGATTTCCTCACATATTAAACACTTCTCCATGCCAACAAACAAACACCTACAAGTAATTATTGTGGTAGATTGGAAAATAAAGGACAGAGGGAGACTGCTGTAGCATTAGATTTAACAGCAGCAATGCGGAGGCTTTTGAAAGAGAGAGTGACTTAAAGATTGACAGATTGGATCACACCTCGCTTCCATCCAGCCTAGTTCCCTGTCTCCAACAGTTGCCATCACAACATGCGTAAGTAGAAAGTGTGAAAACCTTGCAGCAAGCAGATGGTGGATAGCTACTCCTATTCCCTTTTCTCTCCAACATCCTGGTCTCTTACTGGCATGAGAATGAAAGCTCAGGGTGTAACAGCCATTTTTGGGGAGGGCAGGAGTAAATGAGAAAACAGGGCTGTAAGCAGCCTTTCAGTTCTGTGGGGCTCTGTATGGCTCTCCTATGCTGCTCTGAAAGAAAGTATTAACAGTACCACACCTGGATATTGCAAGGTTTTTCTTTTTCTTAAATTCTGTCAATGCCAGGATCACATTCCCCTATGAAAAAGTATTCATCTAAAATGAAAGATGTAATGTAGAAGAGGAACATCTCTGAGTTGTTCTCTCCCGAAATTGAAGCAGCCTTAACGCATGCTACTGTTTCTGGGAAGCTCTTTAGTCACCTCTATCTACCTGAACATGAGGCCAAGCTATCACATAAATATTTTGTCTTGAGACAAAGTTCTGGATCCCAAATCATAACAGTTTCTTATAATCTTTATTTCTGATAATGCCTCTGCAAACCAGGTTAGAATGGGGGCTTTAAACAAGTCTCTGGTACTTGCAATATTCTACATCTTGGAAAGTGCACTAGGCACATCTGCACATTTTTCATGTATTTCTGTGAGAGCTTCGTTTCCACTTTTTATAGATACAAACTTTGCAGCATTAGCAAAACACTTTTAAACAGTTCCTTACTAAACAGTTTCCAGTGAAACAGCTGCACAGAATAGGCCATATAGAATGGGGTAAAATTAATAACCACAATCTAGGAACAAAAAAGTAAACAAGTAGCTTTTTTAAGCTGCAAAACTGAAAAAGATAAATTGCTATTATCTCTCCTTTCCCACTTTCTACCCTCCCACATGGAATCTCTGGGGTCTAACAGAATGAGCTTATTTCCCTTGTCTTCACTATTTTCATCTTTCTCTTCATATACTATTTTTATATTTTGCATGAATTCAATATTCTTCACCTTTGTCACTTTACCAGTTCAAAAGCTTTACTGGGGTACAGAGATAAAGATGCAGATAACATGAACAAAGCTCAATTTTTTTATAGAAGTAGGTTAATGGGGAAACATCAACCTACCATTTCTCATCAGCATAAGATCACAAGTAAATTTAGCAAACCCATTTCTGCAGTTTTCTATTGTCATATTTCATTGGGAATGTGTGATAGATGCCCCTCCCATGCCTGTATATTATTTTCAGGTAGAAGAGACCTGGTGTGCTGCTGTGGAAAGACCAGATTGCCCCTGCTGTACACCAGAAATCCCTAAGTAGGACAGAGCCACAGAATCCATGGTTTGAAAAGAGTTCCTGAAATGCATGAATGCCCTAAAACAAAGGCAAGAATTTTATGTTGCAAACCGTGGAATTTTATTTGATTTAAGCCTTTTCATAGGAGTAGCAAATGGCCTATTTGATATAGTACCTCAAAAGTTAATTTCTTAAAATATCCCTTTTTTGTGTCCTTGATGTCCACAGACTCATATTAGAAACGTTGCAATTGTCTGTCCAACTGTGACATATTAGATTATTTGTGGCTTTGTAGCATAAAGCAGATTCTGTGACTTGTGATGCTTAGCCACTGGCCTCGGACAAGTGCCAGCTCGGGTTATTCCATTCTGTTGACCTAAATTTCTCTCACACAGTCAAGTAGATGCAGTATCATCCTTTATTTCCTGTCCCAAATTGTAACACAGCATCTCTTCACACATGCAGGTGACACCACTCCCCAGCTCTGGCAGTTGAGCCAAGAGTGGTAGGAATTGACATGCCATGGTTAGCAGATAGGAATTGTAAGTCCTGAGATGTCAACTCTAAACTAAGATCTGTCACTGACTTTCTTTTTGATTTCCATCAAGTTGCTTGAATTCCTTTTTGTTTGTTTTTCTCATAAAATTAGAGACCGGAGAAACAAGAGCATATGAAATCAGATGAAAGCTGATGTGAATGTATGGGGTGTTTCTTGTATGTAACATTTGTGCAATGTAGTGCTTTCTTCAAATCACATCAGTGCCAGTCCTGCCATGGACACTGGCAGTCAGCTCATCTGGGTCCAGTTAACAGTTGAAGGGGAGGAGCTCATACAACTTCATTGAGAATTAAGGGGAGCCTCTAAGAAAACCCCATCTCCTGCTGACTGTGGAATTCTTTACTGGCAAGAGAGGAGCCAAGCTGCTGGCCTTTTGAGACAGCTCCCATTGGTTCTGGAAGGCCCATCCTATCATAAAACCATTTTAAGAAAAAGCCTGTGGAAAACAGGGCACTGGGTGGAGGTGCTTGTGTGCGCAACTGTGCCCAGAACAATGCCCACACATAGCAAAGCTGGCATCAGACTTCTGGGGGCCAAGTGACAAGTGTGGGTGGGTAGTGAGAGCACAAAAGCCTTTTCCTGTGGGCTCTGCAGTCTGGAAGAGCTATACATGTTCCCACAGGCAAACAATCCTGCCATTGGCACCAGGCATGTCACCCTGTAAAGCTCTTCCCTCCCCACCACAGAAGAGCTGCCACTTGCCCACCTACCCAAAGGACACACTTTTTCCAAAATTGGTGAGTGTTTCCCCAACACCACCCAACAAACAAGTTCAATAAAAGTAGGGTAAATTAAAAAAAGACTCTTGACGCAGTTTTGGTAACATGACGGGGTAGTGTTGGTGCTAAATCTCAGATAGTAAGCAGAAAGCCTGCTAGCGTTCACAAACTACTCCTGTCTGAGGCACCTGTGGTGGCCCCATTACCTCACCCACTCTAGGACAATCAGGAATAATCCCAGGGAGGCTGAGGGAGCACAGGGCTATTTAAAAGATCTAATTTGGTCCTCTGTTGTTTTACACTGTGTGAAGATGTGCTACCGTGCAGGGTGGTACTAGAAAAGTACCAAGTTAAGAGAGCTACTGTAGAGCAGGGAAATACCTTCAAAGGTTTGATTCTGACCTGGGTGAGGCAAGTACTGCATGGATGAAGTCTGTAGCAGGTTAAGAAGCTTATTTTACTTGCAAATGAACTGTCTAACACAACATGAGTCAGCTAATGAGGGATGAAAGCTTTTGCCCAGGACAGATAAGTTGAGCCCCAGGCAATTAACTATGGGACACTCTTACTGACACATTAAAAATAAAATGGTGTGTCATTACTTCACACAGGCCACAATGACCCCATAAAGGTTTTATTGAAAATATAAAGGTCTTTCTTTTTAACATTCCCATTAAGTTCTTGTTTGACATTTTGCGAATTTTGTGAATAAATTTCTTCCCTCCTGTTCTTGGATGAGTTGGGAGCTGTGCTCTCAACCAAGAGCTGGCTACATTCTGGAGAGTCTGAAACCCACCAGTCCAAGTGGCAATATGAAGGTGATAGTTGTACAAATAGTAAACACTATAAACTATGTACATGGCCAGGGATCCCCTCAGTTTGCTAAGGCTGAGAGTCCTTTCATTTCCTTGAGCTGTAAACACTCCCACTGAACTAACAAGAGACCCCTGCAGCTTCCCAGGAATTATTCTTCCAATAAGCTACAGCTGATTCAGCTAAGGCACCCATGTTACAACATGTGAGTCATAAACATGGCGCATCATCATCCTGGGTTTCGAAGAAATGTTCTTCCTTCAGCCAATAACAAATGTTTTAATGTTCCTTTCTTCCATTTTTGTACAACTGTTTTTGCCAATCACATGATTCAATAAAAAATGAACTCTGCCTACAAAAAGGCAGGCAAAACTCCACAAGTAGGGTCTGATTAGTAGGTCTCAAATGGCTGGGGAAATGGTGGGATTATCCTTCCCTGATGGAAGCTGATCAGTTAGGCTCTTGCTTCCGTGTGGAATGGGAAAAACACCAAGATCTGTGACCTTGGGTCCTCTCCCATGGAGTGACCTGCTGGTTGACATCCAGGAATGCAGCGAGACTCTCTAGCTTCAGCCTCGTGACCCAGAAACCTCTCTTATTTAGCAGGGAGCAGCGGAAAGGTTCATCAACATTTCTAGTGTCCACAATGGCTTCCCATGAGACAAGAGTACATTAGACAGGAGGTAACATAATGCTATGTTACCTCTAACAAATGCCTCCTGATATCAAGGACAGTCCTCAATACGGATGATGTGGACCTGACCAGTTTAACAAGAAAACCAGAAGATACACAAATCTCCTGAAATACTCTTCCAAAAAAAAAACCACAAAAAAGAGGGAGAAATATGCCTCATATTGAATCCCAAATATTCATTAAAAAGAAGTGAATTCATGTGACTTCATGTCAATCTGAATTTGCACAATTGCAAAGCAATTCACGTTGGCATTACTGGGTCAAAGAGGCTGCTGCTGCAAGCTCTCCTGGCAATCATACTCTCCCATACCAGGCTCATGGTGAGGTTAACCTGGAAAAGATTCTGGAGAGATGGGGCCTGGTCTTAAATATTTTACTGAGTTTAAATCTGCTTTTGTGCTATTTCTTTAGGCAAAATACTGATTACTTTTGCTCTCTTAAGCTAAGTTCAGCTGCTATAGCTAATATCAAACCAAAGAATGATGTTTGTCTAAAATCTTACTCATATATTCTCTAAAAGCCAGATTTTGGTCACACTCTGTTTCATATGCAGATTGAGCAAAGTCAGTGACAAAGGCATTTCAGGAACCTGTACAACATCTTTGGCATTCACAGCACACAATCCATTGCAAACACTGACAGCTATAAAATTTGCCTCTATGCAATTCAATTAAAAATGTTGTCTTCATGTGATGCAACACAGCTGCAATCTGATTTAACTCAATTGTAGGTAACAAAAAAGGGTCACAAAAGCTTTTTTCAGCTGATATTTTAATCACCAGCATCTCCTACTGTCTGGCTAATTTCAGGTTCCTCAGTGCCAGCAGGTGGGTATCCAGCTCAGATGCATAAGGATGTCAGTGCATAGCATAGGGCCTCACCTGTATTCACTGGCATTTGAACGTTAGAAACAGTAAAATCAACCTGACAGAGAGAAAAGCTTTTTGAGATCCTGTCCTAGCATCTTCCAGAAATCCTGAAACAGCAAAGGCCACGAAAAGATTCTCTGAGAATGGGCTGCTATTCCAGTATCACAAGCAAATGCACAGCACATTAGCACTGCTGTTACTCCAGCATCCTCCCACCACCCCCTTTTCTTCACCACCTCCCTGCAAGGACCGTGCTCCGGTATTTTACACAGCTCACTTCACAGGTAGGACACGCTGCTCTTACTGTTTCTGCTTTTCAGAGAAAACATGCTTGAAAAACAAACCATTATCAAAAGGCCGTGTAATTGCCCAAAGACAGGGATTCGCAGTCTGCTGATGGCTCCTATTTCACTCACAGGTGTGATATTATCACACAAAGGCAGCAGCACCTCCTGGGGGAACAAGACCCCTGAAACCACACAAATGTAGTAAGAAAAATAAAGATGCCTTACCCACATGGGTGATAACCGTAGTCAGTCGCTGGGTGAGCTCCTGATGTGACATCTCTTCTTCTTTAAGCCAAAAAAGCATTTCACACAGGGAACTACACAGCATCCAAAAAAAGATGCGCCCAGAGTGGGAGGCTGCACACTCACTGCCTCACTTGCACACAAAGCAGGGACCACTCCCACGGCACAGCCCTTCCAGCTCTCACATCTTCTCTCGGCTGCTCACCTCTTCCAATTTGCAGCCATCCATGCATGGACGTTGAAAAGCTCCTTCCAGATGGGGATTTTACCCCCCCTGACAGAAGGAAGGGAGCAGGAGGGGGAAGTATAAAAGGGGGGAAAGCAGGAGAGTTGATTGCTTATGGCTTTTTTTCTCCCTTCTCCCGCGGATGAGGCAAAGGATAAAGAGACAAACCAGCAAGCAGATACCTTCCTCCAGGGAGACTTTTGGATGGTGATGCTGCGAGTGAGGGAAAAATCCTGGAGGTAGGAATGGCATCGGGAGGAGTGGAGCTGGCAGGAGAGCTCTAACAGCCGCAGCTGCTCTGCGACGCTCCCTTCAGCAGCGTGCCTGGGAGTGGAGAACAACACGCTCACAGCCTCCGGTGCTCCCCCTCGGCCCCTGGGGCCCGAGTGCCTTGCAGGCTGTAGTTGAGTGGAACCCCGCAATGCCCCCAGAGACCCTCCTCGGCCCCCTCTTAGAAGCCCCTGCCTGCGGGGCCTCCGCTTCCAGGGAAGGGGAGGGGGACACTGGGCTTTTTAGGTTTGTTGCTCCATCTGCACGGACGGGATCCCTGGGATCCTGACCGAGCCCACCGACCCCTCTCCAGCTGCACGAGTACAAGCAGGGTGTCAGGCAGGGCTCACCTGCGATCATGGCCACGGAGCTCAGCCGTGCCTGTGACCAGGCAGGTACAGGTGGCCTCCAGTGGCCGGAGCAGGTCTTTAGGGAGCAGCTGCCCCTGGGTGCTTGTGACACAGCTGAGCCTTGTTCGGATGCGTGGCTGCCATGGGGCAACAGGCTGCGGAACGAGGGAAAAGCTACATCAACCCTTCTAGCTACAGATCCCAGCCGGGATCCGGGAAGAGGGAGACTAAGGCAGGCAAGGAAGTGAAAGGGCAGGACAAGCCAAAGACTTGTATGTCTCCATTCCATCCTTCATTGCATCTCATCCTTGGAAGCCTACCTGAAGCTCCACGCAAGATAATTCTGGAAAGAAGGAAAATTATTATACAGCTAAAATGGAAGAAATAAAATAGAGAAGGGTGCAGCTGCCTGCAAGATCTGCTCTATTCCCACAAAATTAATTCAGCTCTAACTCCAGATCCCGACCCATCCACAGAGTTTTGCTTAAGCCCTCCTTTCCATGCATGCCAAAGAACCTGGCCAACACGTATGCCCAAAGCTGGAGCTGTGAAATACCCCTGTGGGCTCATTGGATCTTACAACATGGTTAGTGTGGCTGTCCTGGTGTTGCAAAAAGGTTTATCTACCTCTGTGAAGGGAAAATCCTATAATCAGCTGGCTGACCTACAAGCCAGTCTGAGTATCTGTGCTGTTGTCCTCATTTTGGGATGACTGACCAACTATGCCGAGAGGTTCCTTGCACATTTCTCTTCAGTTAGTTTAACAGCAAATTTGTCTGAAAACATGACAAGGGTGACTTTAGAGCCACCCACCTGCCAACATTTTCAGATTAAAGTAAAAGCCTTTTTTTTTCTGAGATCAAATTTTACTGCCCAGATGGGCAGTAAAGGTCAAACTGCAGAGACCTTGACTAACATTAAAAGGATTCCTCCAACCCAGGAAGGGTTCCCTTCTCCCAGGGAAGAGATGCTATCACTGGGGGGAAAAAAAGCATGTGGGAAACAGACTGACATATAGCTTTTTTTGGTTTTTGGGGTTTTTTTTGGTTTTTTGGGGTTTTTTTTTTTTGAGGGATTTGAAAGTTCGAGGATGCTTTCTTTTTTTTTCTTGGAGGGTCACAAATGGCAGGTAGGAACACGGCACTAGAAAAGTCATCATGTTTCCAGACACTTAGCAGATTTTTTTTTTTTCTTTTTTTTTCTGCAGGCACAGACACTGTATAAGCCCATTCATAAATTAACTAAACACTAAAAAGCAGAGTAGATGGTTTGCTCTCACTACTCCTACAAGCAAGGCTGTTCAAGAACATCAAGGATAACTGAGAGCCTTTGTCTAATTTTTAGCTAGATGAATTCTCAGCTATTTTAAGACCATATGCTCTTATACCAACATTGTTATTCAGCATCAGTAACTGCAGACTTCTGCACATTTACTATTTTAGGATCCCTTTTCTCTTATTCTTTGTTCTTGCTATGTTAATCTGCTTTCCAACTTTCCAGCACACCTTCAATAGCTTTGGAACCTGTTGGTCAATCTCAATCCAGTTCAGGAGAGAGGAAATAGTTCTCACAGCTTCACTGAAAATCAGAAAGGCACACAAAGTCTGAAGGGGAAAGGATGCAGTAGGGACCCACTAATTAATCACAGCTGCCCCCTGCCCAGCTTAAACTGTGGGGTGGGTTACATGGGGTCATTCCAAGGCTAAATGGGATTTTTGAGATCCTGTCCTAGCAACAGGACAACCCTCCAAGTTGAGGATGCTGTCCCTCTCTTATGATGTCAATGATAATAAACAAAAGGGGGGAATTTTGGTAGGAAGGTTTGGGCTGCAGGACACAGCCATGGGATAGCAAACTCCATTAATTTTACCAGTTAGAGGATGATTTCTTTACACTGCCAAGACTCAGTGGTGCATTTAAAAAGGCTGCTTTTCATATATTGCCATTACAAATTTCCGAATGGAAGAGCCACAGAGGACAGAACCAAGTCAAAAATATTGCAAAAGCACAGGTGATCCACAGACCTAAGTCAAGAAGAGGAAAAAATAAGAGCCTGGGCTTTAGGGATCTTCTGAAGACAGAGAGAAATGAAAACCCTGTATCTGTCACTTGAGGAATGGTTGAAAGATGCTGAAGCAACTTAGTTCATGGATGGGATGGTAACAATTTCCAGTGCTGGGATTTTTTTTGTGAAATTGAGTCGGTACTTTTACAACAAATAAAAAAACTTTTTACAACAAATACTGACTTCACCTCTGAAGGATAAAAGCCCTTGCTGATAAACATGTAGTAGAGGTACAGAGGATGACGATTTATATTCCAGGCAGAGATCTCACTGAAAGCAGGATCAGGGGATGTGCAAACACTATGGTTCCACTACTAAGGTGATGGCCAACAGGCAAAAGGATTTGATTTTCCTGTAGAGTGACAGCCTGACAAATCACCAGCTGTTTATTAGATCCTGAATCAAACAGCTGAGGCCAAAGCATTGAAAGCAATCTTAATAAGCACTAAATTGCACACTGGAAACAAAAAGTGTTTATAAGACTCTATGGCCTGACCAGATAAAAGGGGAAACTCTTGAAGGGGAAAAAAAAA
Organism: Rhipidura dahli; assembly: GCA_013399225.1. Taxonomy (NCBI): domain Eukaryota; kingdom Metazoa; phylum Chordata; class Aves; order Passeriformes; family Rhipiduridae; genus Rhipidura; species Rhipidura dahli. The sequence continues at coordinate 693,038 of VXAC01004963.1, forward strand.
AAAAAAATCTTTTCTTCTTCGTCATCTTACATAGCCATACATCTTTCTTCTGTCACTGAAAAACACTTAGCCAACTGAGCCTGGAGGGCTGTTGATAATAAAATGAGATCCATCCATGAAAGTAGCCTGTCTTCTTCACTGTCTTGATTTTCATTTTCCCACTCCTACATAACCTTTACAAGCTCACCCATCTTCTAGTTTTTCACAAAAATCTCCTTCCAGAACAAGATTACATCCTTCTGGTTTACAGAGTGCATCTGAAGACATTTCTAGAGCAGAAAAATAGGCAGGCTGATGGAGTAACAGTAAAGTTTGGAATCCATTTACCAAGTTTCTTCCTTTGAAAACAAGCTACTTTGGTATCATATCTTTTCCTCCTTTAACTTTTGTCTCTAGACTGTCTGATCCCTGTATCAGAGGCTGGGGCATCTATTACTTGCTGGGAAGAACTAGGACACTTTTGGGAAAGGTAATTACACTGTCACACTTCTGACTGGCTACAGCAGTACCTTAGATCTGCAGCACATTTCCATCAGTAGAAGAAACTGTTCCACTAAGTGAGTCAGATACCTCTTTGATTCACACACAAAGAAGGCACACAGAGTGCTTCTTCCTTTCTGGAATATCAGTCACATAGTACAGGAAAATAGCACTCCATATTTTTTCTTACTTTTATTCTATTTGGAACAATTCAGTCAACAGAGTGCTTTTGCTTGGCTTTTAAGAAGGGTCACAGTGCTAGTGCTTCTCTGCTGTTCTCGGCTTTCCACTGGCCTCTTGGTCAGCTCCTGTGACAAATCTGGGCTTCTCTGCCCAAACTTGCAGGAACACCTTTTCTCCACACACAGCTCCCCGTGGCAACAACTGAGGCTCTACCGTCACACTTAGCCTCTCGCCTAAGCTCTGCAAAGTCTGACCTGCTTTGCCCTGATCAGATACTGTTTCAACTACTTGAAAATGAGTGCAGCTGCTTGTAAAATCCATGCTGAAGAAAAAGAGGCCACTGAAGACACAACACTAGTTTTAGCAAAGTTCTTTGCTCCTCTCCGTCTTCCTTTCCCATCATAAACCTTTTTGCCACTATCAATTGATTGATTGTCACCATCAATCATTCACTTTCTGTGCTCCAGAACAACTGTCCTGACACAGGCTGGGGCAGTGGTCCATCTGTGAAGAGGACCATTACTATACCCTTAGGAAAGAGTGCATGAAACAGGCCACTTAAAGAGATTATCCCTCTCCAGTATTTCCCTGTCAGATTGAAGGATCTCTAGTTCAGGGACTTTCTGAGCTTAAGTCTGCATATGACTGATAATATTTAATACTCTATTTCTTTAGGAATCTGTCTAGATATTTTTTTAATCTACTTATAATTTAGATGGCCATAAAATTTGGTGGCAAGATTTGCAATTTAAATGTGCATTGTGTGAAAAAAGCTACTTCTTTTGGTTTTACATCTGAAGCTTGATAGTTCAGTTTCATGCCTCTGTTTCCTGCATCTTGAGAAGGAATGGATACTTTCCTATTTGCAGTATCCATCTTAGCCCTGACTTTTTTTACACAGAGATCATAACCCACAGTTACCTGAGCTGAGCTGAGCCAAATGCTGTCCTAGTTATATCTTAGGGGGGAAAGAAGTCCACTGATACATTCAACATCCTTGCCATCTTGCTTTGAATCTTCTCTTGTTTATGGAGCTTGGACAGTGAAAACCGCCAGTGCCAGTCTGCTCTGTGTTGCTTACATGATTCTGACAGAAGTCTTCCAATGCTAAAAGTTAGGAGATAAATGTTTGCTGTTAATTTTTTACAAAAATCCATATGCATTCGTTTTCTTGAATTCATTTTTTTCGACTTTCCTCTTTTAAAACAAAGCCCAGATTTTATACAAAGCTGTTGAACAGAAATGATTCTGTAGTTTTTGGGCCCAGCTTACTTTTATGAACTCCATGTAGTTTATTTTAAGGAAGCTACTTGTCCACTTTCAGCATCATAAAAAACCCTGAGTTGATCTCCTAGGAAGCTTTCATGTCAACTGAATGAAGTCTAGATTGATGGAGGCTTGGGTAGGTCTCCAGGGCAGCAGGCAGAGTAACTTATAAAGGCAAATGTCCTCCCCCTCATCAATTCTCCTGCCCTGCTACTGTCACTAGCCCCTGACACATCAGTTTTCTGTCAGATGAGCTCTTGAACCTTCATTCTGTGGCTGTGCATTTGCAAATGGCTGACATAAGACTGGTGTCCCGGTTTCAGCTGGGATACAGTTGGTTTTCTTCTTAGAAGCTCGTACGGTGCTGTGTTTTGGATTCAGTGTGAGAATAATGCTGATGTGAAACTGGTGCTTTGGTTGTAGCCAAGTAGTGCTTACCCTAAGTCAAGGGCTTTAAGGTGTCCCATGTTCTGCTAGTGAGGAGGTGCACAAAAAACTGGGAGGGAGCATGGCTGGGACAGCTGACCTGAACTGGCCAAAGGGATATTTCATACCACAGAATGTCTTGCCCAGTGTATAAGCAGGGGGAGTTGGCCAGGAGGGGCTGATCACTGCTCAGGGACGGGCTGGGCATCAGTCACGTTTGTGTGAATCACTTGTCTGGGCTTTTATTTCTCATTCTCTCCTTTACATTACAATTATTATTGCTATTTTTCTTGTTGTCTTCAGTATTATTGAATTATTATATTTTACTTTGTTTCAATTATTAAACTGTTCTTATCTCAACCCACAAGTTTTACTTTTTTTTCTGATTTTCCTCCGGATCCCATCAGGGGGACAGGAGAAGTAAGTGAGGACTGCATGGATTTAGTTGCTGGCTGGGGTTAAACCACAGCAACTGGGAAGAGTCCCCATTTAGGTCAGCTCAAGGAGCACTGACTAGGCTGGTGTAAAACACAATCTTTCCCATGGATAATGCTAGAGAGAAGCAAATGAGAGGACATGGCAACTGTCTGCATTTGGTCTGTTGGACCTTAAGATGGTGAGTGAATGCAATTCAACAGATTAGAGAAAGCATAATTTTCAGTCCTTATACATATGAGGGAGACAGAGGAAAAAACAGGGAGCAAGAGAGAGAAAAAAACAGGGAGCAAGAGAGAGAAGCTTGGGCTTCATTATTCCTTTCTGGAATTTTAAACTTTTCTTAAGGTAATGAAACTACAAGTTGTGTTATGAAGTTCAGTTAATGTAGCAGAATGTCTTCAAAAAGATAGTAAAGCTTTATACAGTTTCAGAAATCATTTGTTACCATGACTTCGAACTACCAAATATAATCACAGTAGGGAAAAAAAAATCAGTGCATTTTCATCTAGAACAAAACAATTTCAGTAATTACATGTGTGGGCATTTCTTGCTAAAGCTACAATCTGGATTTCATTCTTCAGAAGAAGAATGCCAGATGAGAGGAAACAACTTATTTAAAATTGCCCAGACAAGTATTACAGGTTTGACTCACTGACAGATTTATGTATTTTCAGTGTTCATTTTTTCCCACATCTCCTTTTCTAAAGGCTGTTCATCTGTTGCCATAGAGACCATTTCCAGTCTCTTCACTTCCACAGGCTCTATTCTGGGGGACCACTAATGCAGCTTCCCAGGCCACTGTGTCTGTCTCGTGCCCAGGAGCAGCCAAGGGAAAACAGTAAAGCAGAGCAACTGCAGACACACAATACCCAGCTGCTGGTAGCAGAAATGCTTCCATTTTTTCATCCACAAAGCTGGTGTGTAATTGGAAGGATAAGCTACAGCCACCCACCCAGCACATGGAAATGTGGGTGTTTATCACGACTGCCACATCTATCAGGATGTTTTCTCATCATTTAAAGGGATCTGTCACATCAATCACACTCATTTCTTTCCCTCTGGCTTTGCTGTAATGGATGTCATTAGAAATAACGGAAAAACACAAAGGATTCAGTGTCACTTCACTGCAGCACCGATAACTCTGAGCCTGCACACCTGGGGGAGCTGCTCGCACGGCAGCAGCGAGAGCCGGCGCGGCTTTGAACGCGAAGGCGCAAATGTCTGTCCCAGGACAGGCCCTGGCCAGCCTCAGGCTCTCCTCGCTTTCACTTCACTCGGGGCCGCTTCCAGAGCCCCCAGACGCACCTCAGCTGCCAGGGGAAGGGAGAAGGCCCTGTCTCAGGACCGCAAGAGGTCCCACCGCACAGAGAGGTTCCTCCTCCGCTTGCCTTCGTACAGCACTTGTTCTTTTGGCGGGGCGGAAGGGGTCTTTTTGTTCTTTACCTCATGTTGGGAAAGGCGCGTCTGGGAGGCGGCAGCGGCGGCGCGCGCCCGCCCTGAGGACCCGCCCGCCTCGCGCCCTCTGCGCGCGCTCGCCCCCCGGCCCCGCCTCCTCAGGTACCGGAGCGCGCGCAGCGTGGCGCCAGTGCCCGCCCCCTCCCCGGCGCCGCCTCCTGTGATTGGCTCCCGGCGGGCGGAAGCGGCCCCGCCCCGGTGCGGGCGGCTTGGCGGGAAGGGCCGGCGGGGCCTGCGGATCTGAGGCTGACGGGGCTGTGAGGAGGGCCCGGCACAGCCCGGCACTGCCGTAGCTATGCAGGCCTTCCTCAAGGGCCCGGCCTCTATCAGCACCAAGCCCGTCGCTGCCAAGGAAAAGAGCGCGGCCGGGAGCAGCGGGGAGGGCAAGAGGACCAAACCCATCCCCTGGGTGGAGAAATAGTAAGGGATGCTCTGGGGCAGTGGGGTCGCTGGCCGCGGGAGGGGAGGTTGGTTCTGGGGGGATGTAGAGAGGTAGTCGGTGCACAGGAAAAGGGGATCGCAGGCGTGGGTGTCCCTTCCAGGGAGAGCAGCTTAACTTTCCTTGTTATGGGGAAATCCAGGACCCTGAGCTACTGTAAGTGCCCTTGTGGCTGGCACTGAGCAGAAAATACCTCTTGGGCATGTCAGGCAATGCTGTTTCATCACTGTGTTTTGGTGCATAAGTGCATTTAGTGCTTTGTGGTTTTTGAGAAACCTTTATCGCAACGTGGTAAAATATTGCAGTTCTGCTTCTAAAAACACTTCAGGCAGGTGTTTACAACAGAAAAAGACAAACAGCTTCCTGAGGAATTAGATCACTTCAGTAATACAGACCAATGATATTAGATTTCCTGTTACGATTTTGAGTTCAACTATAATGTTCACTGTAATTGTTCAGTACCTGATGTAATCAGAAGGGGAAATGTTGTTGTTCTCAATTTCAGCTTTCCTACAGAACTTTGTTAGGTAATAAATTGTATTTAATGTCTTTCGATTTAGCCGTCCCAAAAATGTGGATGAAGTTGCCTTCCAGGATGAAGTTGTAGCTGTGCTGAAGAAGTCTCTGGAAGGTGCTGATGTGAGTTTAATGACAACATCTACCTTATCAGCATTTTTAGACAGACACTTGAGTGGTAACAAAAATTTCTCTTTTCCAACTCACCAATGATCATTTTTACAGTGGTATTTCATTAACAAGCTGAGTAACTTCCTTGTGATATACCCTGTGTGATGTATCCTGTTGTGATGTATCTCTGAAGCTTCTTTTATTTCCAGTCCTCTAAACATTGTAAAATTGTCATTTCCATGATGCAGTTTGGAATTTTTCTGGGAAAGCTCACATGGTAAACTTCTTGTTAATAGTTTCAAACCTGGAAAAGCTTTTCTTGTCTCCACACTGCTATTCCACTTCTACTTGTAACATTCATGTTTAAGACAGGAGGAGGAAGTTTTACTTTCATAGACAGGTCTGGATTGCCAGTCATTCCTAAACATTTCTAGTGATTTCTATCAGTGCTTCTGTGAAACTGCTAAACATTCAAACTTTGGCTAATGAGGGAAATTTAATTTATAAGTGTGGTCTAGTGCTTGGAAAGTGATTCCCAGAATTTTTGGGTTAAAGTTTCCAAGTAAGTCTCTTTGGCTTTAAAAAGCTAAGTATGGCAGTTGCAGGGGTGGCTTGTGTGACCTAAGAGTGTAGATGAGCAGAGCATTTGCAGTTGCATTTGTTTACTCTTGCATTTGCTTTTGGATAAAAGTTTAGTAAATTTTTGGTATGTATGATGGTCATTTCTTCCAAAGCAGCTGATGTAGAGGTGAAGGGGCTGAAGGGAGAAATAAAGTACATAGCCAAGAGATGGCTGTGCTTTTTTCCCAAATCTGAACAATTCCATCCTTTGTACATACTGAGACTTTCTCTTCTCCTCACCTATGATGGTCACACTTCTGCTTCAAAAGCTGGTTCTGTTTTCATGGGCTGCAGGTTTGGTTTGCTCTGCAGTAATATGAGTCTGTTTCTCTCTGAAAATAATAATTTAATCAAAGCTTGCAAAAGCAGAAGTACCTTATTTGTTTGAGTGTATGAAACCAATATCAAACTGGTACAACACAACTGCAAAAGATTTGCATTTCTTTCTTTAGTTCCTGTCTCCATGTTCCATTTGCTTTGAGAATGCTCTTGTAATGTGACCTTGTTGGGTAATGTTGTACCCCAGAAATCTGTGTTTCAACAGCAATGCTGCTGGATTACAGTATTTATAGAGTTGAGGTAATTAGGAAGGAACTGTTAACAGCAAAGGAGAAATGAGCTGCTGCCACCTATTCTGTCTGGACATATCAGTCGTGTAACATTGCTTAGGTGATGGGTTGGGAAGTTCTATTTTGAGCAACAGTTATTTAAAACCCTACAGCTTGTGGATCAGCAGTGTTTCTTGGATTTTGAGCCTAGTACACTTGTGTTGACTTTTGGCCTCCTGAGTTGAAAACACAAATTATAACCTCTCCTTACAGTTAGAGGCTCTGTATTTTGCCGTAGCTACCCAAACTCAGCAAGGCATTTGAAAACAAAATCATGCAAGTACTTTAAAATAGTTTGTTTTTTAAAAAAATTAACCATTTTTATTATTTTCTTGAAAGGACTCATTCTGTCAAAAAGGCAAAAGCGTAATTGAAACTCTGAATTGGCTGCTACTTACTTCAGTAAGGCCACATTACTGCAGAGGTTCTTACTGAGTTGGAGGTCTGCTAAGATCAAAGAAACAGCTGTGACAATGCTGTAGGTTTGTGTAATGTGCTTTATTTAAACCACAGTGTTGGAAATGGAGAGTCAGTCCTCTGTCAATTGGCCTGTATTTGTGGGCCTTGATTTGGGAGCTGCTAAATGGAGCAGAACTTGTAGCTGCCCATAACTAATACAGGACTTGAAACGCCCTATAGGTTATACACCTCCATCTGTAAGAGCACACATTGTCCTGTTATCAACTGGGGAGAGCAGAGTCCAAGGAGGTTTGAACTGGAGAAGTTGATTTCTGTCTGTCAGGACTGTTGATTTGTTGTTTTTTGGCAAAGAAACTGAAAATGGTCAGTCACAGTATTCTTTAGTTTTCATTTGCCTCATGATACCTTAACAACTGAAAAGAGAGTTAGTATAGGATTGTCATTGCAATTTACATCTTCGCTTGTGCCAAAACTTCTGCAAAAGCAGCTGAGACCTGCACTATATGTGGTTGCTTTCCCATGAGCAGAGTGATGCCTGCAGGTATCCTGCTAACTCCTGGCAAGCATAGAAAAATGGATAACCAGATCAGGTTACCGTTTATTTAAAAATACTGCCACAGTTACGTAAAGGATTAGGCTGTGCTTGGTGAAGAGTGGTGTAAATACTTCATTGAGAAAGCAGCATAAATGAGGTTGAAACAGAAACAGTGATAAAGTTGGGGTATAATGGAATTAGGAAACAGATTCTAATTAAAACTTTTTACCTGCTTATGCTTTTTTTGAGGACGAGTAGTGTGTGAATTAACACAGAGGCATGAATTGATGAATTTCCTCACAAACATCAACCCTAGCAGTGTGCTAACCTAGCATGGAGATTCGTGAATTTTCAGCTGTCTTTCAGTACACTTTTCATCTCTCTGGAGTTGTCATAAAATATAGAGGGGGCTAATATTAGTAGTTAATGTTAGTAGGGGATGCTGTTTGCTTATTAGCTATTAGGAAAACAAACAACAACTGATGGGCAGAAAGAGCAGGCAAAACTTAGAATTTCAATCTTCAATCAATTTCTAGTAAATAAAGGAATTTAATCTCTACTTTCAGGGTACCTACACAGTTAAGTCTGTGCTCTGTGTCTTGTCTTAGTTGTTAAATTGGGATACTTGTTACCAAACTGGTTGTCTCTATTTCGTTTTCTGATTATGGGTTATGTACTCATGCATTTTTCTCTTCTCTTTGGGTGGTTTTGCTGTTCCCATTCTGTCTCCATTACATGCTATATTCAGCATAGAGTTCTCTAATCTAATTTTAGTTGACTCTTTAAAAATAGAATGTTTATTAAGGACTAGAAATCAAGTCAGACTGAGAGGTTTGTCCTGTTGCTATTGATTGGAGGAAGTCTTTGGATTCTTGTTTTAAGAATGTGGAAGTGGAACATCCCCTGTTGTCAAAGACAGCAGTTTTAAAGTGATAATTTATAAAAGTGATTGCTTGAAATAGTAATATAAAAAACTATCACTCCTATGTCAACTGGAAAGCTTCTTGATTTCAGCCAGAATTCAGTCATGGCTTATACAGATTTGGTTTATGCCAAATAAAAGCCTTGTTCTTTGTGTTGCTCAGATGTATTTATGGAGAGCGGTCATACTCCTTCTCAGCTTTTGTTTGCTGAGCTAGCTAAGTCCAAGTCTTCAAAAAGTTGCTTCTCATAAGATAGGCTTTTCACTTCTTTAATCACTTTTTCCAGTTTGGATTCATCATCCTTGTCTAAGGATGATCTGAACTGTGTGCAGCTGATTACCTGTTAGTATTAATAATTCACGTCTGTATTAAAAGTGCATAGTTAGGACCACCATGTTACAGAGGCTTATACTGCTCCTCTGACAGACAAAACAAAACCAGCTTATATTTTATTCCATTTAATGAATTTCAGATATCTAGCAGATACTTAGTTATATTCTCAAACTGAGAGATTTTTTTGCCTTGTGCTGCTAAATGTCATCCTATAATTATTACTGCAGTCTTTGCTGTGCTGCTTTGATCTTCCTGTCTCAGCACATTTCCTTAATGCAGTTGTATTTTTCATGCTGAGGCCATTAATTAAATTATTTTAAAGATCAATTAACCTAATTTCTTTAAGAAATGCCAGTGGTCTCCTTGGAAAACTCCTTGGATGGGTGTAGGAATTTGCCAGGGCTGTGCAGTGCAGTGAGTTGTTGGGACTGTCCCCATGGTTGCTATTGGGCTGTGCCTGCTCTGCTCTTGCTGCACTCCAGCGTTCCTGAGCTGTCCCCTGGTCGCTGCAGTGCAGTTGGTGGCAGCACAGAATCTTCAGCATGGCTGGACAAGGCAGGCTGGGGAGCTGAGAAAGAAAAGCATGGTTTCATCTGCACTGCTGGTATTATCCAGGCTGTTTAAGGCCATTCTTGAATAAATTTGGGTGCCACTGCAATCAGAACAGTAAGTTCTGTAGGCTTTAGTGATATCAGACATGCCCTGGAGTGTATATATAAAAATAAATAGAGATTGGAATATCAGTTTTGGTAGAACATGGGATGGTGCCACCAATAACACTTGTTCATGCTGCGCTATAAGCAGCAACTGTTTGTCCTTATTTAGAGACCTAGAAGTGAAAGACTAGATATTATTTACTGTGAGGAGTAGATTCTGTTCTGTTAGATGCTCAGATTATCAGTAGGTTTTCCTGTTTGTGGATTTTTTTATTTGCTTTTCTTACAAATGGTGCCTTGCTGTTTCAGCTTCCCAATCTGTTGTTCTATGGCCCACCTGGAACTGGAAAGACTTCCACTATTTTAGCAGCTGCTAGAGAACTGTTTGGGTAAGCTGGAATCAAGTTGCTTCAGTGTAATCAACTGTCACATGTCTCCTAATCATGTGATGAAGTGCCTCTGGTCACTGCCTGCTCATAGGCAGTTCCCAGCACTTCTTCAGGAATATCTTCATATTCTAATTCAGCTCTAACATCAAATTTCTTTCTCAGTTGTCCTGTCACAAGTCACTGATTCCTATTAACAGTATAGAGTTCAGATTAGCAGCCACATAACCCCCTAACAAAGAGTATGGGAAGAATATGGCTTGCATATGCCTTACTGAACTTTGTAAAGGAATTCCAATTTTAATGGTTTATTTAGTAAGTTGTTAGCTAAACATGGATCTCAAAGTGCTTCATAAAGTGTCTGAACTGTAATCTTTCTGTTATGCACTATACTGGAAAGTAGTATTGGGACTCTGATTAAAATTCTGTAACACTTGGGAGTTTTTGAGTAGTGAACTCAGTGATCTGTAAACAAAAAGTGGATGAGAAGGTGGTTTAATGTTATGATCAAATGTAATGCTGAATTTTAAAACACCCCCCATCCCATTTGTCATCTTTAATCTTTGACTCACTCTTCTTTTGGAGAGAACCAGTTCTACTTTAGTAACAGGAAGACAGCTCCACGTTGTGAGTCCATTTTAATTCCTGGGATTTAAAATCCAGTGTATTAATTGTTAGTTTGTTTTTTTAAATGGAGTATAGTACTGCAGGCAAATACTGCATGTCTCATACTGCATACATATTTCATTCTGGTGGTACTGCTAGTGACTGTATTGTGGCATTCCACTTGTTATTTCACATTGCTCATGGGATATAAGTAAAAAGGCAGATAATATAGTGCTCTGAACTTACAAAGCCAACTTCCTACTTTTTTCTTTTTCCTGGTTAGCTGATGCAATTTTATACTTCATTGTTTTCTGTAGCCTGGGAGGAGATTCTAAAAATAGCTAATGGAAATTCATACTTAACATTTTATGATCTCAGCTTAACTGTCTTTTAACAATGTTATTTAGTAATGCTGATAAAAATAATCCCTGCCATTCAAAACAGCCAGAAGGGTTGTTGTTATATTTTATAACCTATCATTACAAGGGTTAGCAGCTAACACGTTGTAATAAAAATTTTGCAGGCCTGATTTATTCCGGCAAAGAGTCCTTGAGTTAAATGCTTCTGATGAGCGTGGGATACAAGTGATTCGGGAAAAAGTGAAGGCTTTTGCTCAGCTAACAGCATCTGGAAGCCGTTCAGAGTAAGTGCTGGATCAAACCCCTCCTGCTTAGGACAAAGCATGTGGTTGTTTTTGTTTCTAATATAAATGATGGGTCAGCACTGCCCAGAAGTTGGCAACACACAGTGCTTTGGCTGAGCTTTTACTTAATGGAATTTCACATTGGGGTTTGAATACCCAGGAGGATTTTTACTGGTGCTGTTAGCTTTGGAGGCAGAGAGTGAAAACTCTGCAAGATCAAGACTTCTGGGTTTGGTCACATGTTGTTGCCTTTGCAGATGTTGTCTGACTAGCATAAAAAAAAATTCTTTGGGTAAATTGTGCTGGAAGTTACTTCCCTAGTCCTTCTAATCTGCAGGAATTTCTACAGCATGGGTGTTGGTTTCTAGAATGATTGTGTTAAGGTGATGAGAAGCCCAGGGCAAGTCAAGCCATGTGTATGGACTGTGGAAAGTAGGAGGAAGAAACTGCATGCCAAGACTGCCTGGCAAGAAATGATTTTATGTACTGAAATCAGTCTGTTGCAGTATTCTTGGGAGTTTGGGGAATCAGGAAGCCTGTTAAAAGAAGAGTTACATGAGGTGTTAAAAGAAGAAACTTAGAGAATGCATTTTAGAGGACTTCTGTAGTATTCAAGTGTTGGTCTTTCTATGGGAACTCAGTCCCCCCATTATTACAAGTATTAGTCTTTAAAAATAATTTTAAAAAGTTTGAACCTCTGAATCTGTTCTATTTATCAAGGATACATGCTTAAGTAAAACATTACTTGCTATTTGCAGTTATTTTTCTGTTTATGTTTTTTGTTGGGTTTTTTTCCCTTGGTCTATACATTGCATGTCTGCTGAATAACAGATTTCTAATTTTTAGCGGTAAAATGTGTCCTCCTTTTAAAATTGTGATCCTGGATGAAGCAGACTCTATGACTTCCGCAGCCCAGGCAGCCTTGAGACGCACAATGGAAAAAGAATCTAAAACAACACGTTTCTGTCTTATTTGTAACTACATCAGCAGGTACCTGGAATTTGTTCCTTATTTGGATTTGCTGTCTGGTCTGTAGTCTCTGGGTTTGTTTTTTTTTTCCCCTGCTTAAAATTTGATACGTAATATTCACAGTTTTCAGTTAATAGAGATGTCACTATGTGCGCGCAAGCCTGAAACAATACTTAGATCTCACTTTTTTTACAAAGTTGCAGTTTCAGAGTTATTTAAACCTGAAGGTATTTTAAACCTTTTCTGCCTTTATAGCTTTGTCTGTGAGAACTTGACCCACATGTTTATTTACCACTCTCCTTCCTTTTCTTTCAGAATAATTGAACCTTTAACATCTCGATGCTCCAAATTCCGCTTCAAGCCTTTGTCGGACAGTATCCAGCAGCAGAGGCTGTTGGATGTTTCTGAGAAGGAACATGTGAAAATCAGTAATGAGGTAACTTGGTGGTTGCCATGATTTACTGCTTAATCCAGTGCATAATTGCATGGCAGGAAAAGAGGCCAAGTTAGCGTAGTTTTCCAGGCTGCTCAGCTGTATGAAATAAAATACATAAACTCATTTATTCTCCTTCCATAGATGAGATGAATTTTAAGTTGTCCTAAAACCCGAGAAATGTCCACAACCAGAAAATACCGAAGCCAAACTGTAGGGCTTTTTGTTCTGTGCTGAGTGTACTGGCATTAGACCATGACTCTTTCTGAAACTGCCAGCGCATATTTGTGTTAGTAGAGAGGTTGCTTTGTAACTTGTGTATTGTGCTTGGCTCTGATAATCTGCTTTAGGCACTACTTGATGTTTTAAAATAACTGCTGAAAAAGTATACTGGATTTTAATGAACAGTGAACATTTAACTTAGCATTTTCTGACATTATTTTTCAGGCAGTATCATACCTTGTGAAAGTGTCAGAAGGGGACTTAAGAAAAGCAATTACTTTTCTTCAAAGTGCCACTCGCCTAATGGGTGGGAAGGAGATCACAGAGAAGATAATCACTGAAATTGCTGGGGTAAGCTGTGCCTTCAGTTTCTCCTGTCATTACTCTGAAAAGCATTTTTGCTACCTCTATCTACCATTGCTCAAAGTTTGGTTAAAAAATTGTTTCATACTCACTAGTATTGCAGAATGGTAATGATACACTATCCACCAGAATTTTAAAGACTGCCTGATTCTGTACACTTATTGCATAACAGGTTTCTAGCAACTTCTTCTGTAAATCATAGAAAACTGTAAAACACTCTTATAATTCAAACTGAAGTTGAAATAGTCTGCCCATAAATGCAAAATGTGTTTCCTTTTGTGGGAGAGTAGATTAGAACATCTTTTTGGTGCTTTTCTGTATGTGTGTGTGTATGTATAGATCATTGCAATATTGGTTTGAAGCACCACAAGGAAATGACTTCCAGTAGCAGCTCATTTTCAGCTTAATGTTCACAGTGACAGTGACAAGGATCTGTGTGGATCCTGTTTTTTAATGAAACAGACACTGTTTGTTCCAGAATGACATGGGTAATACTGAGAGGCACAGCAGAAACCTGAGAGAAAATGTGTTTAATAAAGCTTGTGTGAAGGTGTTCCTATAGCAACAAAACACCTCTGAAGAAGGAAATGTGAGATTAGGAATTGAGGAACTGAAAAATAAATGGGCTTTAATGATGGACACACTTCCCATGAAGGTGCTGTCATCATAGCTAATTGTAGGGGTTGGGAGCTTCTCTGATGAAACCAGAGGCAATTGCTACTGTGCAGAGTTTTACAGAACAATTTTAAACAATTTTCACAGTAAAGTCATTGTTCAGTTTTGTGTCTCTGTAAACCAGATGGTATCTGAATAGATTTCAGACATCTGAAACCTGGCAGCAATTGACTGTAATGATAGGAAAGAGAAGCACGAAGTTCCATTATTGCATGAATAATGCTTGTTTAAAGCAAAGGAGCCCAACTTTACATCTTCATGAAAACTTGAAGTTCTTGATCATAACACAACTTCTGTGACCCCAGAGTAACCTTAGTACAAAAGATTAATAAAGAAGCTTTGAAACCAAACTGTCCAGGCACTCAACCGACAGGAATGACATTGAGTGAAGGGGGAAATGGGCAGCTCTTCCCTGCACAGAGTGACATAATGGCATCTGTCAACTTTTTTCCTTCTGATTTATTGTCTGATCTTCTTGCATTAGGCTTTTTTGGGTGTTATTTGTGTGTCACTGGAAATAAAACTGATTTGCTATGTTGTTTAGGTGTAGAATGGTTCAGAAAACATTAGCTGATCTAACTGTTGAAGTATGTCCTCCTCTTAGTGTCCTGAATAAGCACCTGTGTGTTGGATTTAGGAAGGTGACTTTGACAGTCCATTGTCTTGATATGATTTTTGTTTTAATATCACCAGTATAGGACATATATCACAGCCTAGATATTTTAAAATTTATTTAGTCTGTCTCATATACTTGCTTGAAGTGGTTGGGAGTGTAGAGGAATGAAATCCTGAAATGGCCTCTGCCACAAACAGCTTGTACCTGTTACTGTAAGCATCAACACTGATTTTAAATTTACAAAGTTGAAATTAAGAAATGTCACTTCTTGATACAGGTCATCCCTAAAGAAACAATTGATGAACTGCTGTTGGGCTGCCAGAGTGGCTCCTTTGAGAAACTGGAAACACTGGCAAAGGTAGAGTTCTCTTAGTGCTTAGCCTTGGCAATTCTCTCAGTCACGGCCTGTGAGTACCTTTGTTCCCACGCTAGAGCTGAAGAATGTTTGACCTCAGTCAGTTTGGATGCACATTTGGGAAGTCTTTTTTACCAGTTAGGATTCCAGTCTTTCCCTTCTGAGTCAGAGCTGTCAAAGTGGCAAATAAATTTCCCTACCAATGGGACTCTGGCTTTCTCCTGGGTTAAACTGAAGGCATGTAGAGCTCTTTGGCTGAACAGAAAAATAAGGTTGCATGAACTCTATTTTCATATACTTCTCTCTCCCTAAATGGCTTCACTGACCACTGTTTTCAATACTTGATGTTTTTGTAACAGGGCACTACTGAGTTTTTTTTTAAAGATATCTTTATCTGCCATGGGTTTTATTTTATTAAAAAAGCTTTGACCTTACAGATCTCTCAATGCCTGAGACCAGCAATGACCAGATGAAGAAAATAAATCATTAGTAGGTGGCCCTTTAAAATGTGAAGGCTGTGAAACTGCCACGATGCTGTGGATTCCAAGCCCTCCTAATTTTAGAATAGGATTGGACAGGTTCAATGGAGGTTGTTAAATTTTTTAAATGTCTCGTAAAATTTCCAAGATGTAAATTGTCAGAAGATGGAAGAAGGTTTGGACAGAACTGCTGCTCTGTGCCTGCCTTGCTCGTGCAGCCTTTCTGAGGTGCTCACGTTGGGTCACTGTTAGGCAGGATGCAGGGCAGGGCTGCACACAGGCTACTGAATTGTCCTCTAAAATGTACAAGTTCCATACCAAACTGCAGTGCAGTCTCTCAGTTCAGACAGAATTTTTCAAGATTGTTTTTCCAGTTTGTGGTGTTTCTGCTGCTGAATTACTTCCATTTTCCTCTCTTCCTGTGCAGAATCTCATCAATGAGGGGTTTGCTGTTGCTCAGCTTGTAAACCAGCTGCATGACACTGTTGTGGAGAGCGAAGATTACAGCGACAAGCAGAAATCTGCCATAGTTGAGAAACTTGCAGTAAGTCTGGCTTGAGTTTAAAAAAACAAAACACATTAATCTCCACAGATTAATTTTTGTTTGCAGTCTCTCCCAAGAAGTACATGATGATTTGATTTTTTTGTTCTGAATGTTTCCTGGTAGAATGTAAAATTTTGTCCTGAGAAATTTCATGAGAAGGAATTGAAATCTAATTAAGTGACTTATTATCCATATTATGTTGTTCTAGTGGATTCGAGCAAGAGGGCTGTGAGTTTGGTTGTTTTGGGTTTTTTTAATATAACATGGGAGGGAAAATTAAGATAAGTTAGCACTTGAAAAATCGCTAGGAGCTGCAAAATGCAAGTTTTTGTTCTGGTGCATAAAATATGCCTTTCCAAAAAAGTAGTTCACTTTCTCCATTTTGATGAAGAAGGAAAGCCAGCTGTGGTGGAGGTTTTGTTGAAGTCACTGCAGCCAGGCAGGTGCTGTGGATGGCTTGCAGGGCCGGTGCCACATCCCTTTGTGTATGGAACTGTCATGTGGTGGCCTCGTGTAGGAGATGAGCTGGAGGCTGGAGAGCTCCTTGTTCCCAGCTCAGTTGGAGGGGGGGTGTGATGTGACTGCTGGAGAAATCTGTGCTGCATTAGAAAAGAGCTTCCTGTTCTCCACTGTACCCCAAGACACAGCTGCCTTGAGCATTGCCATTTTTAGAAGGTTTTCCCTTGTCTGTTCTGTCTGCAGGAAGTGGACAAATGCCTGGCAGATGGTGCTGATGAATTCCTGCAGCTGATGAGTCTCTGTGCCCTTGTGATGCAGCAGCTCACACAAAACACCTGACTCCTCCAGCAGCCCTTTGTTCCAGGGGTGGCTGAGACTTGTGTACTTTTATATTGTTTTTTGCAATAAAAGGACTGCACTGCAGTTGAAAAACCTCAGGCT
The DNA here is from genome assembly GCA_013399225.1 of Rhipidura dahli. Lineage (NCBI taxonomy): Eukaryota > Metazoa > Chordata > Aves > Passeriformes > Rhipiduridae > Rhipidura > Rhipidura dahli. Next base: position 709,639 of record VXAC01004963.1, read on the forward strand.
GGAATATTTGAACCAAATTTTTTACACTGGGTAAAGAGCACAGGGGTCAGTGATGCTCCTACTGTGCAGTTCAGTGTTGTGCACTTACACCTGGAAATGTATCAAAATGTATCAAAAGTGAGCGTATCCATACACATCTTTATCAGCTGCAAGCAGACACAAAAGGGATACTATTCCTTTTAGCTTATATTGGGTTTGAATAGAGGGACTTGGCACAATGATCACATTCCTGTAGCACACAGCTTCAGGCTGTAGTCAGCACCTGACAGCACACCCCATGCCTTCCCCATTTTGTCTGATCGTTTATGGTTACACATGGCAAAAGTCACTGAACTAGTAAACATATTGCAACTTTCATTCCATTTAAGCTATCCAGGAAAAAGAAAAGGAAAGCAAAGGGTAGGTCATGTTCTGAATATGCCACTTAGATTTTCTGTCATCTCACTCCATTCTTGCTCACAAACCACTTTTAAAGCTGTGATCTGGATGAACACAGCTCTGTGACTGAGCATTTCTGGGATATAACCTTTCAGAAATGCTGTTTTGACCACCTGTCCCACCTTCCTGAATGGTTTTGG
>VXAC01004963.1:710238-850667 GCA_013399225.1 Rhipidura dahli
TGGCTGCACCGGTTGGGTTGGTGAGGGGGTGGGGGGGGGGGGGGGGGGGGCGGGAAAAGAAGGTGCCCTTGGACAGGTATTAAGCACAAATGATGCAGTGCAGAGCTTTTTCATCAAGCCAGCACCCATTACTAAGCCATTTTCTACTCTGATGAAAGGGTGTTCCAGTGTTAAGGACACAAGTCCAGCACCCCAGAGCTGTGTCACCCAAGGGACACACTGGCACTTGAAGCTCACCCAGAACCAACCCTCCAATTTATGACAGTACAGGAGCACTGAGCACAAGCACAAGGCTGCAGCCATTGCCATCTTCAGCTCCTATCCTAAGACAGCAGGTTGCTGTCACCATCCCCTCAACCCAAGAAGCAACTATTTACAATTAAAGTGAATATAGAAGTATTTTATTGAACATTCAAACTTCATTAAGACATGTGCAATATGGCAAATTTTACTGGGTTTAACCCTAACTAAGACAATAGTATGATTGCTTGCTTGCTGGGGCTTAGCAACAGGGTCCAGATCACACTTACCACTAATTAAATACTTTATTGAATAAATACATATGAAACAAAAATGAATTTTAATGCTCTTATAAAAGTTTAGAGATTTTGAAAGGCCTTTCCAATTTAATCTGAGGTGTAAGTACATACAATAAAGGAAGGTAGGCTAGTTTAACATAATTGGCTGACTTTATACAGCACTTATATCTTTTAGTCCATAAGTAAATTATTAAATGATAAAGAACATCTAATACAACCACTTCTATGGAACTAGGAAATAAATTTCTAATAAAGAAAAAATTTACAGACCCCATGACTTTCCACCCAACCCCAACAGTCTAACCCTAACGTGGACAAAGCCAATGGCTTTCCCCACAAGAGCTCACGACAGAAAGTCGCTTCTCTTATCAAAAATCTGTATTTCTGATCCGTAATGAGCATTGAGACAAGATTCAATGTATCCCCAAGGAAAGAAGCACAATGCGCGTTGTGAATCGCCAATTCAGCAACAGCGAGCACTGGATTCACAACCACCTCATCCCGGGGACTAAATGAGATCAGCCACATTCATCGGCATCTCCTCCACTGTAGTATTGTAGAAAGTCTCAATGTCTCGCAGGATCCTCTTGTCCTCTTCAGTGACAAAATTGATAGCCACACCTTTTCTGCCAAAACGGCCACCCCGGCCAATTCTGCACAAAAAGAGAACACATTTACACCCAAGTTAACCTCGCCCATCTGCTTTACATGTTTGCAAGATCCATTTATTAACCGCTGCTCTTATCTGCCACTGGCCAGTCTATGCTGCTTTAACAGGACCAACTGCCACCCAAGTCACATGTGGTCAGGAAAAACCAGCAGCTGGTGCCAGCAGCACAGCAGGTCCATCCTGTGGCAGGCAGCAGGGCACACGGATACTCTTTGGCTGCAAAGTAAGATCTTTATTTAATGCTTAGTGCTGTGTTCTGAGGTCCTGGGTCAGTCTCCCTCCCCCCTTCTGTTTAACTGTACACCCCCCCCTCATGCATCCACTCCCAAGCACAGAGCACACAGAGGACAGGCAGTTTTTTAACTGTCAGACTGCTACTAAATGCCATTACATCCAATAACATGGAACAGCACACTGAATTTCAGAATTTTAATTCAACCTAACTATTTCCAGTGGGAAAACTTAGGGTTTGTTATTTTTTTAGAGAGCAAAATCCAAGTTCAACATTTTTGTCTAAGACCACATCAGTCACTGACACACCAGTGCATGTGGTTTAGTTTACTTCCACCATGGGGTCCACCTTCCTACACACTGCACAATAGAGCACCTTGCCAGCAGAGCTAAATACACAGAAAGGGCTCACAAAACTTAGGGGACAATCATGACAAAATAAATAAATAAATACCAACTCGCTCTTTATTCAAACTGTGCCGCTTACGAATCCACGTCCTAAATTACGCCAACGTCGTTTCTGAGCACCATCTTGTGTCATCAACTGCTGCTATCGACTCCTGTATTTTTTTACATCAAGTAACAAAGCACAGTTTACTTAATTTAGGGACAGTCACTAGAAGTAGTTAACTAAACCTAGGGAAACAAACTCAAATTGCTACCAGAAGACACACACCACACAGAAGAATCCCACTAAGAAGCCACCAAGAGCAAACATGGCACACGCAACATGGACACAGCTGAACCTCCACAAGTGAAGGCAGCCCTACAGAACTTGTTTGCTGGAGTAGTAAGGTCTGGCTTGTCACTGAGCAGCAGCAGCAACTCCTCATCAGCCAGAAGCCCAGAGCAAGCTGACCCTGCTGTCAAGATGCTGCACCAGTAACACTGTCACACTCGTACGTCACAGCCTACATGACAAATGGCAGTTCAGTCACTGGTGACTTCCCCACACCTCCAAGGTTCATCAGCCATCACTGAACATGTTACACATCTAAGTTTTCCCACTGCTTAAAGTGTTTAAAAGTTCTGCTCCTCCCTTGTTTCAGAACCACAGCTGTGCAAGGCAAGGCTTTGTTTAAAGCCAATCCACGAGTGGTTTTATTCCCTGCTAGCTCTGAGCAGTTTATGCATGGATGCGAACACCTCTGGTTTGGTGAGGACTACAGGATGATCAGGTGAGGAGGGTGTGTGCCAATGCCCACATCCAGCACAGCACAGGCACTGACTGGGGTCAGAGCCAACTAACCTGTGAATGTAATTCTCACGATTGGTCGGCAGGTCGTAATTGATAACCAGGGACACTTGCTGCACATCAATGCCACGAGCCTGCAAAACACCACCAAGTCTTTAATGGCAGTCAGGGGCTTTTTCCAAATTTATCTATCTCAGGCTTTTGTCAACCACATCATTAGTTGTGAACTACAACTGTGCAGTCCACAGTGGAGCATGGTTTTTGCTCTTCCAAAAAGCTCCCAATAGTTCAGGTTACGAAAACCATCACTGAATTACGAAGCTTTTGGGACAAGGCTGTAACAGGAACATGTTCAATGAAAGACAGTGCTCACCAGCAAATCAGTAGTGATCAGGACACGGCTGGACCCTGATCTAAACTCTCTCATGATAACATCCCGTTCCTTCTGGTCCATGTCACCATGCTGGAGAATTAAAACAAAGAAGTTGCAATTAGTACACTTCCAATGCTCCAAACCAGAATGTCCTTTAAAGAACAAAGGTATGTATGAAACCCAGCGTCCCTACCTGCTGTGGGAACAAAGCAGGTAGGGATAGAAAGGAAGCACTTTACTTTAAGCAGGGGGAACGATAATACAGCACTGCACAGCTATATTATAACTTTCCTGCTTCTCACTGGTCTCCCCTCATCACCATTTTTTTTCCAGTCAATACAGGGCATTTCAGAAGTGATTGGACATAGCAGTTCTTACCAGAGCTGAGACTGTGAAGTCCCTGGCATGCATTTTCTCCGTAAGCCAGTCTACTTTTCTCCTTGTATTCAGGAAAATAACAGCCTGTGTAATGGTCAGTGTCTCATACAGATCACAGAGAGTATCCAGCTTCCATTCCTGAGCAAAACAAAGATCAGGAAATGCACCTTGACACAAACAGCTCAGTATACAGTAAGAACAAAGAATAAAAAACCACAAATACAACAATCAGTTAAGCATGCTCTTGTACACAATTAAATTCAGTATAACCTGGAATCTAAGTTAAGTTTATCAACTGTTGCACCAAATCTTCAGACACAGGACACTGGACATTAAGAAAGAGGTCCACCCTAGTCCTTATCGATCTAGTGCCTAGTTTTTCTTCTTCTTGCTTTTACTCTACTAGCATTATTGCAGAAACCAAAGCTCAGCCTTGGTTTCTGCAATTTTAGCACAGTGCTTTAACAAGAAGGTAAGAGAACCTAACTCCTCCTACTAGAGCAATTATAACCAATACCAACCTCTCTCTCAACATTAATGTAGAACTGCTTGATACCCTCCAGAGTCAGTTCTTCCTTCTTCACCAGAATACGGATGGGATCTCTCATGAACTTTTTGGTCACTTCCAACACATCCATTGGCATTGTAGCTGACAGCAACACAACCTAGAATATATTACTCCGTGTTAACACATACCCTGTACCCTAGTTTTCATTTGTACAACTCAGTTATCAGACACACTGTAACCAAATCTGCATACATCACTTCAACCACATAAAAGCTGTTTACCTGGATGTTTGTGCTTAGTTTTTGAAAGATCTCATAAATTTGATCCTTAAATCCACGGCTCAACATTTCATCAGCTTCATCCAAAACAAACATTTTGATCCATTTTGGCGCTATTGGAAAAAGAGTAACATCTCATGAAGTTTCAGAAATACACAATCCTTTACAAACATTATGCTCTTTTAGTACTAAGATTTCTAGCACAACTCTACAGTGACAACAAATACACTAAAGCTCTCGGTGGGTACGAGGCCTTCATTGGGAATTCATTAACAAGAGCACGGTGAGATTTGTACTTACAAAGATAGCGCCTGTTTAACATATCAAACACACGCCCTGGAGTGCCCACCACGATGTGCGGAGCCTCAGCCTGGAGTTTCTGCATTTCATTGCGCACATTTGTACCACCAATACAAGCGTGGCATGTTGCTCCCATGTAGTCTCCAAGGGCCAGGATTACCTTCTGAATCTAAAACAGAACCTTCCATTAGTAGTTCATAGGACAATAAAACTTAAGCCCCATTATCACTGGCTTTTATGGACTCTGGAAGCCAAGACACAAACTAAGGACCATGCAGCTCTTGGAACACAGAGCTGCTAAAATGACTTTGCCCAACTTCACATAATTCCAGTTGCTCACTAGAAACCATAAGGCAGAGGGGCACTTATGTAACATTTTTGTCTTGCTGACTGAGTGACTGCCATTAGACAATTCCTAAGCTGAAAGCAGGGCCACCAGAAGTGAGCTAAAGCTCTCAGCTGCTCAGGCGTGCATGGTTATTAAGCACTTGGACACTCTTCTGTGAACACTCTCCAAGGGCACCACTTTAAGCCAGGTTTCAAAACAAGTCTCATCTTTAACAGCAGCTTTAGAGTGGAACTAAGGGGTAACATCCTCATCAAAAGCTCTTAGTCCATTGATTTTTTTTTTTTATTTTTTTTCTTTCTGATTTAACATCTTTACCTTGAAGAACTGTCACATAGCACTGGCTATTCAGTATATTCTAGGTGAAAATGTCACTAAGACCCCACATTACTGATACAAATATTAAAAATTCAAGTGTTACTGAAATTTTGTTACCACACACCCACTTGACATAACAGAATACCAGGCCTTGAATGTGAAAGAGACATGCAATTATGTTGTCAGGAAAGCATACAAAGATACAAAACCATTTAAGTAACCAAATGTGCACTGCAATTTTCATGTTGCACAACTGCACTTATGTTCAGTAACTTCCAAACAAGTAAATTTTGTTTCCAATCAGAACACTGTGCTTTAGTAATTTTGCCTTTCTGCTGAAGATGCTCCCTCTGCTTTACACACAGCACAGCAGCTGGCTCCCACACCCCTGCTCCAGCACACCCTCCATGTGCATCAGCTCAGCTCTTCAAGGAGGCAGAGAACTTGTGGGACAGAAGCCAATTGTATCCCCCATTACTTCACACAGAAGGGTTCTGAATGGATATTACAGCCCCTTAATTAGACAAATCTGGTAATGTTGTCTCACAGTTGTGAAACTTGAAACCTGTGCAACACACAAGGTTTTTCGTTTGGTTTTTTTTTTTAAACTACACTATCAATACCTGTTGAGCCAGTTCTCTGGTAGGGGCCAATACTAGTGCCTGGGACTCCTTGAGATCAATCTCCAACTGCTGCAGGATGGAAATAGCAAATGTGGCTGTCTTGCCAGTACCTGACTGAGCTTGAGCAATCACATCATACCCTAAAAAAAGTAGGATACACATTTACTGCTCCCACACGGGTCATTCATGTTAGTTTTATTTAATTCCCCTTGAAGTAAGTGATCAGTACTAAAGAGTTCTCTCCATTTCAGGTCAGTCCCGAAAGATGGTGTACCATCATATCACTTTTCAATGAAAATTAAAAATAGTTATCACTGCACACTAAAAAACAATATATACATTTTACAATGCCTTTCTAATTATCCGATGTTGATATTAATGAATCGACTGCATACCTTTGATGCATGGAATAATAGCTCTCTGCTGAATAGCTGAAGGCTTCTCAAAACCATAAGCATAAATGCCCCTTAGAAGGGATTCTTTTAAATTCATATCATCGAAATTGTCAACAATCTCATTCCAATTGCTCTGTAATGAAGAAAGCAGAGAAAATAATAAATCAAATACCCATGTCCACCAGAGATTAAATTCTCAGGTCAGTTCGTAAGTGCTCACCTCGATGACACCATCGGGCTCCATTCCCTCTGGGCCGCCATGGTCTCTGCCATGAAAGAGAACACGCTGTTAGCACAGGAGCAACCATCACGCAGAAGCGAGCTGACACCTCGGCTGCTAAAGCGACGGGACCCGTGACAGATCATTCCAGCAGGTGCTCTGAGCTCCTGCCAATGGACAAACTCCTACCCCTCTCCTTCAGTGGCTTGGGCGCCACTACAGCCCGTCCCCAGTTCCCGGGTCCGGGCCCAATGCCGTGGCCATGGGCGCGCCAAGCGCGCGCTCCCGCGGCAGCGCGCGTGCAGGGCGGGGGGGGGCGGGCGCGCTCCCGGCGCTGCTGCGGATCCCCCTGCCCCGCCCCGCCGGGGAACTCTCGCGAGAGCTCCACCCCTGGGATTGCGCAAACCGGGCGCTGCGGGCGGACGGCGCCGGGCGATCGCCCGGGGGGGGCCTCCCCCTCCCCCCGCAAAGAATGTAATGGTTTCGCCCTTAGCGCGGCCCGAAAACCCGGGGCGAACCAACGGCGCGAGGGAAAAGAGTGTAAATTAAAAAAATCCACAGAAAGGCATTTAAACTACAGTTCAGCTGTATATTAATTAATGTCGAGAAAATCGTTTTCACGGCTGACTAGACCGCTCAAAAAGCCAGTAACGAAAGCCCAGCCCCGAAGACTAGAGCTAAACCGTTGCTGAACCGAGAGCAAGGGGAGCGCAGGGACAGAAACGTCTAGAACGGGAGGGGCCAGGGCGCAGGGCTGACTGACCACAGCGCCCTACCTCCCCCAGGGCGCTCCGGCTCCCACCCCTCCCTCTCTTTCGACTGTTCCTCTCTCCCCGGCCGCCCCCGCATGACCATCTTCCCCTATCTGGGAAGCCCCAAATGAAGAAAGGCCCCAGGCCCCCGCCATACCTGCTATAATCCGCGGAGCCCCCTGACATGTTCCGACCACCAGCTCTGTCCTCAACTGAAAAGGCAAGCCCTCCGCGGCGCCCGCCTTATATATCCGCCCTGCCGCCGGACTCGTTGCGCTCTGCTCTGCGCATGGATATATATCTCATGCCACAGCCAAAAAAGCACGAGCCCCCCTGGATTAAGCCCTCAGTCCTAAGAGAGTCCTGTCACGAGACTGTCTGAGTTAATCCGAAGGTTGTATGAACCTCTCGGGTCTACGAGGTTACGTAGGACATGGAACTACTTTTTCTTCCAGAGCGCGGAAGAATATTGCACCATTGAGTGCGTCACAGCGCCCCACTGCTTCCTCCCTCTGCCTCCCCCTCCCCCCTGCGCGCACGGGGTTTCCCGGCCTGGCCCCTGCTGCAGCGCGGGGCGGGATAGGGCAATGGCGGCGCCGGCTCGGACTGGCTCGGGGACAGCGGGCGGCCTTGCGGCAGTGGCTCGGATGGCATAGTAGCCCATTTTCATGGCCCCCTTTTCCTCTCCGTGTTGGTTGTTTTTAAAGCCCCAGAGTCGGGGGGTGACAGGAGAGAGAAAGAGACTTCCTCGGGCGGGGGCCGGCCGCCCCATCTGCACACAGAAATGGCTCCCGTCTCCTCCTTCTCCTCTTCCTCCTCCTCCTCCCTGACAGGCGAAACACACCTCGAGCTCTCCCCCTGCGCTCTCGGGGCCGGGGCAGCGTTGGTCATGAGGGGCAGCGCTGGCAGCTCACGGAGAGGCCCTGAGGCGAGGGGGGCAGATGGAGGCGCCTCTGAGGGCTCCCTGGCCCCTCTCGGCCCCGGGCTCACATCCAGTGCAGGCCAGCGGGCCCGTGGCCGAATCCCGCAAACTTGTCCCGAAGTGCTAAGGGTGGATCATTCCCGAAGGGGATGCAGGAGTATTTGTAGGAGACAGGTTAGGTGGTCCTCGGGTGCTGCCGAAAGCACGGTGCTGTGGTGTGCTGCACGTCGCAGTACAGCGGTGTCCCGGAAAAAAAACTGTCAAGAATGATTTAAAGGTTAGTGCAGTCCAAAATAAAGCACTAAGAGAACTGTTACTGTGCAAATCAATTCCATGATCATGCCCAATGCTTTCATACTGTGGTAGGAAAAATATCGATCATTTTAATGCTCTTTTCAGGTTTTACAATAATCTATTCATCAGTATTTCTTATGGAGGCAAGTAGTATAAATTGTAAGCAATAATTTTCTGCTAACTTGATATGGTTTATGTGTATCACTTTGCAGTCTGTTTCCATAGTGATTATATATGAAGAAATGGAGGCAGTGCTTGAAAAACTCAACCCTTTACTTGTCTAGAATATTGTAAATTGCCTAGAACCATCTAGAATATCCCTAAAGGGGACTTCTCAAAGACTGCATATACCTTAAGTCTTCTTGTGGTAGCATCTGCTGGGGCAATATTATCTGTACAAATAGTACAACCTACCACAATCCCAGCAAAATTATATAAATGCAGCTCCACTGTCAGCCCATCCTGATGGTCTCAAGTTCTGTCCACCCATGCTGGATAGAAATACTGAGGATTGTGTTTGCAGTTCAGACAGACACACATCAATCGCCAGTGGCCCTTTAAATGAACGATGCCAGTTTGTGTGGGCTATTAACCTCTGGTTGTAAAACAAACAGGATGGACTGCAGAAAGAATGTGAACACAGGTTTGGGCTGGCACAGTTACATTTCCCACTAAAGTGATTGGAGTCTAAATGGAGAAATAACACTACTACTGAATATTTGTTAAGGATCTTGAATATTTATTAAGAAAGCTGTTGAATTTGATTTGATGAATATTTTTGTTCAAGTACTGCATTTTAGTCTTAACAGATTTGCAAATCTGAGAGGGAAAGATTTCCAGGCGTGGGAATTTCAGGAAGGTGGGCCATCATTCTTCACAGATCTGAAATGGCATCTCAGAAACTATCTTTTCCAATAAAGAAATCAGTGTCATTTAAGATTACCTGTGTATTCAGATCCCTTTGAATGTTCATGTATGATAGCAGTTTTCCAGTACCAAGTCTTTCCTGGCTTTCTTTAAGGAGAAACTGTTCTCATTGTTCTAGTTTGCTTCAAGTCTTGTTTTTACTCCACTTGGCCAAACTTCATTCTATTTAAAAAATTTTTTAAAACCCTAGAAAAAAATTTTACATTGTTATCTTCAACCAAGGGGGACAATTTTTAAAACTGATACTGTTATTTACTGGCTAAGATTATGGGGAGTCTCTTGATTAGATGCCAAGATTTCTTGGCAGTAGGCAACTACAGAGCCAAACAGTGCCACCTGCCCCCTGAGCTGATCGCTGGCCTTTATTGAGGAGCTTGAAATTTACCTCTCTCTGAGGATTTTGTTAATTCCTGATCCACCTGATGCTTAAATATAAAGAAAAGCCTGGGAGCATACTGATATCTGCTGTCATGTGGTCGTGGCAGAGTTTGGCAGTCTGATGGAATTATTTGGTCGTGTTATTTGTTCTGGTTCGTGGTTATTTTAATGCAGTGACACTCCTCAGTCCAGTGGCCCCTTGGCAGATGCTCTATTTGCCTCAAGTGTTGTATGACTGGAACAACGAAATTATGATTTAAGAAATAAGTCATCAGTTCCCACGTGAAAAGCATTTATTTGTATGGATGTTATTCATTAAGGTATATGAGAAAAGGAACCCAGTGTTTCCCCCAGTGGAAATCATTGACTTCTTTCACCAAATGAAAAGATGAAAAAAATTTTGTTTCTTAAACTTCAAGACAATGGTTCAAAACACAGAATCAGTCTTGTCTTTTTGTGAAACAAGATAGCAGATATCCAGATTTCTTGTACTACCAATGACCTCTGACTGTACTAGAGGAAAAGGTCCTGTATTTTATACCCTTTAAAACCCAAGTACAATGTTTGAGAAATATCTCTGGTTACAACAGGGCAAACAACCTTTTCATGTGATTTCATATGTTCTTTGTGTATATTTGGGCCAGTGTTAGCCATACTCTGCCTGCAATGATTTATGTTCGGAACATGAAGCATCAAACTGAGAAGTACCAAAAGGTCAGATTTTGTCACTTGACAAAAATCTTGTCATGACGCTGGGATTTCTTGTGGTCTCCTGGCTTTAAATCTAATTAAGCTTTTTAGACCAGCCTCAAGTGAAAACTTGCTCCCCAAGGACCAGGTTCATGTTATCATCAGGCAGAAGAGATACCAAGAAGACACTAAATGATATGTCTGTGCTACTAAAGATAGGATCAACAGACACATATCTATGCACACCTAATATAGTTCTGTAGATGTTTCCCAAAAAGACAATCCCAGTGAATCATGAGCTCTTTAGTGAGAGTGAACATAATTACACATTTATTAACAGGGGTAACAGATGGACTAGCTGGTTTAGCAGCTGGGTTTCCAGTGATTATTCATGCAGATTGAAGTAAGGAGTGACGTATCTAAAGAAAGCAGTAGGAGCTGACACCTCCTGAAACTGAGCTCCAGTTGAGCAATCCCTGCTCACCAATATTCTGGCAAAGGCGACGGTACAGTTTGCAGTAGGAAGTCTCAGAAATGTTCTTTTAGAAATTTCGTAGTATGATTTGAATTTGCCATGAAACTTCCAGGTACTTCACAAGAAACCTGCAAGATACCAGAGTTCTTTTCCTGCATTTGTAAGTCTGGTGCCAGAGTTCTGACTGCGTATTATTTGATTGCTATGACCAGCAGGGCAAGGAAGGTAATGGTAAACAGACAGAGTTTGCTCACAGTAGGTCATGTTAAGGATCAAGATGATTTGTTAGGGTGTTGTTAGCAAGAAGTAATGTTTTTCAGTTCATCACTCCCAAAGGATCCTGCCTAAACAAAAGCACTTCCTCAGATGTAGGAGTGGATAGGAAAGACTCTGGAAAACCTCCAGATGAGAAAGAAAGTCCAAATTCTTGGAGTCCCATGCTTGTTATTTAAATGCAGTCGGGGTGTCATTAATGCTAACAAGCATTTTTGGTCATTCCATTGAAATTACAATCTAAAAAAGCTAATGAGTAAGAATTTATAAGATACAGTGTTTTTAATGGATTGAGAATGCTGGCTTTGTATTCTCTAGTACCTTCGTGTAATCTGAAATGCACTTTATGATGACTTTACTACACTGGGCTGCTAGGCTTGCTTTGTCATCCTTTTTTAAAGGTATTTTACAACTTTGTTACGTTTTGACAGATATTTCTAGTCTTTGTAACTGTAGTCAAACTTGTGTTGTGAAATCTCAATGATGTCTCTGTTGAGTGAATTGAAAGTACATCCAGAATTTCCTCTCCCTGTCCAAGTTGTCTCACTGAATAGTTGTGCACTAGGCCAATAAGGAGCATATTCAAAGATGCTTAAATTACTTAGGTGCCAAGCATTACGGAAAGCCAGTGGGATTTAATCTGCTTTGGTTGATTTAATTGTCCCACATGCTCAGTCTATTAAAGATATTCAGGCTTGTGCAGAGGATGTGGGGTGGATGGGTTTTTTTGCTGGCCAGATGACTCACCTGTCTGAAATGTATGTAGGGTGGCTTGTGGCTTGTGCTTCCTAATTGCTAGGAGCATACATCTCCAAGGAGTGTTCCTGCTTCAGTTGTGCAGGATTTTGGTTCTTAGCCTAAGTTCTCTCATTCCCAGTTAGATTTATTTTCTTGATTATAAAGAAATGTTAAACTGTTTAATTTATTTGGGGGTTTTTTTGTTTTTTGGTTTTTTTTTTGTTTTTTTCTCTTTTTTTTTTTTAAGAAACAACAAATTTGTGTGAGTTTAATCTTTCAGATTATGCATCCATTAATTCATCTTCTCTTAGAGTCTGGAGTTTAAATTCAGACTCATAGTGACCCTCCTGCCTTCAGAGGTTTGAAGTTATTTGTTACTTATTTATTTTCTGGAATAATGAAGTTCTCACTGAATTTTTAAGAAAGATGGTGTTTCTTTTATACAGTGGGACAGTTCTTGTGAACTGCTGCTGAAGAGGAAGCAGCAGAAGTGCTCTAGGCCTTCAGGGGAACCTTGGTTTCTCAGCCCTCTCTCAGAGGGTCAATAAAAAACTAAGGGAAGTTAATTACTGCATATTTTTATAGTGGATATAATTTCATTCAAAACTTCAGATTTGTGAAAAATTTTCTTTTTACTTTGGTTAGCATTTAGTTGGTCTTCTAATAAAAAACGAGGGTTAATTCTAGGAAGTCAGTATTTAATTTTTTAGTGGAAGTATGTAAATTACTGTTAATTCTTTAAATGAGTGTAACGTAAGAAAACTGTCATATGGAATCACTTATGGTGGTCTTGTAATTTTAGTAACAATTCTGGTAATAAGAAGAATGTTGGCACAATAAAATCTTAACCCAAATACTTGAAACAGAAATACGCTTTTCTTTCTATGATTTTTGTAGTTGTCCAGTCTTCTGCATGCTATAAAACTCAATAATTACAGTTTTAGTCTTGAATGTTCTTCCTGATTGAGCAATTAGATTCTTTGTTTCCAAGTTTTCAAGGTTTGTGATCAAGCCCAGGACATGGAATCAGCTTAGCTCTGTTCTCTGTTGTGTTAAGGACTCCTTGTGTGACCACAAACTGGAATTTTAGCACTAAAATTGAGCAGATGATATTTATTAGACTTGCCACTGACTTTCATTGGAATGAGAGCACTTTGTGCATTTAAGTTTTCTTCTCTGTAATGTGGGGGTGATAGTATTTGCCTCGGAAGTTATGAGTGGGCAAATCCTTGAAGAATGTGAGGATCAGTAATGGAAGGAAGCCTAGAAATCTTGATAGCAGTTGCAGGCTACTTTCAAGGTAGAGTTTGTTCTTTGTATTACAAGAGTAAACAAAGCTGAGAGATGAACCAGGTGGCAGATGATAACATCCTGACGCAGTTGTGGTTACATTTATTTTTAAAGTCATTAAATACTGCTTGTCATATATTTCTGTGAGACAATCTGCAAAGAACATTTTTTTCCATTTCTGAGAGAAAGATGAATATAAGCCTGTGCATTATTTTGAAGAAAACTCTTTTCCTTCTGCTGTTGGTTAACCATCTCTGCACATTATTTATTCTCATGATTATACAAATTTGCAATGCACTGACATTGCTTGAGTTTTTAAATTGCTGATTTCAGTTGGTTAAATTTTGGGATTGCCACTGCAGGCAGACCTATGTTCTGTATTTAATTTGAGTACCTTTCCTTATTGGTAAAAAAGTTGAGTGTTATGTACTTAGAAGGAGGAAGTAATGCATGTGAACCAAGCCCAAGATGAAAACACCAGAAAGGCCAGGCAGGTCTTTGACTTTTACAGGGATAAATTCATGGGACCAGTTTGTGGTAAAAAAAGTAATAATCTCTAATGTGTGTTGTAGATATGTGTACGTTGATAGGTGCCCTGTGTCCTGACTGGTGACAGCAATAAGCCATGTGACTCTGGCCTTCCCCATCCCAATCACACTTTTGGACGTCACAACAAACACAGTGTGCTTTTCAGAGTGTGTGTGCAGTGCTGTGAGTTATGAGGGCCTATCTGAGATTAGTGACAACAAAATGTCTGGTGTTATCAACTGATACAGCATTGCACAGAGAGCTTTGCTCTGAGTGTATTACAGGTCTTTATTGTCTGAGTATTTAAAATGTGTGCATCCCAAAGCAGTAAGACATCACAGAAATAGCTTCATTTTTTTGCTAACAGAGCTCTTTCTGTCCATATCCAGCATTGCCTATTAACTGAATTCTCTTATTTCTCCTCTATCAGGGCATTTTAACCTTCACATAAGTGTTTTGCAGTTTATAGAGCTTATTACAACATGTAAGAGTTAACAATAAAGCTAAAGACTTTGTCATTAATAAAATGAACTGTGTAATCAGAAGTATTGGCCTCAAGGTAAATCTTAATTTCTGCAAACTGAAAGTTTCCTACTGAGCTTTGCTTTTCATAAGAAAATTGAGACTGTTAATTTCTTCAGGTTACTATAGCTCAGATTCCCCACTGATACTGGCACAATGTGAAACTGTAGATGAGTAATTTCAGCTTTGCGCCCTTCTTTCATCTCTTTGGAAAATGGAAATGGTTGTTTCTCTTTGAAGAATCTCTTATATTGTAAACTGTTTAAAGCTGGGGCTGATTGCTTTGTGGGCTATGCTTCAGCCTGCAAAGCAGTCAGCTCAGTGTGGGGAGAAGTCTGAAAAAGTTTAAAAAAATTAATCAAGATCAACATTGTGACTTGTTTAGTTATTTTTGTTAGTTTGTTTTCTTAATTCTTCTGAGATTTTTTTGGATGAAAAATGAAACTATTCCAAGGCTTTTCTCTTTAACAGTGTTAGAGATGCATGTTCTTGTCATGGCTGTCTGAAACGTGTGCCCATGAAGGTGAAGTACCAGGTGAGCTGCCAAATGTAACTGCTGGTTTCTGGGGCTTCTGTTTAGTGCTAGAAAGCCTCTGTAGGCCAGTTCTCAGCCCCAGTTGTTTGTGCTTCAGTCCATCCCAGAATGCTATTCTATATTATTTTTTATGCCAGATTAGACAGAAATGAACATGTGAGGTGTTGGGTTAGTAAGGAGTTCAATCTTTTCCTCTCAGGTTGTGCCCAGGAACAGCTGCCCCTGTTTTCTGCCTTTTCCAGCAAGTGTGGACATGGACTGATGCAAGCAGAGACAGGATGCAGGTGATCCCTTTACTTCACCCAGGGATAACTGTGCTGTTGCTCATGCCAGTCAAGGACATGCACTTCAACACATGTTGTCCCAGCAATTGGCACTGGCCAGAAACCTTTGTTCTTTACACAGCAGGAGAGAGAAATGTGAGTTCATGCTGAATTGCAGGAATATATCGATTCATTTATTTCATGCATGTGATAAAAGTGATTCGATTATAAATGACTGGCAGTTTTTTGCAGTATATAAAGAGAATGTATGTGCCTCTGTTTAAAGTACTTTAATCTTGTGCTTTAATTTAAGAGCTTCTGATAATAATTGTTTTTGTGTCTTAAGTAGTTGTTTTTTTTGCTGCCATACCCAGCATTTATTTGTAGCTCATTCTTCTGATTCATTTAAAAGTAACAAAGTAACAAATCAGGAAAAAGCAGGCAGCTACTATAGTACTCGGTAACTACCCAATTACTTGTAGTTTTCATTTCATTGCTTTTTTGTTCTCTAAAGCTTGTGTTACCATTTTTAAATGTATTCTGATATATACTTTTCCATGAGTTACAAGACTACAAGATTTTGTATGCCATTATTGCCTTTATTTCAGCAGGATTTTAACAAAGCACTGATTGAATTTATGTATTAACAAATAAAGACTCAATCAAACAATGACAAATTCTCAGGATTTATTTGGATGTGATACCATGTATATCTTAAGCTCAGAATTCTCTTCTTTCACCTTTCTGTCCAAGAAAGCTGAATTATCACAAAGATATTTTTACAGTTAATTACCCAAAAGGAGTTCTCTGATTTCCTTTACTATTATTCATTTACATTGCTAATATTCATCTCTTCTGGGAATACAACTTTGTACCCCCAGGAACACACTTTTTTTCTTAAATAATTGTGGAATTGTGTTTGCTAATTTACATTACATCAGAATTGTCTTTCCTGATTTCCTGGGCAGACTGTCTATGCAGAAGGAAAGAGAATGAAGTGAAACTGTAAAGGACTGCTGCCTCAGAACTGCTGTTGCCATAGAGCTGCTAACGAGGAAAAAAACTGCAGCATGGATTTCTTGTGCTGTTGAAGGTAAGATGAGGGCACAGCAAAGACTGTAGGAGGGGGAGGGGAGGCGAGGCAGAGGGAGGGAGAAGAGGAAGAAAGTCTGCGTCCTTGCTGTCTAAAAAAGGAAATTCAGTGTCAGTGTTCATGAGCAGAACTGCTGGTGCAGAAGAACAAAGCTATCTCGGTTGTTTTGGGTAGCAGGAGTGATGAGCAAGCACACTCCCATGCTTTCAGGAGGAAATGCTGCAAAGAAAGGAGGGAGAAGAAGAGTGACTTTTTCCTTTAGAAAATACTCACTGCTGTTTCAAGGTAGCTGCTCTTTGATACTACTTTGGCATTAACGTTATTACCTTGGGTAAAGACAGCTGTGAAAAAAACTCAGTAGGGAGATAAACAAGAAGAAAACATAGTGGTAAAAAATTCAGCATAATCTTGAGCTGATGAATTCTGTTTGTATGTATTAAAATGTCTCAGTTGTTACATTCAGCTGTGCAGTGCTGTGAAACCTTTCAAAATGCAAGTGAAATAATGTTTTTTGTGGTAAGATTGTTGGGATATGTTGAGGTGTTATCAACCTTTTATCAATGATCTTTTGTCTTCCGTTATCTAAGTAGATGTCTTTTGAGTGGAAAAGTATAATAAATAAATAAAAATTAATGTTAGGTGCTCAAGAATACTGACTGACATGCTTTCTGTGGGATCTGTTTAATGAGGCAAGCTTTGTACTAGTCTAAGACTTCAATATCATTGCAGAATTATCTGCAACAGACTCCTGCAACAGCTGCAGCTGCTGTTTCTACATGTGTCTATGACGTTACATATTCTTGCTGTCCTTCACCTGCTCCTTCTCTCAGTTGTTAGGATGTTTCTGAAGTGACTGAACCCATGTACCCTGCACAGCAAACCCAGCACACCTGCCATGTTTGTATGGTGGGGCCTTGAGGAGAATAAAACAAACTGTGGAAGCAGTGATGACACTGTCTTAGCTATGTTGATACCCCTGTGTTGGTATTGCTTAACCATCTGTTTGCTGTGTTACTGAGTGTACTTGGATAGATCAGCCCTTTCTCACAATTCCTTGGTTTGCACTTTATCACCATTTATCAAATAGTGTTCAACTTTTCTCCTGAAGTCTGTTTGCGATTTGGGTCAGAGTGAATTTTTTTTTCTGTAGCAGCCTGGTAATATGATTGAGATTCAGTAATTCAGGCTGTAAATGTTAGGGATTCAGATTTTTATTTTTAGTATTATCATCTCTGACTGTGAAATTGTTATTCTTTGAGTGTACAGACTTTAGCTTATGCATTTCCCGGTCACGAATGGCACTGGGTGAGATGTATCAATCATGAATACCTAAGTTTCCACTTCCAAGATTTGTCATGTGGAATTGGATGTTCAAGACTACCCAGACTCATTTTGTGATTCAGACTAATTTTGTCAAACTCATAAGCTACAGAAAGTTCTTCTACAGTCTTCAGACCCATTCTTTTGATTTACTTTGGTCCTCAGTGCACTTGGGGTTGATAATATCCTGTTAAGGTTTGTGGAGGTCCTCTGAGGCAGTGGGTTCTTCAGAGACATGAGGTGATTATTCAAATAAGTATGACTGTATAATAAACACCTCTTTGTAGAATAACTGCTAAAGAAGGAATGGAGGGCCCTACCCAGACAAAAATTTAGTTGCCTTCTATAAATATTTAGTGGAAGATTAGTGTTGCAGTCTAAGATTGATTGAGTAGGTCTTCATTGGCAAAAATGGGTGCCCAGAAGCACAATGTTGCTAAATGACAAGCTATTCTCATAAATTTCCAAATAGTATGAATATTTATGGTTCCAGTTGATGGATTGATGGTGCCTAGCATGTATTTACAGTGAAAAAGAGCAGAGCTGCAGTAGTGCTGATACAGAAATGTCTTGAGTGGAGTGCACTCACATTATAACCTTCATATTGATGCTGTTCCTATGCCTGACTGACAGCTACAACCAACAGATCAACTTGAGTCAAAGTTTCAGAGGTGTCTTGGTTGCCTTATGATAGAAAAGCAACTTAATGAAGCTGAACAAGGCAGTGAAGTTGTTTGTAAATATACTAATCTGTTCACACATTTGTACCAAACTCTGAAGAAAGGTGATCTTGTAGTTTATGCTTGGTTTGCCTGCTTCTTCCACCTGGTTTATATTGTGGGAGTGATCAAGAGAATGAGGAAGTATGGCAAACATTGCCCAGAATACTCTAATCTCTGTATGTGGGCCAGGAAAAAAAAGCTGTTAAGCCACTAGTACTGCTGTGGTTAATGCCAGGACTTGCACAAATTCCCAAAACACTGTAAAATATAAAAGCTGCTTTGATGGCTAATGCTGCCCATAATTACCTCTTCGAGGTGTTGCATTGCTCAAGCTTCATCTCAACCACTCCAAGTAATATCAGCTTTCTACACTTTGGCTGAGTGCTCCAAGGCCTGATTTTTGAAATGCTTGAGTACCCGTAATGCTATTTAAGGTCAATGGGAGCACAGGCTTCTCAGCAAAATTTAAAATCAGGCTTCTGCACTCAGACAGGAGATTTTAGTTTAGCAGTCACAAGACTGCTTAAATGATAAGTTTGAATTCTGGATTCCTTCTGGAACGGATTCATTTTTCATTTGCAGAGCCTGAGCTATGTCCCTTTATACCCCTTTGTTTTTATTAATTTTGTGAGCATTATTACTCTTTTAGTCAGTGTACAGCTAGTAGAACAACTGGCACATAAAAGGAAGAGAATTCAGTTATAGTAGATTTATTTCTTCATAATGTTTTATGGCATTAGTCTTTTTTTTTCTATTGGATTAAATGATAGAAAAGCAAAAAATTAACTTCTGCTGACATGCTTAAGGGTTAGAATAAGAAATAAAACAATGTTCCTTTACATGTGTCTGGTGGATTTTTCAAGGCATTGAACTATAGTGTTTTGGGCATGGAGGTCAAGGTCTTTCTTCAAGCATGCGAGAGCTCCTGTTGACGTTCTGTTGATGAGCTTTATGTTCCCCAACTTGAAATCAATAATCCTTGATTCTCAAACCCCAACTGTTTGAGTTTTCTTATGCTAATCTAAGTTTCAGTTAAAAATACATCCTTGTTCATTCTCTGCCTTAGTCTGATTTGTTTTGTTCCCTTTGTTTCCCACTCACACTGTAGTATTTCTTTTGTTTCAAGCCAAGTGGTCTCTTGGCTCCTGTGATAAATGCATCCAGTGGAAGGTGGAGAGTCATCCACCAAATTCATACAGCATGTCTCATAAATATGTTTTGTCTTTTCATTTTTAAAACAAATATATGCCTTTGGCATGACTCTGGATTCTGCAGGGAATTCTGATTCTCTGTGGCTCAATTTGGGTAAGGTAAGTATTTTAATGCCTGATCTTCAACCCACAGATCAGCACGATCAGTAGGCATGGCAGAAGAGATAAGAATCACTATGAGGTTTCTAATCCCTGTTACTCCGTACTGGTAGGAGTTACTCCTTTGAAGTTTATGGTTGGGTTTTCACTGGGCAGCAGATTGAAACCATTCCAGGAGCTGCAGCACTATGAATATTCAATTGTAGCAAGATGCTTTACCCAACTAGAAAAGCCTTCACTCTTTCCTTCTTAACATATCCTTTCTACTGCATTCTAAAATAAGAGAAACATTGTGTTATTAATTACATTTTACCAAATGAACTTGCACAAAAAGTTTAATTAAAACTGTGGAAGCTGTGTTATACTAATGTGGTCTTGTAAACACAGCAGAATTAGGAGTTGTGGGTGAGTAGCTGGTTACAGAGTTGAAAATATGTGTCCTCATTGTTATTTTTTAAGAATATTTGAGGAATTAGTACATTGGATTTGGTCCAGCTCTGTCTACATGACAATGGCCATGTAGTAGTGTCGTTTCTAATTCTGTAGCCACTTAGACTCATTTATCCTCAGAGCTGTTATTCCTAAATTGGGAGCAATTATCTTGCTGGCTGAGAGACCTGAGAAAACAAGGAAAGAAATGGGTTTTTATATCCTGTCAAATAGCAGTGTTCATCACTTACGCTCCTCATGTTCTGATGTCAGGTGTTTGCACAGTTCTCTTCTGTGGCTTACACTGTGTGAACATAGCACTAGAGGATGATTGGAACTGCTGAGTGTGATGAAAAGGTCATGTCTGAATTATGGCAAAAATCCAGTAGTCCATCCATAGTAAAGCTGAGGAATGTTTCATATGGTCAGTTAAAATATGTGTTGTGTCCCATTGTCACAGATGGAATGAACAAGGGAAGGAGCACATTAAATTCAGACAGCTGCAGAATGGCCATCATGTAGCTCTAGATGTCAGCAGTATGAGTAAACTGAGGTTTAATTCAGACATATTTTCATACCCCAGACTCCTAGTTCCAATTTTCTGTATCAGTAAGAAAGCAGTTTTTCTTGTGCAGGAGTAGCTCTTACTTTTTATATTCATGAAATTACATTTAGAGGGTTATTTATACACTTCGCTTACAGTAAGTAACTGGCAAACGTCGAAACTCTATTGCTAGAGCTTAATATTTAAAACAGATTGCACAGATGGGGTGTTTTTAGCTACGGTGTTACTCACCCAGAAGAAACGCTGAGTGTTAAGCCTACTAAACCATTCCTGGCAATGACAAACCTGACAAAATTTGGCTATCATAAACCCTGTGACAAAAAATGTGCCATCTGCTGGCCAAGGAGGAAAGTACTCTTTAAGCGCTGCGGTCCCTGGAAAAAGTGCTCCAGCGATTCCGGCAGGAGGAGAAGCTGGGAGTTTTGCAGAGCTCTTCAGCAGCAGAGCTCGAACAGGCCTGCTCAGGAGCTTTCTCACAGCAGATTCTTCCATCCGAAAGTGCTGTTTTGTGAAAACATCAAGGAGAAATGGAAATGTTCTGTTCTAAAAATAGCCAAATATTTTGTTTCAAAATTTTTAGACATGGAACACTGATTTTTATTCCAGAATGATTTTTTAAAAGTAATTACTTTTTAAAATTATATAAGCAAGTTGAAATTATCATATTTGTATTAAATATTAATGAAACCTCACATCATCATTATAGCACGTGGTAAACAACCAGTCCTCAGTCCTGTGGCTCTCTACTTGTGGTGGCATATTTGTGCTCTGTATGGCGAATACATCAAGAGTGTGACTGTCTTTTTATTCAGGTGAAGGAGACTGGAAATGGGAAGAAAAGTTTGTTTTTCTTATATTTGCATCTTTATTTCTTTACTGTAATTTTGCTTTAATTACTGTAATTTAAAGAAAAACCGTTTTGAGCTTTTTCTCCTGTTAATAATTCACTATACACAAAGAGTTTCCAGTTACAGCCAAAATCATACCAATCAAATATTCAGAAGAAAAGAAGCAGAGAACTAAAGATAACTCTAAAGTATTTCATTTGTGTGGCTTTTTAAGTTCAGTTCTTGTCAAAACAAGAAGACAGGTTTTGCGTATTATGTTGCAAAGAAAGGAATGAATTTTAAAAGGCTGGATTTGATTAGTGATTGATCCAGGGATTATTATTATTTTATCTTTCTTTAAAATGGGGCTCCAGCTAAGTTGTATGACTTCTGAATGATTATTTTCAGGAAGAAAGGAAGTATAATGGTTCTGATATCACCAGTCATGACAGATATCTGTCTGTCTGTCTCCATCCATCCATCCCTATATGGCAGCCAATTACACTGTGTAAAAAAAATTCAGATGCACACAACCATGCTGAATTTATACTCACAGGTACTGTCTCTAATTTTAGATTTCATTACTTTTTCAATACATTTTAATGACTCTTCTAATGAAATTAGAAAAAAAGGAACCAGGCATTGAAAAGGGGAGGTGTGCTCACACTGTCAGGGAATGCTTAGATTCGGTGAGTTGTGTTCTGTGGTGTGTTAGGAACTGTCCTGCCAGAATTAGAGAGACACCTCTCTTTCTTTTTATTTCTGTTCTTGCCCCCATTTTTGAGTTCCTGTCTTTTATAGCTCCTTGACCATGGTACCTTCACCCACTTCTCCATCACATTCACTCTGTTTCAATTTTTGCCACTAATTTGCTGTTTTCTTTAGTTCTTCTCGCCCCTACTGTATCATGCCACCCTGCCTCTGTTCTTTCCACTTCTGTGTCATCTAACCTTTCTTGGTAGCTCTCTTCTCTTTGGAGATCACCCTATGCCTGGTATGCTAAGAGCTCCTGATCCTGTTCCCATCTCTTTTGCATTCTGCGTAAACTTTCCCTGTCTAGTTCCTCATCACCAGGAAGATGATAGCTGTAGATGCACAGCATACAAAAGAAGGACCCATTTAGAGCTGTTGAACAGTCCTGATGCCACAGCAATCCCAGCAGTTGGGATGAGCAGCTTCAGAGAATTGCATCTGTGGTGGAGGGCACTTCCACTGTGGTTTCAAGTAATGTGGTGTTTTACAGCAAAATCAGTGAAGTGTTACCATTTGTAGGACCCCACCCTGTCGATAACCCTTTTCAAGACCAAGTAGCATTTCAGACTGGTGATCTGATTTGGCATTAAAGTATTTATGTATTTATTGCTGTGTGGGTTTTTTTTTTTCAGCTGAATAACTTATTGCATCCATGAGGAGGGAAAACATGTTTTATTTTGCAAGAAATATATGGTGCTTTTTAGCTAATGCATCATACCAAGTCTTCAACCTTGGAAGATACCCAGAATAGAAAAATCCATCCAATCTCAAAATTATGCACAATCTAATAATGGAAGAAGGCACACAAATTTTAGGTGTCTCAAGTGTTTATAATTTTGTCATCTGGTCTGCAGTATTTGTGCACCTCTGCTGAATGAAAACCTGTCAATCAGTGTGCTTCCCTGAGTAGTTAATATGTATAGGGAAGAATAAAACTGCTTTATTTAGGATTCTCTCAGCTATCCCTGTTATTTCATCCAACAGAACAACTGTTAGTGATAGACTGGTGGCAAGATTTATTTGTTGAAAAAATTACCAGGTAAAAAGGTTCCTTTGTTTTATTTTGTTCTTTAAATGATCCACTCCAGTAAATTAGAGAAAAATTATTTCACATATCTAAGAGAGGCTCCCTTGTTCTATATTGTCTTCTGTTGTACCCATATTGGGTTGAAGTTCTTCGTGAAATCTGCAACATTCTTTCTGCCATTGTTTTAAATATAATACAGTTAGATTTGATGCAGTAATTCAGTTTGTGGTTATAGAAAATTGAGGCAGATGAGTTACACTGATTTACATATTTGCAAATATATGCAAATACACAGTATCGCCATATGGTCTTAGGTCCCCAGAAGTGCTGGTGACCTACTTGGGTATTTCAGTTAACAGAATATGAGCTTTTGCCTCTTCATGTTTTCTACATTTCAAAAGGCAGTATTCTTCTTATTTTCTACGTAGCATTTCTGAAAAGGATCCTACAATGTTTGAATTATGGTAAAGCATCTGTGAGATCAAAGTCTTCCCCGATGTTTTCTGTAGCTGGATTGATGTTTTCTGCTGCAGAAGGCAAGAGATCCTCATTTGTGAATTCTCTGGGAAAGCTAGGAGGGGCTGGAAAGCCCACAAGTTGTTTCCATGGTTTTCCAGGACATCTGGGGCGATCTGCCAATCCATTAAATAAAGAAGTATCAGGAAGAATTAGTGGCTCTGCAGGTTTACTGGTTTCCTTCCTTACAACCTCTGTACTAACCAGCTCCAGTGCTGTTTCAGCACTGGCTGTTGGGAGGGTTTCATTTTGATTAAAACCCCTTTCATTTGACTCCTCAGAAGATTTGAGCTTTGGATGTTTATGTTTATTCTTTTTACTGTGTTTTTTATGCCCACACCCATGGCCACTTCTGTACCCACAACCAATTTCATGCCTATGCCTTTTGTCATTCTCATGATCCTTTTTAACTCCATGCCTGTGCTTGTGCCTGTGTTTGTGCCTGTGTTTATGCTCAGGTTCACCTTCGCCTTCTGGTTCCTGTCCATTGTCTTTCCTTGTTCCTGTGCTAGGGCTTTGACTTTCTCCTTCATTTTTATCAGCATGTGAATCTGCATTTGGCTGGCCTAGCATCATAGTGCTCCGGAAAGGTGTGAATCCAGGAGGTCTTCTTGCAAAGAACACCTAAAAAACATTACAGTAAGAGCCACATTTGTTACATGACAAAGAACAATTGCTTCAGATTTAGGAAATTCAGAAGCTGGCTCATTGCAGTACATGAACCATTTAGCAGATTTTTAAACTAAAATCTAAACTAAATCATTCTCTCTTCTTTGGTAAGCATACAAACATAAACATCCTCCCAAATAACTCTGGAGTATTTTAGCAGCTATATGTGTAAAAGAAAAATTTCTGTATCGCTGAAATTTTGTCAGTGTAAGAGAGGAATGGTACTACAGAGAGCAAAACACATACTGGTTTTAATTTATGAACAATACAGTAGGATTCTAGGAATAAATGTCCCAGCACTTGTTAGAGTGTCACATTCTCATGTATAGAACCAATTTATGCTGAAGGTTATCTCTGAGTAGCATCAATGGCAGAATATACAGAAGATCTGTGTCATTTTGTTATATGAAATGAAACTATTCAATTTTTTACTTCTAGATTTGACATATGCATTTCAGAATACTGCTTGGAAATAACACACAGAGGTTAAAGCTGATAATATCAAACATTCTGTTGTTATTAGGTCATCTCTACTCCCTCATCAGTGTTCAACTAGAAGAGAAAGGCTGAATACATGGTGTACAGTCACAGTCCAACACGAGTTTCATTTCTCTCCACCAAAGTCTCTGATCATTATCTAGCTGCAAGTCAGAGTTATTTGGGTTGAAGCTAAATTTGAAAGTTGATATGGATAAAATATTGTAATGAAAATAGAGAGGAGAGACATTAGTTCATACATAACAAATGAATATGCTGAGCACAGTGAAGTTATTAGTTATGAGGGCAGGTTAATCTGTCTTTTTTCAGTGTCACACTGAAGTCTCTGCATTTATTAAAAACCCTGCAATCATCAGAAATATCTGATAATAAAAATATTTGTATTCCATTTTGAGATTTTCAAACTGACTCTCATTCAGGACTAGTTCGTTGTGGAGCTGAGTAGGTAGAAATTGGAAGATCCTTCTGCAGAGACTGACAGCTGTGGCAGGTGCCACTCAACTAACACAGAAAGGTTCATGGATGCTTTGGAAATCTGTGGGCTATGATTATTGCATTGGCAAATACATTTTTATTACAACTTTTAAACCTAGTGTGAGTAGTAATTTGAGGGAGTTGATGGGGCTTGATACTTCACAGCTCAACTGACAATGCAGAGGAGCAGCCAAGCGGTAGAACTTCTCCCTGTCCCGGTGCCTTTGTTTGTGTGATCACCATGTTGGCCATTGTCTCACCTTGTGGTGAAACTGCTTTGATGTAACAAGTTGTTGAAGTTAGAGGGTGAGAGAAAGAGTGTGACATTAATGAGGCTGTTAAAAGAACTGTGTTCCTTTACTTTTGGTATAAAACATGGGATAATTTGGAATGGATAAAGAATTTATTGACTGCCTTTGTCCTATGCTCTGCTTAAGAGGATAAGTGATGAAGAAGAATCTCACCGATTGCTGTTCTTCAGAGCAGTTCACCTGGGGATAGATTTTATCCTGCCATGGGATCACATGAATTTGTGCTTTACATGACAGTGATGCCTGTTGACAAAACAAAAAACAACACATAAAGGCAACAAAACACACACAAAGGAAGAGACTTGGGCCTGAAAAAGAAACTTTTTAAAAATAATGCTTTAAAATCCTTGGAACTTTAAGCAAATATTGATGAAATCTATATTAGTGATGAATACTTCTGTATTGGGGCACATCATGACTTAGCTTTTCAAGGACACTTGAAAGGTCCACTGTGTGGACACTTTAATTCAACTTTGGATTTCAGATTAGATCTTGAAAATTGGATTTTTCATCTCCATCACTTTTGGAGCACTAACAGCTTAATCTTCATTATATTCCTAAGAAATATTTTTTGTTGATGGTATTTCTCCTACTAAAAATTGGGAAATTGAAATAAAGGCTTATTTTTTCTTTTTAGTGCCTGCTGCACTAACAAATTTTAAAATCTCACAGGTAAGCACTGTTCATACGGTGGGAAAAGAGATGGGAGATAAAAGCCCCCTCTCCATACAACTCCCTTGCTGATGGTTTCTGGCCCTCTCAGCATTCCTTTCCAGTGTCCAGAACACATTTTCCCACTATCAACAGCATGGCACGCACGCCAGAAATGTCATTCCTTTGCACACAAGTAACACTCCAGTCTCGTGTTTTCCTTAGCTGCAAGTCCACAGAGTCAGGAGGATTGCAGCTATTTCATTTGGCAGCAGCCTCCTCCTCTCCTTTCTTTGATTGATTATTATCAAAAGAAAGTTCCTTTGGTTTTGCAGTGAGCACTGATCCTGCAGCTGGAGTGACTCAGTTTAAGTTTCAGGGCTTCTTAACTTGGGTTACAAGCAGTGAAAGCTGCCCTTCTTCTTGACAAAAGTTTACTGAAAGAGGTAACAGAATCCAGGATGTGATTTTACTTAAGCGTTTACAGTTTCTGATGCAAATGAATTTGTCCTTTAGAAACATTACAGTTGGCAACATTATCATTACTTACACTGTTGGATGTGGCTGTACAGTCCTCATCAAGTTTTTCAAACTCACTCTTAGAGCAGTTTGTCTTCCAGATGGTAAATTTTACTTGATACTTTTTTCCTGCAACCACCTGAAAAATTAGGAAGAAGGCTTTCTGTGCTCAAAGCCTTTTAATGAAAAGGGTTCACAAAAAGTATGGTTTTCTACAAGCTTACACTACTTATATTGTACAAGTCCTAACCACTGGGCCAACGTATGTTAAGAACAATATTAAAATGTTTGGCAGTAAACTTATCTGCTTCTAATCAAGTAACTTATTTACTCCAGTTCCTGTTCTCAAAAATTCTAGCATTAAAGCTGTAGAAAACAGAAAAGGTCATAATAATATTGGGCCCACATTTATTAAATGTCTGTATTAATTTCATTAGTAACAGATGAAATCATTAGTGATAGCACTGCAGAGAGCCAAATATGATGTCAGAAAAGTGGAATGTGAGTAAAACAAAGTGCGTGATGAACGGGCTCAGTTAAAAATGAGCCTATTTGCCAAACACATTAAAGAGAGAAACTGCATGGGTTCAAGAATGTGCCTGCTTTGAGTTCTCTTAGTATTTTTCGCAGTGCTTGATATAATATATCTTCCTTCAGGGACATCAGGCAAGACATGAAATTCTGTTTCCTTGAAATCTATTTTAAAAGTGTATGCATGCTGATATCAGTCATGATAGGGAGTCAGAAAGAAGTTTGAAAGAAGAAATGGCGCAGATATTATCAGTAAGATAATATGAGCCATTTGGAAAATTCATGTGTGCTTTTAGTGCCTTCTCCAGTGACACCTCATGCTCAGGAGTAGTTATGACCAAGTGTTTTCTGAACTACTCCACTGTCAAATTTTCCACTCTATCCTAAACTTCTGTTTTGATGTGTTGGGACAGTACAGGAGGTTTATGCAAATGCTGACCAGTAATATCCTTCTGACTCCTTGTCCTTTATCAATCTCTGTTTATCTGTATGTCTTTAGTTAAGCACAGATGGCCTTTTCTGAATCTAGCTAGAATATTATTAGCATCACAATCAGTATACAAAATAACAGATTTCTAAGGGAAAATAAAAAGCCTCATTTCTTGGACCATACAACAGTGTAGGGTGGACACTACCTATAATAACATGGAGAGTATTGTTGTGGTGGATCAAGGGAGTAGTCCTGTCTAATAAAAATTTTATACTTTAAAAGTCCATGGTATGTTATAAAGGTAGAAAGTAGGGTACATACACAGAAATCAAATACCCGGAGCCAACCTTCTTCACATCCTTTTAAAATCATTTTGTTTTAAGAAAAAAATTAAAATTCAAGAGATGGGCAATTTTTGAATAGTTTTTGAATGCAAGCCAATATGGCTTAGATTTTATAGGAAAAATTGCATGGATATCTCAGTTACCACATGTATCAGCACTTAGACAAATTCATTATTTCAATTCCAAATACAGACTTTAGCTAACATTCAGTTCAGGCCAATAATAACAACGTCATGTCTGTTCCTCATGTCTGCGATGTATCCCAACCTGAACTGTCGCTGATTGTATTTCTCCACCTTTGTAGAAGAAATCATCATTGCTCTCCGAATTATACTTCTCCATAGAAACCTTCAGTAGTTCCTTCAGTTCTGGACTGTCGTGTGGGATAGTCCTTGGACAACCTGGGCAAATGGCAGCAAGTACCCTTTCTTGAACTGAAAGAGACCAACAGGTTTCAGATCTAAGAAACAAAAGATTCAATGTAGATAAAGGCTGGGAAAAACAGTTATGAAGCCCTGCTTTCTGGAACTCTTCATATTTGGGTCTATGAAATGAAACCAAAATATATTTGAGTTTTATCGGATCAGCGATATCATATCTTGGTTACCTAAAAGTACATCAGCACCTATTGCCACATGGGACACTTAACAACAGTTTTCTGTAGAAACAAGAATTGTGTGCACCAGTTGTGGGTAGCCAGAAAATATGGAAAGGGAACAGCTACACATATGGGAAGACCTGATTTGAATGAAACAAGAGGTGCATGTAATTGGCAATGAATTTTTCTGTTGAAGAAAACCTAGTCTGAATGGGTAAGAATGCAGCACTTCCTACATGGAGCAGTACCAGTGTCCAGACAGGCTGGAGGAAAAAGTAACAATATCTAACAATAAAAGACATTGAAAACTCTGGAACTTTCAAAATCTACAGTGCCTAAGACATACCTGGAAGTTTGCAGTCGCTGATGGTATCCACGATCTCTGCGTGAAGATTCTGAAATGCCTTGGCCTCACATTTAGCTACACGCTGGAGTAAAAAATGTGAAACAGCTCCTTGTTATTTAGAAATAATGAACAAGCTCACATCCTAATACCTTCCTGCT
Organism: Rhipidura dahli; assembly: GCA_013399225.1. NCBI lineage: Eukaryota > Metazoa > Chordata > Aves > Passeriformes > Rhipiduridae > Rhipidura > Rhipidura dahli. The sequence goes on from VXAC01004963.1 coordinate 739,291, forward strand.
AACAGAATAAGTGAAGCATGCTTCTAATAATTCCTTTCTTCCTTCCTTCCTGCTTTCCTTCCTGCCTTCCTCTGGAAGCCAGAAGTCTGACAGACAGTCTGCAGAGGCAGTAAATAATCAGGGTTCTAAAGGATCACTCAGAGAAAATAACACCCCAAAGGAGAAGCCAAATGAACTATTTGTATGTGTTCATTACAGAAAAAAAATTAGGATGTTTACAAGCCAGAATCATATCTTATGGAGAACTCCGTGGAATTTCTGTCTCAAACTGTAAAGACCAAAAAGAAAATGACACAATTATCAAACCAAACATTACATCATTTCTTGTATCTCCTCAGGTCTTCTAAAGGAATTGTGGTAGATAAGTTGCTTAAAATTGCATTGCTTTCTTAAAGCTGGAAGACAACAGATATTGATCCTGAGGGGTTTTTTTAAAGGTTACAGAGCCTAAAATCAATTCCACCATTCCAGTCATTAAAAATGGTAATAAGGAAAGAACTAGGGGCAATGAGTACATCCAGGAGAAACTGAGGTTTTTTGGTAAACAGAAGTCATATTTTGCAGATTTGTCAAAGTTGTTCAAAGCAGCAACAAAGGTGGGTAAAGAGCTCTCTTGCTATACAGAGATTTTCAAAAAGGTTTTGGTGAAATCCTTTATCAAAGACTAAAGAAACACTTAACTGTAGTATAAGAAGGAAGACTTAAAATTCAGGTTCAGGATCTTAGGGCTATGACAGTTATTTGAAAATGTAATTATGAAAAATCTAATTACTAGTATTTTAGAAAAACTAATGAAGAATAATGTCAAGGCTTATTATCCAGGTTAAAGGGACTAACATAATGTCCCAGTATAGCTCGGTGGTTCACATGTGTGTTGAATACAGGGTGCAATTCTGGTCCTCCCATTTAAAAATTAATAGTACAGAGCTAAATAAAGGTTCATGAAAACTTGCTTGGAATTTGGTCATTCCAAGGTATAGAATATTCTTGGAATATGGTATTCTAATTATATCTGTCGATGATCTATTAGCAAGTTCAGGGGATAAGTGCTAGTGATCTAATTCCAGAAGCCCTGTGTGAGCAAAGCAGTGTATGAGTGAGGCAGTGCTCCTGCGGTAGGTGAGGTGACAGAAGTCATCACCTCTAGCTGACAGCTGGGGAAACTCACACTCAAGCAGATTAAATAACTTGCTTAAGATTTAAGGGCTCATGGGTACTGGAGGGATTTGCTTCAGCTACTCTGACTCTCACACTTTTTTATTTACCAGTGTTGTCATTCTTTCCTTTTTTGATCAATACTTCTGAAACATTCTTGAGATGTACAAGGAGTAATTTTTGAACAGGAGAGGCTCTTGAATGTAACACTCAACGGTGCATTTCCTCCACAGCTAAAACAAATGCCAGTCTGTCCTCTCTCATTTACCACCACTGTTCATAGTGACTCTGCATTCCTGCCCTCTGCCTTGTGTTTGCAAAATCGTTTTTCTGATCCCCTTGGGAGCTGGTTCAGGGAGGTCAGTTGAGAGAGGAAGCCTCTATTTTTGGTGCAGCTGTTTCAGTTCCAGGTCAGAGAAGCCGAGGGAATACCTGGGTTTGCAGCACTGTTTAGCTGGATTATGTGTATTTCCTAATAAATTTCTTTTGAAGCTCACTTATTTGGTCCTTAGTAGAGGTTAAGTAATAATTCAGCTATTTATTTTCTTAGAAAATATTATTTCTAATATTATAAAATATTATAATAAATATATAATAAAATATTATTTCATATTTTCTTAGAAAATACATCTTAGGCTGGAAATTGTGCTAATTTTAATTATCACTTCTTGGGTTGTACATGAGAAACTCCTTGAATATCTGGATAGAAACTTCTCAAGGGATTTATTATTTGGATGAAACTGGTTAGATTCTGTGGAGTAATCTGGAAACCTTTCAGTGGTCCTCTTAGTCACTGATTCAGAAGAAGACATGGTTGTCCTAATTGCATAAATAGACAGTTATTTATAAGACTGGATTTAAACTTTGTTCACAAAGTGAAGAAAGGCTATAAATGTTTTCTTGAGTCAGATCTTAATGATTATTTGTTAATGTGATATTTTCTTGATAAACAGATTTTGAAGATTACTTACGCCTCTAGAAGTGATTTTGCATTCTGGAGTTAAATCTGGAAATTGGCCTTTGGAGCAATTAGTCTCCTCAATTTCATATCTTATTATGTAATTCCATCCAGCTACCACCTGGAAGAGATATTTAGGTTATACATTATGTAAAAAAAATATCTTGAAAGTTAAACTATTACACGAGATTAGCAGAGAAAGCAAAACTGCTCATCTAGTGCCTTTCATCTACCAAATCACTTTGCAGTCATTAAGCCATAGACTGTTCATGGACAGGAAAAAAAAATCTTGTCCTTGCAGTACAAAATGTAAACTAAGTCCTGCTTTTATTAGAAGTGTACTTTGTATTTGGTGTCCACTTCTGGCAAGCCTGCAGCCTCCTGCTGCTGGGTTTCTTGCACTTTTCTCCAAAGATCTGTTACTTATTACTCCCTGTGACAGGAAGCTGGTCTAGATAGATGACTACAGTAATACAGCCTGGCAAGTCATGCATTCCTGAGCATGGGACACAGTAAAACAGTATCTGAATAAGGCAACTTTATACTGTTGGCAGAATTTTTTGTTGAGTGTTCTGTATTTATCATCTACCCATAATTGTGTCTATCCTGGGCTTTACCTTCCCCCACACACTGTTTTGTCCAGGTTCATAACCCTTTTTTAAAATTTTCTCTCCAGGAAGCTGTTCCATTTTCCTCACTGTGGCTTCTGCTTCTCACCCATGAAATCTGTCCATATCATAGTGTTGGGCCAGGTAACATTGGATTAAAAAGGAGAAATAATCAAATATAGGAACTTTCTATCCCAGATCAACTGGAGGGCTCTGACTTTTCTCTGTTTGCCAGAGGTGACATGATGGTTCTCTTTCCAGCTGCTGGATTGCAGTCTGTCTGTAACATTTTGTCATGTGGCTTAAATGTTGTGCAAGTTTGTCTTTCAGCAAAGAGGATTGTTGCCATCAGTAAATATAAAGAGGACAGTCTGATTTAAATCATGAGTCAAACTGACATGAGACCTGAAGTTGCTTTTTGGCTAATACATACAGGTTCAAAGAAAAGGGTCTGTGTTTGCTGTTGGGTTGTACACTAGCTAAAAACCAAATAAGAAACTTTAATTTCTAGCAATGTCATGTAGGAGAGCCTTTCACAGGGAAGCAATTCTTGTATGGAATACCAGATGACACAGAATTTCTGCAACCTGAGTAGTCTTTTCTTGCAAAGCAGATATTCCCGTGAATAGAAATCTTGTAGCAGGTGGTACGTTATTTTTTTTGTTTGTTTTCTTACCCATTTTTCCTATGTGTGGTTGACCTGTCCTATAGCACATAGCAGCTGCTGACAAATGGGCCCTATTTCCTGCAGAAACAGAGATGCCTGCTGCTGTTTGAGAGGCTGGGGAGTATGTGAGACATCTGTACAGGCTGGCAGCTTTGGCTCAGCCCTTAGGAGGGGTCTGCTCCTGCTGGAGCCTTGGGGCAAGGCCATATGAAGCACCCAGCAGCATCTGAGATGACACAAGGTGGATGCATGTGCCAGCACTGAATACAAATAAACTGGTGCTAAACATTGGTTAGATACAACTGCAGATAATGAAAAAAATATGTATACTATCAGTTAAGAGCTCTGAAAATCCAGCAGGGAACTGTTAATGATTCCTAATAATTGAAGCTAATTATTTACAGTCTGCACTCTATATGAATTTTGTATACTTTATTATGAAATATAAGCCACCTTAATATCAGACACACTCACAAACCAACAAGGTACCTGCTTTGGGTTGGATTATTTTGGTAAAATTTAGAGACAAATCATGCACAAACCTGTCTCTTAGCTTCTTTTATTTCCACAAGCTTAAAAAGGGCAGGTTCATCACTGTGCTTGTTAAACTTTTGAATGGCTTGTTTCAGAATTTCTGACACTTCTGAACCATCACTTGATATATGATGAAAGCATCCAAGACATGGAGCCTCAGTAAGTCTTATCTTTGACACATCTGGAAAAGAAACAAACCAAAAAACATAGGGCTTCATGCAAAACAGACTTAGGTTTTCATTTTTCCTATCTGGGAGTGAGCAAGAATATTTCCTGCTTTTAACAGGCGTAATGAGCAAACCCTGTATTCCAGTTTCAAAACCTACAAAGACATTTTTGTATTTAGGAACATGCTCTGGTTGTGGTGGCAGGGGCCATCCATTATCTTATGGTCCAGGCATGGTTTTGGCAGTGAACCCCATTCCAGCAATTACTGAATCTCATAAGAACCTTGCATGTCTTTTTGACACCATTAAGGAAGGTACATTACTCATTCAGCTAGGGAAGAGCCAGTGGAGGCTACAACTACAGGGAGGGTTTTCAGATTCTTCAAAGCTCACCCACAGTATTCTTGCTGTCCTCACCACGTTCCAGAAACTTCAGCAGGAATGTTTTGGCTCACCCATGTGAACTGCTGTGGCTCTGAGTGCCCCAGGGACTGTGGTTGGACTACTCTGCTGTCCCTGTCAGTTACCACTTGATGCTACCTTCAGGCTTAACCAGCTGGATTGGCTGTGGATAGACAGGCTTGACAGGGATGCTCAAACTCCTGTTTCCTACTACTAATCCTATTAACTCTCTTTCCTTTCTAGTAATCATGGATTGGATTTTCCTAAATTAATTTTATAGTTCAGTACATAAATTAATTTCACGAGTCAGTGAGCTTGAGAATGGAAGTGGGACAATATGTGGTCTCGGTGGAGTTGAAGTAAAATTTGTGTTCCTGATCTTCAGCTGGCATAAACTGGTTTAAATGGAGTTATGCCAGTTTGCACCAGCCAGGAAACCAGTCCAGGGTCAGTTAGATCAAATTGTTCCACCAGAGAGGCTGAACAGTGTGGTACCAATAAGCTGGGGAAATCCCTCACCTGTCAGGTGTGAACAAAATCTGGCCCTTCATATTTCTGGCATCACTTGTTTTGACTCATTAATGACAAATAGATACCTTCCAGAAAAGTGTGACTACATTTCCAGTAAGCAGTCACAAAGGCCATAATGAACCAACAGCACACCCACTTCTAGAGCAGCTGTGGTCTCAGCACTTTCATAAGGACTGTGCTGAACAATTGTGTATTCTTTTTTTTCAGGGTTGTTGTGACTCAGTGAGAAGAGGCGAGTTCTTTAGGCTGAATACCTGATTCATTTAATTTATTGATGGGATTTTTTTGCTTTCTAAGCAAAGATTCAAATGCAAATTTCCCATGCGTTCTCTGTGGGATTCACACAACTTTTGCTGGCAACTAGGTGTCACCATTGCCTTACGAATGCAGAATTTGTTCAGTGCAGGGAGTTTGTGTACTGCAGTTCCTAGAAGGATACTGGCTGTAGGTAAAGCCATTTCAGCTTTAAACAAGATAGTTAGGAACAAAAACGAATACCAGCTGCCAAACATCTCAGAAATTGGGGTGAATATTTCTGTAGTTAGATGAATATTTTAAAGTGAGCTTGGGTATGTCTTTCAGAGCACCAGGCTTAGAGATCTTGGTTGCAAAGCTTTAAAACAATTTGATCTCTTTTTAATAAGGGAAATTACTATGTGGATATAATAGTCATATATTAATGTCTTGCAGGTGACAAATGTGGTACTGCTTATTGTTAAGGTCTAAAAGATCACTAAAAGTCTCTTACATAATTATATCTCTTCCAGATTTTTATTTTGTAAATGAATTTTTTTTCTTTTCTTCTTTGGGATAAATATTTGTTTTGGTAAACTTTAATAGAAATAATTCAGTCATTTTTAGTTTGGAGAAAATTAAGGTGCAATTTTGTCATACAAAATGTTTTCTAGTAATTCTAGGGAAAATTTTATACTTAAGTAAGTAAGGACAGAAAGTTGAAGTGTGACAAGTTGTATCTAGTCTCTTAAGTTACTGGTATGCTTTTGGTCTTAAGCAAACTAATTTTAACTTGGTATAATTCTAGTGCTTGAAGAAATTTGCTAGACACACATGTGCTGGTTTTTATTACCCTGGGCAGAAACTGCCTGTGCTTCACTGACTTAGTCTATATGTGTATAACAGTGAAGTGAAATTTTATCTTTAGCATGTAGTTGTTTACAAAAGATTATTTATAAATGTCTGACTAGAATGATAAGGACCTTCTACCTTTAAAATTACCTGAAAGTCTCAATATTATATTTATTCCATTCTTATTTGTCAATGTATTTGTTGAATGCTGTCCCAAATCATTACGTACCTGAGAAAATTTTGCAGTCTTGTGAAACATTAGTTGCTTTATCAGCATCATTCATATGAACTCGAGCTGTGCATTCTCCTGTTTTCTGCAAAAACATATGGCAACAATTGTCTGAAACTTGCTAAAGAAAAATACAGTTCTTTAGCTATTGAACACAGCTGACTGTTACAAACTGAGCTTGGGGAAGAGGTTCATGTGTACATTTGTAGTAATGTCTAACTTGCTGTTTTGTTACTGAAAAAGGATCAGTTTTGCTGATTGTGAGGAAAGTAGGGGACAAACTAAGCACTTAACTGGAACGATTGCTTTGTATTTGTATGATGTGGTTAACTAAAGAATTTACAGTCAGAATAATGGAAATGAACACATCCCCATGAACAAAGACTGTATAAACTATGTATTTATCCATTTTCCTCTCTGCCTCTTCTCTATGCAGCAATGACCATGGCATTCTACATAGATTCAAATTGCACTGTCACCATCATCTCCTCCTGTGCACTGTGAGAAACAGCAGTGGCATCCCTGGGAGTGTGCAGTGTCCCTGCAGTGTGTGCCCCCCTTGTGCCTCCCCTGGGCTCTCTCTGGTACCACGAGCCACACATGCTCGGCACTGCTGAAAGCCTTCTGCCAAATTTTCTGACATAGTGGCTTCCACGTCAGTATTTGGTTGTGCAAGTTTCCATTCTACATAATTAATACAAAGTCTTACAGTCCTTAGCCTCTCACAGTGCACGTATCTTACGGTGGATTTACTGTGAGCTTTCATATTGAAGCACTGAAAGGTTCCTTTCTGCATATATTCAGGATTGTAATGGAAAACTCAGGATTATAATGGTTAACTTTGGAGTCATCAACATTTCTGTACTGTAGTCATATAAGCTCTCAAAAGCAATGCAGCCAAAAAAGTTCATTCTTCTCTATTTTTCCCCAGGCAATTGCAATCCTGGTCATTATACTGCTGTTTTTGCATAGAGAACTTGTAAAGAGGACAGATACTTACAGCCTCTGCAGATACTTTGTAATGACAGTGTTGCCAGTGTTTGTTTTCTTCAGTGGCACAAGTGCTTTCAAGTATTCTATATTTCACGTAGAACTCTGGGTCAGGACCGGCCTGGATTAAAACAATATACATGTCATCATTTGCATAGTAATAAATCAAGTGAAAAGATAAGGGTTTCAAAAAAGTAAATACTATTCATTGGTTACCTTAAATTTTATAGTGTGGTTTCCCATTCGTTACTGATTTCTCAGATCTTGGCAGTTCAAATATTAACTTATCTAATTATATTACTTAGCCCTTACCTACAATAACAATATGTTGATGTAATAGATACAATATGCTCAGCTACCTTCATTTTAACTTGTAGTACCAAGAGGTTTAGAACCAAAAAGAAGTGGTTAGTGGTTATACTCTCATTCAAATGTACTCCAAAAAAGCCGTCTTGGGTGGCTGCTTGGATAGTTAGCATAAATTACCAGCTTGGACTGTGCTCCCGTTTGACTCCTTCACTCTCACTCTTGGCCTCCTCCCAGATCTGTCCACTTTCCTTCAGTACAGCTCCCCAGGCAGCCCAGAACCAGCAGCCAGCAGCCCCCAGGCAGCCTGGCAGTGCCCAAACAGCTTCTGCTCGATGGTACCGGGGAGCTTCAGCTGCCCAGCCTGCACAGGAGGGGGCGAGCAGGGATGTGCTCTGGAGACAGCCTTGGGCAGTGCCTGCGGTTTTCTACAGGCATTGAAGGCTGGGCTGCAGGGCAGGGCAGCCTTGGGAATCCCATAAGATGAAATAAAAAGTATTAAGCAAAGTTTAGGCCAGCAAGTGGAAATATTTCAGAAGCTGGTAAATTAATAGTGGGCATTTTCTCCTCTCCATAAACCAAGCAGTGGGCCTATGCCTATGGGTGACAGTGACAACACTGTAAGGTTTGTGTTTCATTCTTTAGAGAAGAAGTAAAGTCAGAAGTTACTAACCTTTTACAGCCACTAAAAATGCTCTGAAAATGTGACTTTTCAAATATAAACAGGCAGCTGCTGTAGTTTAGCACTGCTTAGTTTAAAATAGCCAGTTATTGTTCTCTGTCTCTGCTGGAAGAATTAAATGATAGTTCTTGCCTTAGTGCTACCAAAAAAATGAGGCTGAGCTGATGTGATTGGCATATATTGGATTTACATTGGTGTAGACACAGAATTATATTCTGCCATCTCTCGAGTCCTGTTGTATATTGCTACAGGTACAAAGAAATGTAGAGGTACCTGATATAATGGTGGTAAAGAAGGATAAAAGGGGCTCTAAAAATATAGTAGACTTAATCCTCAGCAGGTAGAAATTGACTTTTATGGAATTACATCAGATTATACTATCTAGGACTTAAAAAGAGCCAAATTCTGTTCTCTCTCACAGTGTTCTAAATCTGCAATAAATCAGCTCAGTGAGTAAACAAAATAAGAAAAGACATTGTTTCTGTATTATTTGCCATTAGCTTATTTCATTACCATTATGAGCAGCTATGCCTTTAACTGGGGCAGGTTTAGTCTTTCACTAGTCAGCTTTTATGTTATATTACGCTATCAATAATGAATGTACATGAATATGTAATAACCAGCTATTTAATTAATGCATTCAACATTGTGAGACTAGCAAGGAGTAAAATCTATACTCTTTTTAGAAAAGGAATCTCAAATATGAGGAAATTTCAATTGCAGATTCCTTTTCTCTGTTTTTTACTTAACATCATAATCAGATCAATGATTCAAAGTAATAATTTATTTCCACTTCGTATCTTTTAAGAAGAGATGGATATCTAGAGAAGGAAAGATGAATAATAATTGCAATAAATATGTATTCTTAAAACCAGAACATTGTTGAAGATAAAATTCTGAAACTCCTCTCTGTCCTTTGGGACCGCCAGCAAAAGGAAGGTGGTATTACAGCTGATATAGACGTCTGCTTTTGGCTGTTGTTAAGGATGTTTGCAGTTCAGTGAGAACAGTGAGACTATTCATTTATTTAATATTAATCGTATAAAGGGTTTTCTGATTTTAGTCTTTGTCTCCGCATGCCAAAATCTCCCCGGTGTGTAAACAGAATCACGAGAGGGCAGGTGCCAGGAGATGTGGGTAGTTTACTGTAAATGCTTAGCAATGCGTGGCTCCCTTCCAATGTCAGTTTCTATCTGGGTAAAAGTGTCTTGTGATTTTGGAGTGCAAAATATTCTCTCTGACACTGGATTTCTTGTGGTTTATATCTGAAAATCCAATCCAGTAGATAAAAATGCTAATGTTATTTTCAAGAGAAGTAATGCTTGTCATTATTATGGTAATACCATCTTTGTATGCCTCTCCAAGGTAAATACTCTTTTGTTAGATTAAGGCTATACAAAAGGACTCCAGGCAAAGGATCATGTTACATTCTTTTTTTTTTCTGTAATTTTAGCTGTCACCCTGTTTGACTAAAATACCACCTAGTGCTTTTAGATAGATCTGTGACTTAGGATTGGTGTCAGTCAAATAATATTCACAAACAATTCCGAGTACTGCCAAACTTTATCAGGCGTATCTTTTTTATGTGTGGCACCAGATCTTCCCAAGTCAAGATTACATTAATATTTTTTAATAAGCATGGTTTTGTTATTGGTCTGAAAACCTTACAGATGATGGAAAGGGGTAGAATTCCCAACAAAGAAAAAAGAGAACAGAGTGGACTAGTAAAATAAATTGTGTTGGTGATAGAAATTTTCTATTCTTTACTCCTTGCATTAGTAAGCAATTCACCAGCACACAGAGTTCTGCTGATAAAAACATAATATACATCCCTGCTTGTCATGGGAACAAGTATCTTACTCTGCAAGTCACATTGATTTTTTAAAACATTTTCAGAAGGCACTGTGCTGTCATGCTTGCCCCCTTACAAACGAGATGGAGATAAGCTGATTTAGAGTGCATAAACAATTCCAACATTTTTCTTTTCGCAAAGTCTACTTACAGTTCTCTTGGCTTCCATCACCACATATAGAGCAAACTGGTTACCAGTTGCTCTCTCTTCATTGTATTTCTTCAGTGCTGCATCAACAGCTTTAAAGACATCAGGGTCATCACAGTCTGAAAACTCAAATGCAAGAGGGGTGGCTCTGCTAGGGAAAAAACTACAGCAGAGTGCTAGTACAATGAAGGCCTTCATAATTGGATAAAAAAGGCCCCCTGAATTAGAAGGCTCTTTTAAAACCAAATGGGAAAGGAATGCCTGACAGGATTTTAGTCACCTCTTCTGTTTTTCAGGAGCAATAGCTAAGTAAACAGAATGAGTGGGTTGCTGGGGTTGGTTGGTTCTCATCATACCCTGTTTATACTGCAAATAAACTTCTGAGTTTATCTAAATAAACTTTGTTTGTTCACCAGAATGACACTAAGGTTATCCACCTGCCATCAAGATAACAGGATAAATGGCTGCAGCTGGGGACCAGTTTAGGCACAGCAAAAGAAAAAGAAGTGTGTGTAGCTTTCTGACTTTTTAACACTTGAACTGCTACTGAGAATGAATTTTACAAGGCTTAAATAAAACACCCGAGAAGGTCACAGTGACAATGAAGTTTTGGACAACAACCTTGTAAATTTTATAGATCTGTTTAGTGTTCAGGCTGCAACTGTTCTGAGAACCATAGTACTCAGAACGTGTTTGAAAAAAGTCTTTGGACAGATGCATATGGTTGAATGTCACGTAACCCTTCAATAGCACTTGATAAGCCTTGTCCCTCACAATCCTATTGGAAAATCCATCTGCTGCCATGTGGAGACTGCCTGGACTATGGATTAATCAGTGATCACAGTGCTTTGTTATCATTACAGATATGTGACACCCAAAAACAAAGGATTAAATATTGTCGCCTGAGCCTGGCCAAACCAGGATTAGAGCTGGCTGAGAACATCTGGTGCTTGTTTCCCATGTTTGTCACCAAATAGCTTTGCTTTGGATCTGTGAACACCTTGGGATTGACTTGGCTCCTGTGTTCCAGCTGTGTCTTGCTGTATTGGGTTTGTGTGGCAAGGTTTTGATAGCAGGGGATTACAGGGGTGGCTTCTGTGAGAAGCTGCTGAAAGCTTCTCCTATGTTTGACAGAGCCAATGCCAGTCAGCTCCAAGGTGGATCCAGTTCTGGCCAAGTTTGAGCCCTTTAGTGCTGGTGGTAGTGCCTCTGGAATAACATAGTGGAGAAGGGGAAAAAAAGAACTGGGAAAGAACAGGAGAGAGAAGAGTGAGAGTATGTGAGAAAAGCAGCTATGCAGACCCCATGGGCCATGACGAAGGCATGGGAAGAGGTGCTGTGGGTGCAGAGCAGAGATTTTCCTGCAGTCTAATGGAGCAGACCATGGTGAGGCTGCTGTGCCCCTACAGCCCGGGAGATTAGTGGTAGAGCAGGGATCCACCTGCAGCTCATGGAGGACCCCACGCCAGAGCAGGTGGGTGCCCAGTGTAGGCTGTGATCCTATGGAAGCCTGTGCTGGAGCAGGTTTGCTGGCAGGACCTGTGGCCCTGCAGGGTGCCTGTGCTGGAGCAGTTTGTTCCTAAAGGACTGCACATTGTGGAAAGGACCTACACTGGAGTAGTTCATGAAGGACTGCCTCCAACGGGAGGGATCCCAGGCTGGAGCAAGGGGAGAGTGTCAGGAGTCCTCCTGAGGAAAAAAGAGGGGCAGAAGCAGCATGTGGTGAGCTGACTGCAACTCCCATTCCTCTCCCCCTGCACCAAATGGGGGAGAAAGTAGAGAGAATCAGGAGTAAATTTAAGCCTGGGAAGAAGGGAGGGGTAGGGAGAAAGTGTTTTAAAGATTTGACTTTATTTCTCATTCTCTTACTCTGGTTTGATTGGTAATAAATTAAACCAATTTCCCCAAGTCCAGTCAGCTTCATCTGTGACGATATTTGGTGAGTGATCTCTCTCAGTGCTTACCTTGACCCATGAGCCTTGTGATGTATTTCCTCTCCTGTGTCTGGCTGAGGAGGGCAGTGACAGAGCAGCTTTAGTGGGTGCCTGGTACCCAGCCAGGGCCAACTCGCTTGCTACAAATTTTGATTAAAGAAAATGCACTTTAGAGACTGTGGATAAACTACACCAGAAATAAGTCTGTTCATACATGATAACAGACTTTTAGTCAACCCTCACGCGGTCACACTGAGTCCTCATTTTGTTTCTTTTTCTTCAATGTAGCCCTTGCATTGTATTTTACTTTATGCCATTAAAAAGCTATTTGGAGGACCAAATTACTAATTTTTTTTTGAGATTAATCCCATGTTCTTGCTTATGACATAGCTGTTCCAAACCAGCTTGTTGTTCCCTGGACAGTCTGAATGGACTCGACCTTGATGGGGTCTGGAATATAAAGAGGCACCACTATTCTTTTTTCCTGCTCCTCCCCACCCAGTTTCCAGTGAGGAAGGTTCAGCAATGAAGAAAACATTTACACGAAAGAGTTATTACATGCATCTGCTTTTTTCTTCCCCTGAGAGCAATTATGAACTATTTGAGAAGGGCTGTCCTTGACTGCAATATTTCTGTGTCTCACCACCAGCAGCTGTAGCAATGGAAGCACCTGTGCAGGCCACCCTGCAGTGCGACTGCAAGTCATTAACTGTTCTCAGGCCTCTTCTAGATAACAGGGTAACCCAAACACCATTAGTCAATTTATGCTAGAGTTTGCCTCGTGGATATTTAATACCTATTTAATATAATTTCTAGTTCAATATCTAATAACTAATTATATATAGTAAAGAAAACAAAAGACGAAACAGGCGACTGTGTCAAGAAAAAAATGCTTGCATGTTTTTATTTTCTTTAAATCTGTTTAAAACATGAATGTAGTGTCATGGATTGCTTTTTATGGAAAGCAGTCAAATTTCCTCTCAGTCAGAATCCTTGGAGAAGTACATTATAATTATGAATGATGAAAAAATGAAAGATTTTAGATGGTAATTTTCACTATTAGGCAATTTTCCTTTTTGTTAGAACTGAAGGAGCATTGTTTTCTGGGGAGATTTTTACCCATTCACATTACCTGAGGGACTCAGAGTTTTGAGCCTTTCACTTACAGTGGAGCCTGAGATAGCTCCAGGATGAAGAAGCAGGTTGAAATTTTTAATGATTATTTTCAGTGATTCTCCTCCCTAGACACTGAATGTTTTCCCCCCTTCTCCACGCACTGTTTTCCTTAATTGTAGGACTGTGATTGCCCCTGAAACTCTTGAACAAGGAACATCTTTCTCTGAGGTCATACAGGAGAATTTTCTGTTACAAAGCTATGTGGAAATAAAGGCAAAAATTTTGGAAGGTCAAGTTTGGGTATTCCGGGGCACAATTTTGATTGTGTAGGGTGATCTGGAAAGCCTGGAGCTTCTGCTGTCTCAGAACCTTCACCAGTGCTGGAGAAGTAAAGATTGCATTGGGAAAGCTCAGGAAAGTTTGCAGTGGGAGGTGCGAGAGAATCCTGCTGATTTAGAACTGGGATGCGATAGACAGCTCCTGTTATGTGGCATGGAAAATACTTTCCTGATATGCTTGTCTTGTTGTGATGATGTCTGTGATAGTGATGCCAGTGATGAGGAGGGTGTCTGTGAGGAGGGGGACAGGGTGGTCCACGATGGTGGGGAGGGTGGTGGTGATCTGGTCCGTGATGGTGGGGAAGATGGTGATGATCTGGACCATGAGGAAGGGGACAGGGTGGTCCATGGTGGTGGGGAGGGTGGTGGTGATCTGGTCCATGAGGAGGGGGAGTAGGATGGTGGTGATCTGGTTCATCATGGGGAGGAGGGGGAGAAGAAATAGCAGGTCCTTCATTGCTGTCTTCATCTTCCTTGCTGGATTTGGGGTTATGCTCAGGGTCTTCAGGTCTGGACAGAGAAGAGGAGTGACATTCATGTCTGTGGTGATGCTTATGTCGATGTCTGTGACCAAAATGATGATGACAATGGGGATGTCTGTGTGGATGTCCCAGACCTGAATATTTGCCTCTTCGTCCACAACCATGGTGCTGTTTATGAAAACACCAGGGAGGAAGTATTAATCAGGTATTGATAGGGCAGAAGAAATTGGTGAGAGAGAGGTGGCAGTCAGTAGGTTTGCATTCATAGCTCTGATGATCTTTGAGGAAAAAATCTGCATTTTTTCATGACAGAAGAGAAGGAGTAGGTAATAAAGTGCCAAGTTACTGAAAATCTCCTGGAAACACTGTACCATGTCAAAATGGTAAATGATATAACCAGCTGAGCAATATTTGTGATAGATCAAAACAAAATAAATCTGCACTGGAGTAGCTGTTGTAATATAAACTGGAATACCAAATATGATAATTATCATCTCCTCCCCTCCTCTTGCCTTGTAAAATTTCTCTGAACTTGTTTGCCAGTCTCTACTCACTTACACCTAGTCAAGTGATTGAACTGAGAGAAGACACACTTGGAAGGAGTTGCAGGGACAGCTCAGTTCTGTTTCATCCTTTGATTGACCTGGGACTTGAAGGTCAGTCTGTCCTGACATGCTGCATCACACACAGGCAATTGGAAGTTGGCATAAATGGCACGATCATCTGCCAATCTGGACTAAGCAAGGTTGTTGTAACCTGCATGAGGATACAGCCAGAGATGTGTCCATTAGTGAGTACTTACCCAGGGGTGGTAGATTTCACAGCTTATATCTGTTCCATCAGCTTCATCTGCACCACTGATGATTCTTGCTTTGCAGAATCCCGTGTGCTAAGCAAAAGAAGGGGGAAAAAACCCACAATGCACATCTGGGTTCTTGTGATGGAATTAATATGAACTATTGAATGTTCAATATTTTACAAGTTAGGCTATTCCTTTGCTACCTAAGTGTGTTCACATAACTTAGCCAGATCCTGAGCCTTCTGACCAGTGCTTGCCCGTGATTAATAATGATTAAAATATGTGCAGTTTTTGAGGGTTCTTGACTGTGATGTGCTCTGGATGCACTTCGCCATATGCATTTAGAGGGCTACTACTCCTCATCTTACTTCCTTTTTTGAAGTCTAAGGGATTGGCCAGCTACTGTTGCCTCCAGAACAAGTACCCGTGGGTGCCTGATTTTTATTCCTTTTTTTTTTCCTGTCTTTGCTTGTCAAACATCTGTTCAGATTGGACTATTCTGTAATTCTGCTCAATGCTCTCAAAACCTGGCACTGTGTAGCTATGCTGCTTCAGACAAAGCTCAAGGCAGAGCTTTCTTCTATTTATTTTTTAAAAAGTAATTCATTATATTTTTTTGCGTTACTTCCTCTAGCATCCTGTTTGCTGTGACTTTCTCCTGCTGTCCAGTGGTGTGTGGAATTGCTCATGTGAAAGAGCACAGAACTCAGGTGATGGGTTCTTTGTATGCTCTCTGTACTGGTTGCTTTATCTGGGTATTTGTTTAGGTCATTAGTAGGCCATTATGATCAGTGACTACAAATGTTAATGGCGTTTTACACACCAACAGCAGCAGTGGCAGCACTGAGAACAGAATTCAGACCCTCTATAGCCATCTGCCTTGTGCTTCATTGTTGTGAACTTGTGGCTCCCTTTTCAGTTAATTCACAACCTTTTACAGTCTTCTGAAGTATAAGAAGCCAGAGAAGGTGATGGATATACATACGTAAACCAAAAATTTTACATGTTTGGTTTTTTCCATGGTTTTATTTCATTATTTCAGTTTGCTTTCTGGAGAATAATTTATTCTGAAATTATGAGATTTTGCCTAGCTAAAACACCTTGTTTCTTTGGTGTAGACGATTACAGTAATGGACAAGTGGGGTGAGGAGAATACTTTGATAGTTTTCTGCAGACAAGCTTGAATTATTCCACTCTCCATTCCTCTGCAGCAGAGGAGAAAAAAGTGACCCTGAGCTCACTGGGATGACTCAGACATATATTTTTTTCAGGATCTATGACTCAGTTTAAAAGTTTTTATGGACATAGCATGAATGATTTGCTAGGGATTGGCCACAGTTTGAATGCAAAAGCCAGATACAACCTGAATAGCTCTAGGCCTTTACTATGCCAGACTCCAGTTACTTCAAGATTTGAGAGTTCAGACTGTTTCCTTATAAGAGACAAAGGAGCAGCTGTAAAATTAGGATCTAGGCTTGGACATGCTGGATTTTTGGTTTTGAGTTTGGGCGCCTGCATATGAGAAACACTTGGAAATATATTGGTAGAATCTTCCTGGTACCACCCATTGTATCAGTTCTCATTCTCAGACTTTACTTACAGCGTGCCAGTCATGCAGAAAATCACATTCCAATGCCTGATCTGCTTGCTGTATAGATTTGGAACAGTTGGTCTCTTTTATAGAGAATCCTAAAATGTGACCTTCACGGGAGGCAGTCTGAAACCAAGAGGTCAAAGAAGAAGTGGTAACTAGGTGTATTTAAAGTAATTTTCAAAGCAACCATACTTCATCTTATTGTCAAAATCCCGTCTACCTCATGCTTTCCTTACCTGTCCTGTTCAAATGTTCATGCACATTCAGCAAGGAAAGTAGGTTAGATAATTTATACCTTACTTGCTTCACACCCTTACAGCTTCCAGGAATGCTTGGTTTAATTCTTTGTTTACTATGTGTGTATTACAAAATCTGTTACTTTTACAGCCTCTGTTTTTAGGAAGTAGAGTCCTTAGAGTCTTCTGCCTAAACTGAACTGCTGCTCCCGTGAAAGTGGAGAGATCTATTGGAAGGTAACCACCCCTTTCCAGTGATGGGAGTGCATAGTGTTAGAGTGCTGATGTTATTTGAGGTGAAATTCTGCCAGTTACTGGGAGAATGTTGCTTTCTCGCTGTCAAGGGCATTAGTTATGGAGAAGGCCTTACTCCATAAGAACATGGGAGAAAACCTTATTAAAATCCTTATCCTATTAAAATCCACCAACCTGTGTTTCATTTTAATTTCCAAGTATAGCAATACTTTTATTTCAAGTCTGTGTTGAAGGTGTCCTTAGCATGTGTGCACACACGAGTTTCACTAGTTTAACTAAATTGGTAAAAAGTGCTGCACATACTTTATGGTATGGTGTTTTATTGTAATTCATCATTTCTGAGCGTTAAAATCCAGTGGTACAATCTGAAGTGTTGCTGTAGCTGAAGATGGCGAAGTGTGAAAATAGTGTTTGGGGAGAAACTCACAAACCCAAGCAATGTGAAAACAATCCCTTTCTAAATGGCAGTAGGGATACATCGTGCACAGGGCTACAGTGTGGAACACTGTCAGGTTTCTGAGTGATATTAAAAGCTGCAGGGAGGTGGGTTTGGCATGCTATCATTTAGACAGTTTCCAAGATCAACATGTATTATGGTGGGAGCCATGGGACCTCATTACAGAGGTGTCCTGAGCTGACACATGTGTTGGCAGAATGATCCTGTGCTGTTTAAGTGAATGTCTCCAGTATCTACTGACAAGAAATTTTGTTATTAATATACTTCAAATCACCCAAAGGATAAGTCTTCATGCTGACATCACTTAGACATGGAGTTATTTACCAGACCCAAAAGTTCTTCAAGAGTTACAGTGCAAATTCGCCTCCTGTCCTCAGAGTGTTGCTTTGCTCTGAAGCAAGAGCCAAAATGATGCTGAGCATGTTCCACTGTGTGTTGTATCCATGTGCTAAATATTCTAAGAGTAAAAATCTGTCTGTCTTCGACTGACAAAACTGTGTGACTGTGATAATACATGACTGTCCATCTCAAAGTCTGCTCAGTAGTAAATAAACTCATGTATGTCATGATAGGTAAATAGGCATTCAAAACTGAAATATGTACACAAAGAACGAGAAGGCTTTGAATTCCAAATGCCATCACACTGCCATAGTTTTTTAGCAAATGAGAACTCCTTTTGCTTTCACACACTTAAATTGAAATTGATAACAAGTCTTTGCAAAAGTAGGACCTTCAACTTTAAACAGAAGATTTATGCTGGTAGATCTGATCCTAGAAGGGTTTGAGTTCTATACCAGAGCACTGAGTTCTGGAGCTGCTCACAAAAATGTACAATTTCTAAGTAATTCTAGGAGAAAATGCCACTTACCATCTTTAAAATTCTTTCAACTTTATCCACAGCAAAGTTAGTTGTATGGTTACCTTCACGGTTGAATTTCTTCAGGGCCTTTGCAGCAATATCTTTATGTTGTTCAGTGACTTCTAAGGCTTCAAGTTTCACAGGACAATCTTTGCACTCTACTAAGTCAGGTGGAACTGTGAAAACAAATAATTTACTAATATTACAGTGGATATTAATACCCTTGGGAGTGTGCCCATAGCTTTAACTGTAATGAGAAACTTAAATCATAATGAGAAACTTTAAATGTTTCCTTGTAAGTGAAATACCTGTCCCTCACTCCACAAATATGGGTTTGTCTTGTCATGTGAAAAAACCCCAAACCCATGAAAATTAGTGTTCTTATAAACCCCCTTAGAATCTTACTGCCCCAAATGTGCAGTCTTTCCAAGTTTACATTTGTTCTGATATTCATTATCATATTTTGGTGGACTGGAATGGTGATTTCATCTGACATCAATAAAGTCTGGTTTAGTGGAGTAGGGTAACCTTAATTCTATTACTTATTCTTAACATTCCATTTGAATTGTCTAAAACATGAATTGCAAGCAGATGAATGAATCTGTTACAGTAACCATGCCCTGGTAGTGTACAGACTGTGGTACTAGGGCTGGTTTGAGGTATGCATTGGCTTACAACAGTGGTTATTTTACCTGGGCTTACTGTACAATTAAATCCATATAGCTGAGGTTTCTTCAGCAGATGGTTTGTATATGTGATAATCTTACATTGCCCAAAGTCCTGAGAAGAAAAAAGAATACATGGTTATGATGTTATTTTCCCTGGATTTAATTGAGTGTAGGCGATCATAGCAATTATACCTCCTTTTAATGTGCAGTACCTCTAAGAATAACAGATGTGGTCATTAGTGGAATGTTTGATCAGGTACCACTCAAAATTTGTCTTCAGATAAAATGGGATCTCTCTCTACAGGAGCCTTTATTTTAATTTTCTGTTTGCATGATTGAGTAGACAATGGAAAACTGAACCAGCCTTCTTAGTTATCCTGATACTTATTTAGGGTAAGATAATACTAGATGGCAGGGAAAGTTAGCATGCCAGGTTACACAAATCTTTACCAAAAGTGGATGGACTTTTTCATTCATTCCTTTTCCCCATTAAAAAAAACCCCAATAAATTCTTTCTCTTCTCTCCTTCTGGCTTTCCTGGTTTGTTCTTTGTCATAGTATCACAACTTTCTTATTTAAATGAAGTTTTTAACGGAGTTCTCATCATTGGAGTGCAAGAAGAAAGGACAAGTATTGCTGTATATCATTCATGTACTGACACCACCAATATTTCACATTGTCATACTACAAATGCTATGACAGAAAACTGACAAAATATACCACTGGTATTTCTGGCTCATATACTAGGAACATCCTCAAAAAATATTTTCTAGTGCCCTTTAGCTGTCAGCAAATTACCCTTAAAACGTAAGTTCTGCTACAAGCAGTGGAATGTGGAGTATAGTTCCTTTGAGACAACAAATTAAATAAAGCTACACTTACTTGAAGAGTCGACCCTTTCCCAAGCCTTTAGCTTATGTTTAACAGCTCTAGAATTAGATAGATTTGGGGTTAGAATGAGCCATACTAAAACCCAGTCTTCACTGAGAGATTTTGTGACACAAATTTCTGGGCAGTTCAGATGAAGATCAAGTTAATGAATTACTGGTGCATGAGTCAGTGCAGAGGCCATTACTTGCCATTGGGTAGGTGTCACTGTATTCACAGGACTCCCAGTGTCTTCTGGATAAGACAGAGCATTCAGTTTCCAGCACATCCAAAGTTAGGTAGAGGACTGATGAATTTCCCTGGAAGAGAAGTGCAAGTAAAAAAGAGTTGGTAGACAAGAAGTTTGAGCTGAAATAAACTTTTTTTGAGGTTGATATGTTTAATCTTTAATGAAGCTTCTCCAGCTCTCTATTAAGGTTTTTCAAAGCTGACAAGCACAGAAATGATTCAGGCTGGAAGGGACCTTTGGAGGTTGTCTTACCCAGCCACTTGCTCAAGGCAAAGCTGAAACTTCAAAATTTCAACTGCATTCTGTATATCAGCAAGACAGATATTCCACAACCTCTCTGAGCCATTCTAGTACTTAAATCATTTTCTCCGTTATTTTTTTAGCCTTATATGTATTCAGAATTTCCCTTCCTGCAACATAAAACTGTTGCCTCTTATCTTTTTGTTTTCAGCCTGTGAGAAGTGTCTGTTGTTAATCTGTCATTTCAACAAGTAGGGAAAATTCCAGTGTTAAAAGATTGCCATTCCCTCTTTCTGATTTTCCCATTTTCTATGAGGACATCAGTTGTCTAGGCAGCCAATTGTGTATCTACATCCATTTCATATTACCTTAGTGACCAGATACTCTTTCAGAACTTTGCTTCTTGCTCAATTTATTCAGGGAGTTACGCAACAAACTAATAATACCAACAAAATCAGAAGTCTTAAGTCTGAAACTCTTCTAGTGTGTTCTGTCTCCTGAGCAAACAGGATTAGGAAATTTAAAATTTGAATTTGGATGCCACTGCAATGGGATGTGGTGCTAAGAATTTTCTGTGGCCCACAGAATGGATTATTTAAACTTTATAGCCCTTGTATGGACACTCAGAATAAACACATACATATTTTACTTTGTCATTTAGATAAAATCATGCAAATCATTCACTTCACTGTGAATGAGTGTCCTCAGGTTTTACGAAGCTACATCCATTCTGGTTCCTTTTTCATAGTGTTTCTGTATAGATGAGACCTTATCAAAGAATTGCTGCAGTTTAGTGTAGTATTTTCATTACTGAAAGTCTACCAGTGCCACGTTAAACACTGGTTTTGCAATATCTGTATATCTTAGTATTGTCTCTAATTTTAAAAGAGGGTTTAATAAATCTGCCTGTTCTTGGTCTCTTTCATGTACTAATTTAAGACATTTTATTCTATTGCTTTTTCTGCGACTGATTTGTTTTGGCATTTAGGCAGTCATTGACTATCCTCTCTAGGAAACAGAAATAGGAAGGAAATAGGAAATGACTGATAGGGATTCTCTATCCAGTCCCTCCCCTGTTTTGCAGAGTAGCAACTCCTTTGACTTCCTCTGCTTTTTTTCCTTTCCACCAGTTTATCCAGCTATCTGCAAAATAAAGATAACAACAAAATACCAGTCTTACAGGATACATTGCCCTAATTAATGTTAGACATTCATGGATTAAAGCAACCTTCTGAATGTAAATTTTGAGTATAATATCTCAAACCAGACAGCAGACAGGACAGATTAATTTCCAGAGTTGCATAAAGCTGTTCAGAGCATCTCTTAAGCAAACATCCTGCTGACCAAGAGAAGAGAGGCCATTCAGCATTGTTCAAAATCAAGCATACGTGCAATAAATCATACACAAATGAATACTGAAGCAGTGTAAATCACAGCTGATTCATTGGATTACATCAACATTGTTCTAGTGAAAACAATAAACATAACCTCCTAATAACCTGGCTCATTATTTGAAAATCACAATCTTGTGTAAACCAGCCTTTAAGTTGATACTTACTAAATGTAGTTCATGTGCATCAGCAACACGGAATAAACCAAAAACGTAGCCATCTCTGCGATGTCTGTTGACCAAATCCAGGGCCACTCCTGCATCTGTTTCAATGGTGTTACAGTCTGCAGGTGTAATGCTTGTTTCATGTTGGGCATTAGAGCACTTCAGTAGTGTCAGAAAAAAAGCTGAAGCTAGAAGCAGCATTTTGTTTGCAGTGTTAGGTCACTTGTGCCCATGCCCTGATAAAGCCAGCCTGCTTTTAAATCAGAGCAGCCCACAAAAGTTATAAATGAATACTAAAAGGGCATGGTTTTATATAAATTTAAGTGTCATGTCAGACACCCATTACCTTGACCCTGGATTAACATTTGCAAACAGCAAGTAAATGATTATATAGTGATTGAGCAGATTTTGAGGAAAGTAGGCTTTATAACACTCTGGACTACCCACCAAAGGGTCTGTTTGTGATTCTTTAAGCAGGCATTGTGCAGTGGTGCTTTACCATGGAAAGTACTTACTTCTGACAGTGTAGGGCTGAGCCTGGCAGTAAGAAGGTCCAGTTTATGTGTGCAGATGTTATACAGTCTTTGTCTGCTGTTTACTAGTCAAACAATTGAACTGAAAATATGCTTAAATATTTGTGGTCAAATTATGGCTATATCCATATCCCTGTTTTCACAGATCCTTAACCAGCAGGCAGCTAGTGAATGGGAAACAAAGAATCCACTCAGATGTGGAAAAGGGGTAGAGCTCAAGGTGCACTGCAAGCTGGGGGTCTGCAGCTGCTATGTGAGTACCTGCTACTCCTCCAGCTCAAGAAAATTCAGACCAGATTTCTATCAGCTTTACATCATTTCAGACTGGTACTCAGAAAGCAACTGACTGGCCTAACACCCATGTAATCTAGGCATGGCAAGAAGTGACATAAAACTGCCTTCACATTCTCAACCTGAGCAGCTCTGTGTGCTTTTTGGCTGTGGTAGCTCTCATAGACTTATTTAGAGAATTGCTGGTGATTTTTCTTTTTGTATTTCATAAAATAATGCAGTACCTAGTAAGATTTATACCTTTCAAGGATATGCCAATATCCTCTCCTAAGCAGAAAGGCGGAGATGTCTCATTGTATTCAAAATCTTTTATTCAGAATAGTTTAAGGCATTCTTAAAAGGCAGTAACTGCTTGTCAGGGAGTGGCTGAAGATGGAATACAAAATTCAAACACTGAATAAGAAAATACAAAAATGCAAAGTGAGTCCAAAATGACAAGGTCAGACTCAGGTGAGGAATTTTCCAAATCCTGGTTGATGTGAAGACTGGATTAGCTTCCCACAGAAAAAGGTGCTGGCTGCGTAATTGACTTGGGGGCTGGAAGCCAGATGATCTTTAAAGTCTCTTCCAACCTAAACCATTCTGTGATTCAATGACTTGGGTTGATGTGTTTGACCTTCAAGGATTTGGGTTTTTTTACTTACTTTTTTGAGACACCTTCGGAAATGCAGTGAATAATCATCCTTAACAATTACCTCATTTCATTAATCTTTATTTTTAAAAATTCCACCTTTTAGCATGTCTGATGTCTAAGAAATCGTATTTTAAAATGCATTGAGCTGAAGCAGTAGATTTTGTTTATGGTTAGTTCAGAACACACTTAACAGTTCTCTGGTAGTAGATAAGCTAAATGGAGCATCTTACAATGCCAGGGGCACGAAAAACTATCATGAGTGAGTTTAAAATGGTTAAAAATAGTCCTGCCACTTGAGGAGTTTGTGGAATTTGTTGCCACAGAAGGATTTGAATGCACAGTCTGTCACGGGGGGCATAAATTGCCTAGAAAAGCCCATGGACAGCAGGTCCTTACATGGATACTAGAAGGACTAAGCAGAGGAGTACCCTTTAAAGTCCCTGGTACAATGATTCGGGGTGCTGGAAAAGCACAAGGGGAATGCTTTGCAGAGAGGGGCAGGTCATAAGCTTCTTCTAACCACAGTTGTCTTTTGCCGCTGGGAGAGGTGGATACTGGGCTGGATGTCCCACTGTTGTGATGAAATAGGGTGTTTCTTTTGGTTTGGTTTTGTAATATTTCATTATAATTACTCAGAATCTCTTCCAGAAGATGGAAAAAAAACCAGTGAAATAAATGTTGTGTAAATAATCAAAGACATTTGAAATATATCTCATCAGTTAATAGCAATATTCCAATCATTTCTGTGTTCTAAATTGTACCCCAATTCATTTATTACAATACTGGTTAATTTTTTCAAATGGGCAGTGATACCGAAGAAAGGCATTGGGTTAGGTGATTTATAACATAATTCCCTCAGCCGTCTGTTGTTTGCAGATTGTTCTTTTTTTCCTCTTCTGTTCTGGGTTGTTCATTGTGACACCCATCATTTTTTTTGACCATAGCTTATGTATATTTTATGTATGAAATTGAAACAGTATGAATAAACAGTGGAAAATGTGCAACTCCCGCCAAATTGACTGCAGAAGTAAAGTAAAGTAAAGTAAGATTCTGTTCCCACTCTAGAGAGTTTTGTCCTTGATTTCTTTGGAAAACAAAGGTTGGACTCCATTATTAAAGTACAGCATTGGCAAAAACTCCAGGCACAGTAAGAGCAGTTAATTAAATATTGGTTGTACTTAAGTCAGGATAAAGTATTTTTACCACTTCTCCTTCAGTTTGATTTTTTTAAAAAAAACTTAGTTTGTTTTTATATTTACTGCTTGTAAGCTTTGTGTGTTGCTTTAATGAAGCTATCTCTATAAACAGATTGCTGGAAGGGATAGAAATATTTATCCAAACATGGCATTTCTCTTGTGTAGCATATCAAAACCTCATTTATGACTTTTACCAAGGCTTGACTTGCAACAGTAAGAGGTGATCCACATTCAAACTTTAAGGATATGGTAATAAACATCCATCCTAAACCTCTCCAGAGCACTGGGAGAACACATCAAAAAGAGGCTTATCTTCCCCACTTGAAAAACAGTGTATGAAATGCTTGCTAAATATAACTTTGAACTAGAGGGATGGGAAAAGGAGAGATGACACATGAAGGAGATGATATGCAATAACCCATTCCTCCTTCCCTAAGGTACAGCCATAACTATTTACAGATATCCCTGGTTTGAGCAGACTCTTCTCTGCCTTCTGCAGGAGCTCCATGCCCGGGCTGGTGCCACCCCATGGCACAGCTTGGTCACCTGTGCCTTTCCCATCTCATCCTGTGCTGCTCTGCAGCTGCTCTTGTTCCTGCTCCCAAGTCAGAGCCCAGCTAACACAGATGTGTGTGGCTCCAGTTGCTCAGAGCTGGATTCTGGCAGGCTGGCTTCTCTTTACTTTTTTTTCAGTCTGAAATTCCCCAGAGCTTCAGACCCTGGTGGCCTTGGTACAAAAACCAGAAAAGATTTGCAGTTCTTGGGGTGGCTCTGCACTTAATAGAAATGCCCCCAAGTAGGATGGAAAAATATGTAAATATGACATGTCTTATTTCTATCTGCTGGGTGCAAACAGGATGCCCCCAATGCAAATGCAATGTAAGACAAATTTGCTTTGGTTACGGTTTCCAGAGCAGCAGCTGCAGCTGTAGCTTCCCCTCTCTGCCTGCAGCTTATTTTTCTTTACCAGTCACCAGTTTTTTGTCAAACTTGTAGAAGTTTCATCACCTTGTCTATCAAATCTCAGTCAAAGGGACCTTAAGTTCAAAAGCTATTTGGAGGAGACAAACTGTCAAGTGAGCAGGTTGACAATGTAGTTACAGAAGTCTCATTGCTTAGGAGGCCTCAAGGACTAATAAAGGAAATAAAAAGGGTGTCAGTATTCCTTGTCTTGTCCTCAGTGCCTTTGGCTGCAAATTGCTTTTTAGAAAAAAACCAGTCTAATTGTAAATTGGTGACTGTAAGGATATGTTGAAAGACTGATCTTTTTGCAGAGGGGCTTGAGAGGCTGGGGGAAAAGGTGAGGTTGAGAATTTGATGTTGAGAATGGAGTCAGAGGGACTTCTACATCTCAGAGATGCAGAAGAAAATGCTTAACTATGAAGTGTGTGCAATGGGTAGGTTCTGAAATCAGACAAATAGAATTTGTATTTAGTTTCTTTTATAAAAACCTTTTATTTAAAGCCCATCTTAAGAACTTTAATGTCTCGGTCTTGCTTTTTAAAATCTTCTGTTTCCTTTGAATATTACTGTCCCTTTTTTTTTGCATTCATGGTTCCTCACCTATATGCTAAGTTAAAGGCTTGAAAATATCAGATAAAAAGGTCAACAGTCCTGGAGGTCATTGACTATCATTTATCTGTGCCTGAATAAAAAACATTGTTCATGTGAAATTGGAATGTTTGCTCAAATAAACATCAGACCAAATTTTAGCTGGACATTGCCTAGATAAGTTATTAATGGATGATATAATACCGAAAAGTGAATTGGGAATTGTCTGCCCAAATCCATCTGCTTCTCAGCTCCAGTGACTGGATGAAGGGCTTCTTTATGTCACTGGCCTGTTTTCTGCCAGACAAGGAGAAGCAGCACTTAACAGTTCAGAGCCCTGGCAGGACTGGAGGGACACAGGGTGTGTTACTGCCCAGCTGCTCTGCTCACATTGGCTGCAAGCTGAGACCAGGCCAGAAGATGGAGAGGTTCAGCACCACCTGGGCATGTGTTGAAGAGGATTTGCTGCAGTCCTGTCTCAGAGAGGCACTGTGTGGAGCCCAGACTGCCCATGTGGGTGTGCTGGAGGCAGAATGCTGCAGTGCTGGCCCACTCACGGATTGGCATGAGGGTGCTGAATCAGCAGCAGGATCTGAAGTCCTGATGACTAAATGCTACCAGCTGTTAATAATATCAATGCCATATGGGAGTGCTGCAGTACCCAGGTGTGTCCTGGGGACAAAGGAAACACAGAAACTGTACAGCCTCAGTCTCCTACTTGTAATTCAGAAATTTAATCTAGGATATCAGTACCAGGACTCTATTATGGTAAACACTGGCAGTAGCCCAGGTGACACTGAAAGTGGATATGGACTCTGTGCTGCAGTGGCCACAGCAAATAAAGGAAATGCTCATGACTCTGCACTGACCACTGGTGCTTAGTTGATCTGTACTAGAGGTGCAGTTACTGCTCAGATAACCCCCCCTTCTGCTGTTTATTTTTAAATCAAAGAAGTCTTTGAACCCAAATCCCAGATCCAATTTAGGGAAAACATTGATTCAAATGTCATTTCTACAGTATCCAAATGGAATGCTCAAAACTGTAGATCCAGATTTTCCAGTGTCCCCTATAACTCCCCCCTGCTTATGTTCACACCAATTCCATTTATCTTCACTCACTGTGACTGTTCAATTTACTGTTGTAAGGAGCCATAGTCAAGAAAAAGAACTGAGTGAAATGGGGTATTCTTGACTGTGACTAGCAGTAAATGAAGCTGATTTCTTCCCCCATGCTTCTTTGGGGAAAGAATCTGGTTGTGTATTTTGATAAAAGTCTCAGTAGAGTCATTAAACTGATGGAGCTGCAGTGAGAACAGCATCAGCATCAAACAGTTAATAAAAGGGATTGTGCAGCAGGAGTGAGAAGTGTGGTGATTAACTGAAAAGAGGGGCAAACCCAGCATTTTGAAAATCCCTGAAGTGTGACAGGCTGTTGCCCCAGTGCTCTGTCCCCCCACTCACTAAAGGCAGCCATGGGTGCTCTGTGGGAGGGCAGGGAGCCGTGCCTGGTATCCCACATTTTGGCAGAACAGTGGTTCCTGTCCAGGGAAGTAGAACACACTGATTGTATTAGAGAAACCTGAGCTGGCAAAGGTGAAACTTCCTGAGGGAAATACAAGATGCTGTAATTCAATGACTTGATAAAAAAGGGAATGCTGACACAGCCTAGAGCTCCTACCGCAATAAGAATTAGTTAGAATTTGAATTTTAGGATTTTTTGAGAATAATCTGATTTTGAAAGTTCTTCTATTCTGAAATGAATGAAAGCAAAATATATTGAAATTTCTCATAATGTGGGAATGAAATAGAATTACTTTTGGCTCAGTTGATATGTTTCACACGTCACTGTTTGGCTTATTTTAATCTTTGAAGCAATTAAATTGCTTCTTTATATCAAATTTATGTTTGTAAGAGTTTTGCAGACTGAAAAAGCAAACATAGTTTCTGTGAATATAACTCCACACAATATTTCAATATTATTTTGGCCTCACGCAAAAGAAAATAATATTTTTTATTTTATTTATAATAATAAAATAATACATTTTAATCAACTTGCATAATGCCAGGATGCTTTGACAAAACCACAAATTTTTTTTGTAAGGGTCTTTAAATGTAGACATTATCCAGAATCTCTAGGGATAATACAATATCATAAAAGCTTCAGAAACAATAATATTTTATTGATTTCGTTTTGAACAAATGGTTTTACAGATCTGGTGGCAACTAGAAAAAGGCTTTGTGGTCTCATACAAACCCCATAATTATTGCAAATATCAGTGTACTCCTGGCCACAGATGACATTTCTTTCCTATGTTCATTCTTTTTCTTCTTGTCTTCTCATTTATTTATATTTGTTTTTGTCAGTACAATTACTATGTCTGACTTTAGCGAAATCGATTTTTCTTAGCTGCAGGCTGTCGGGTGTCCCTGTGGCTTTTATTGTAAAGCAGTTAATATGACCTATCTCAAGAAAGAATTAGGCTGTTCTTTTAAATCATTGTTTTTCCTGCACAGCAGCATCAGTGGAGCGTAAGAATCTGAATAGCCTGGACTTGATTTTCCACCAGCCAGAGTTGCCTGTAGAGGTTTCACACATGTGTAGGCTCTTCCACATGCTTTATGTGAGGTATGAAGCATTAAGAAAAAAATAATCTTTCTTGAGATCTTCTTTGGGAAATAAAAAAATAGACTAAGATCCCCACACTATAATGAAAAAGTTTACCCACAAAATAGTGAAACCTCACTGGATTTTAATGCTAGCCCGTGCTGAAGTGCTGTTCCCTGTCCATGCCCTGTCGCAGTGCTGTGACTCCCTAAGGCCCCGAGAGCATCCTGGCTCTGCCAGGGTTTAGTGCCATGCCTGGCTAACTCCCATTCCTGGCTTCACCCCAGACCCGACCCACCTCACCGCCCCTGAGCCTACCTGCTGAGCTGGCTTCTTCCTGAAACCTGACTTCCATCCCTGGCTGTGCCCTGCTCAACGCCTCAGGCACCATGGGACAGGTCCCTGCCCTGCCAGCCTGGTTCTCACACTTGGCTCCATCTCACTGTCCCTTGGGAAGAAGGCATCCTGCACTGGGCCCTGACACACTTCTGCTACTGGGGATATTTTTTTCTGATGTATTTGGGCTGTCACAGCCCTGCAAGTTCTTTAATCCTCCACAGTTACCTTTCCTTCATGCTCTGCCTGACAGGGGGAATTTGAGAATTAAAAGCCAAATACTTTTGTTGGAAAATGCCCCGGTTAAATTTCTTTTCCCAATCTGTTCTTGCACTTCCATAAACCTGAGAATGCCAAAGATGAAGACTGTAATAAACAATTAATTTATTTGAAGATGTTACACCAATTGAAAACCATATTTCCATTTTGGCTGTTGTTTTGTTGCAGATAGTTGAGGTTCTTGGATGCTGGCTAGACTGTGGTAGGCTTTCTAGTTATCAAAGGATGGAGGATGCCATCCATCTGCTTTGCTTCTCCTGGACATGAATCTGATAGAGAAGGTTCTTCAGGAAAAGGGAGAATAACTGGTCCAGTGACTGGTTTGGTCAGGTCTGGTTTGTTTACTTGAGTCTTTTCTCCATCAAGGCTGGATGCAGATCCTACAGCCTTAGGTGGAACTGGCTTTCTATCTTTATGTTCACTCTGACTTTCTCGTAGGCTATGGAAAGTGATGTCCTCATTTGAAGGGGGTAGCATTTTAACCCTGCCCACTGTTTTTTCCAGGTGTGGAGAGAAAGGATTGGCATCTGAAGGAGAAGCCTGTTGATCCTGCCTGGGTTTTCCAGGTGTCTGATTAGCTTCCTGGTTTTCCTCTTCAGTGGCAGGATCCTAAATAACAAGGAATAAGCATTATCTAAATTGAAGCAATTTCAAATTCCTTCAGATACAAAGATTACCTTTCACACTAAGAATCTGCTGCATCTCTAGTTCTCCAAGACCAGCTACAGAACAGAAGCACGAAGGATAAATGGATGTAACTACTTCCTGTGCCAGGGGAGATGGGTGCATGAACCTTGGGTAATTACAGTAATATCCCCTTGCATTCCATTTATGATTTACGGTTTCATTTTAGAGCATTCTGAATACATTCTGCATGATTTGTCTCCATGCCCACTCTATTGCCTTTTTATCCACCCGACAACAGTCTGTTTTATCACAAGAGAGATTTCTTCCTGATCTGGCCTTATCACTTTCTTGAAGCACATGTCTTTGTGAATGAGAAAACTTAAAAATGGCTAGGCTTTCAGAAGTCCAATACTTGTTTTGTAAAGGAAATTACTCTTGCAATATTAAGATCAGATTAAGAAATACCTGCTGACTGTAGATTTCACAGGATATTGTGACAAACTGTTCCATGTGACTGTTTACTACAGAGCCTTTGCAGAAACCGATTTGCTGTAAGAAGAAAATACAGGCATTTTTTCATGTGGAGCACTGATAATAAGCTCCTATCTTGTAAAACAAGTGATAATGAAAGGCTGAATAGTTATAGCTTCTAAGTGTATTTGCAGGGATAAACAGCTTGGGCAAACTTTTATTTTGGGATTGGCAACCTTACAAAGGCAGGCAGTGTTTTGATAAAGGCCTTGTGTTTGCAAAGGAGGGTTAGGTAACACAATAGCAAAAATAAGCTGGCTACTTAAGGCCAAACTACAACAGCTTGTTTAAGTTCTCCTGCAGCAGAGTATTCCTATGCAGGCAAGTTGTGTATGGAACATGATATAATTTTCC
Organism: Rhipidura dahli; assembly: GCA_013399225.1. NCBI lineage: Eukaryota > Metazoa > Chordata > Aves > Passeriformes > Rhipiduridae > Rhipidura > Rhipidura dahli. The sequence goes on from VXAC01004963.1 coordinate 770,192, forward strand.
ACACAGAACCAATTTCACACCATAAAAGTGAAAGAAACTGTGAAAAAAAATGCTGTTTCTAGTAGTGTTTGTACTGGGCTGGAGGTATCATGGCTTAGGTCTCACTCAGGATGGAGCTTGAAATGTTACCTCTTGACAGCATGACCATTTAGTCTTCCAGTTTCTCTTACAATTTTTTCCTTAGTTCCTAAATGTTTTCCTTAGCTGACCTGATCGTAGTATGAATATGCTCTTTATGCATTGTTTGTAATTTATTGTCTATGTCTGTTTCCTTGGTAGAAATCCTTAAGACTCATTCAGTTTTGTAAGGTGATGGCTACTCCACCTTTTTCTGGGTGGTATTTTTTTGTTTTCTTTGCTTATGGACTTCTGGTAAGAATTCAGAACTTTGCTGAAATGTTTCTCTGTTCTAAAGCAGTCTGTAGATTTGCAAGACAGTATATAGCTACAAGCCATAAAAACTTGACTGTGGGTTTTGGTTCTTGTCTGCAAAGAGCCAAGGAGATAAATACTAAATATTCACTGAGGAATCATAGTGTTTGTACAAGGAAAAGTACTTACAGCTGCTTCCAGTGGAAGTGGCTCACACATGGAGATGTCAGCAACCGTGTCATTTTTGGCGCAAGATGTCTCCTGAATTAAAAACTCTACAAAATATGCAGGACCAATGACCCACTGTAAATAAGAGGCCAGTGGCAATTAGAACTTGAGGATGTGTCAGGAAGAATAAAGAATTTTACTGACCTTGAAGTAGATTAAAAACTCCTGCTAAGTCTGGAAGGAACAGGTGATACTTGGGGCATGAGCATTAGTTGTGCTACAGCAAATGTTTGTTTGCCAGTGCTGCTTTATTGTCTGGTCGTTTTGTACTTCTTATATATGCACAATCTTACTAACTCATGATTGGCACAGTTGAAAAGAGAAACAAAATCAAAATAACCTCTAAGACAAAACAAACTGTAGTCTGGAGGATCCATATTCCTTGAGGGCTAAAACAAGTCAGATGAGGCTTGGCTTACCTGCATTGAAGCTCTTGTGACATTGAGGACAGAGAAGTAATGAGTTTGTTCACTCTCTGCATTGAACTTGGCAAGACTTCGAACAGCAGCCTCCAAGTATTCGGGCTTAGTTGGAGAATCATCAACTGGGCAGTCAGGGCATATTGACCAAATATATCTGGGTGGAACTTTTTATTCAAACAAAGCAATGTCATTAAAGAAGGCATAACCATAAAAGCATGTTGGATAGTGCAGGTCACTGTAAATGCATCTCTGCCCCCAACCCTGCCCACTTGTCCTCCATTGCCCTGGAGTAACAATATGTGATTTGCACCCCTCAATAATTTTGAATCTTCATGTATTTGCAGACCCAAAAAATTGTTGCAGTGGAGGCAGACACTGAAGGAAAAAGTTCAACCTATTGAAAGAGGGCTTGCTGTTTTACCTTGCCTTTCACAAACCCATAAAAACGTTTTTTGGTTCAGAGGGTAAAAGCCCATACAGAGGCTCTGCTGAGTGTCCCAGAGGTTAAAACAGTTATTACTGAACACTTTTGAGCTGCAGGACCTCCCTGGCCTTATGATCACTGACTTGAGAAAATCAGGGCAGCTGCAGCTAATGGAGATACTGCAATGTCATAATTACATTTAAAATTTAAAGTAATGCTATTTGGCAAAGAGTTTTTCCAGTTCTCTTCTAAAGAGTATGTTAAAGACATACCTGGTTGTAAAATGCACTCATAAGTATTCAGATGAGCAATATTTCTTGCCTGATTAATGTAGATAATTGCTTTGCATTGACCGTAAACCTAAAACAATATAAATATTGAAAAACTATTAATATTGGACCCTTTATGCTGATCATCTAGGACTAAACAAGAGTGGTTCATTTTCTTCCTGCAATCATGGAATTCTTTTCAAGACAAAAGTTTTGTTAATACTCAAATGACAATGAAGCACATTTCTGAGCATATTCTTTAGAAATAAAAGGCCATCTCATGCCCTGGTGTGATCCTGAGCTGTAGAGATGCAGGGCCTGCCTGCGGGGTGGCCTGCCCAGGGCCACTCTTCTGGCAGCTGAGAAGTGCCCAAGTGTCACAGAGTGCTCCTGCCCCAGGGGCTGGGTCTGCATCTGGAACTCAGAGAGTTTAAACCCAGAGATCATTTCAGAGTGCCTGGATCCCATCACCTGTCTTCCACCTTCCTCTTTTTCCCTGTAATCATAGGGAGAGTGTAGGAAGGAACATAAATCAGTTTTGTGGCACAGTAGGGTCACCCTTGCACACAAACTCCAACTTTATGGCAGGAAAATTACTGGCCTATTAATATCCATTGTGCCTTTATATTTAAGAGTTGAGAGTATATTCTCTGAGAGCTTCTTAGATATTCCTACATGTGTGATCAAGGCCTCTGGACATGCATTTCTTGACTTTGCTGAAACCATATCAACTATATAGGCTTTATACCCTTTTTCTGCTGAAAATACTTTAATAGAAGTAAGCAGAATTCTTTTTATTGTTTTCAAGTTTTTCACTGAAAAGTTAAAATTGATTGACCTTAGAAGCAGTCCAGGACAATTTAATCATAACTTCCTTTTTTTTTTTTTTTCATATGGAACTTGTTTCTTGTCATTCTTCATTTTCTAAGGGTTTTTTTCTCTTGTTCAGAATAGTTTTGGTCACCTGTAGCAACAGTCTTCGATCACTTTCTGTCTTTGCAGCTTATCTTGCTGAGCTTTCCTTTTTCTCCTATTTCAGTGCAATTTTTGCAAAGTTGTCAGAATAAAAGTGGAATTAAACTAAACCAAAAACCACGTTATATAAAAGTGTGTTCTTTTATTCCCTCCTTGACAGGCTGTCTTTAAAAAAAAACTCTTACAGGGTTGCTATAAAAAGTAAACCATTATTCTAAATAGTGTCCTAGCATGACTATTTAGTTTGGTCTGTTTATTAGCTCTGGATGAAAACTTTCTCTTAATTTTCACTTTTTAAAATAAATCTTACCAGTATATAAACTGATTAGAAGGTGCAGAGTAAAATTATGGATATTATAAAATGGGCTTTGATTTTTTTCTAAGCTTTGTTGCCCACTAAAAATGCAAGGGTACGGATTTTGCTGTCATCAGTAGTACCTGAGTAACTCATCATGTGTGAGTTTAAAAAGAAAAATAAAATCCTTACAGTTGAATGAGAAGGTCTGGGGTTGCAGTTCTTCCACAGCTTTTTGCTGAGCACATGGCATTCGGTATCTACTACATCCAAGACAAGATAGAAGACAGAACCACTGATCTCCTGAAAACAAGGAACAAAAAGGTCACATCCCAGTTTTGTATCAAGCAAAGTAGGGACACATAAAAAGGAGAGATGGAGAAATGGAGAACACCCAGGTGGAATGCATAGATATCCTGAAACCTGAATACTCTCTGTGACAAAAGTGGCAAATCAGGTGAAATTCAGGCCCTGTTAGAACAAGCTTACTCATGCAGCCAGCCAGCTTTACATAAAGAACAGTCCTTTGGTCAGTTTTATCCTGATTCTGGTACCAACCAGAACCCAAGAATAAAGACTAAACATGTTGATGTTTTCATTGTCAACTTTCGTTATCAGATTTGAAAGGTAGGTCATTCTGCCTGAAATAAGAATGAGATGATAAATACCATAACTAATAAAAAACTGCTAACACAGAACATTCCCAGTAGGCATTAGAAAGAGGAATATCCCATTTCTTAGGGCAGTGTCTTCTTCAAGTGTGGGTGCTTTGCACTTGCTGTAAAGAAGCAAAGGCTGCGTTGATGCAGAAGCTTAAATATTCTCTCAGCTATCAGGGAGTGCTGTGAGACACCTTGCAGGGTCACAAGGATGTCTCAGACTCACTTAAAACTTCAGTCCTGTGCTTGACTTCTGACCTGTGCTTAAGTCCAGAAATCTTTATTCAGTTCACTGCAGCACAGGGTGCACAAAGCAGTTCAGGCTCAACTTTTGGGCAAACATCTTTCCAGGCAAGAAATACAAGGAAGGACTAGAAGGACAGTTCTGTGTATGTAGTGCTTACATCATGGAGTGCAGGAAGATGAGATGCTGCATGGTGCAGCTCCTCATTCTGCTTCCACTGTAGATATGGGTAAGCACCTTTCCAGCATATTTATCAAGGATACAGCTTAGTTGGATCATGTTTTATTTATATCTTCAGTGAAAAGCTGGAAAGAGGGCAACTGTCATTTATACATCCTCAAGAACTTGGATGTGAGCGTTAGCTGCGTGTTTAGACTGAGATTATGTCTTAGCTGAAGGGGGAGAAAAACCAAAATTGAATGACAGCAATATTCATTCATCCCTGCCTGACTTCATTGGTTTGTAGAGAAAACATTAAATGGGGCAGCAGTCTTGAGGAAGTCTGGGGCCGGTATCTGTGTAATTTTGGCTTTAGTTTTAGTTTCTGTTTAACAGTGACTAAATACCTGTCAATAGGGCTTATAAAGCTGGAGTTCTTCTGGTTTTTTTGTTTTTATACTGCTCAGAAAACAGTAAGTGGTATCTGCTCTGGAGTTCTGAGGAGATGGAGTGATACAAACTACTCTGATCACTCCGATAGTGGTATCAAACTACTCTGATCTGTGGGATGGGGATTTTATGTGAGCTCTGCCATATATACTAGCAATACTAAACCCTTTAAATATGAAAGGGCAAAACTAATAGAAAATAAATATAAAGAATCATTAAATTGTTTTGTTATCATTGTCTCTTAGTTCTATTCTTACATGAACAACTTCTCATGCTTTCTACGATTTTTTGTATTTTCATATTGTGTTGTTTTTCCTAAGTGTTCTATAAAGTGATCTGGCAATGTCTTGCACTGGCAAGCTCTCAGGGCTTGCTTACAGTAATCCTGAGGTTTAATTTTAAGTGTCACTTTGAAAACCATGAAACAATCAAAAGCTATTTTGACAAAGAGTGATGCTGAGGTGCAGTAGGGCTGTTTGTGCAGTGGCATGGCAGTATCCCCACACCTGGCTGCAGAGATCCCTCTGTGGAAGGAGCTAATCATAATTTTCTGTTTACGTGCAGGACATCTAAATACCATGATGATATGTCTCTTTAATATCATAGCTAACATGGCTTAAATCAGTAAACACAAAGTGAGACCTGTCAAAGAGTAATTGCTATTTGCTGAAAATGTGTTTTTGAGTAGTGCTGTGTTTGGTACAAGTTTGTATCTTTAAATATAACTTCTATAAGAAAAAAGCCATCACTAAGACTACCCACACGAAGAAGAAATAGCCAAGAAAAATGTGTATCTTTAAGGAGTCCCATATTTGGAATTGGTGACTTGAGTTTTCAAGCTGGTGGTTAAGATATTCTGGAGGTAAAAGCACACACATGCCTCATTAAAGAAATGTTCTTGTAGTCAAATGTGTTTCATGATAGACAGGTTTCCTCAGCTGAATCATAAGTATTGATTATAAAGCTTGGTGATCTTAGAAACCCTAAATACAACCAGGGCAGACCAAACAGTATTTCTTGTTGCCTATAGCTCTCTTGTATAATACCAGCTCTAATAAGCAGATGGGGTTATTATAAAATCTACACATCTTTTGGTCTACCTGCTTCTGTATGTATCATCCTCCACTGGGGAACGGATGATTTGGGGCTTATTCAGAGCTCAGCAGATCACTGAAGGTTTAATCATCCTTATTTTAATTTTCATTAAAAGACCATTATGCAAAGGCCTTTTGATATCTGCTTAGCATTGAATAAAAAACTGTAAATCTTTCCTGCATTGCCAAAAAGATGCCTTCCTCAGCACTGCTGGTGCCAGGCTGCGGTGTGTGCTGGGCAGCCCGGGAGCCAGAGGAGATGTGGCAGCAGGGTGGCCTGGTGCAAGGGAAAGAAATGAAATATTTTGGCATGTTTTGTAATTTTGGTTAAGTGCCTGTCAGTGAAGCTAATCGTGAGTATCTTGTACGAAAGCAAGCTCTGCCCTACTTGCATATAAGTTTATAGCAGATGGCTCATTAGTTTCAATTAGAGCAAAGCTGAACCACAGGTTGCTTAAGGGCAGATTTGAATTTGAAGTAACTTTGAAAATGTTTTTATCCTCAGTACTGCTTATGAAAGTGAGAGGAAGGACCACTGACTGGCATGGGGAAAAAGAAATTCCTAATTTTTTTGATAGGAATGGGAGACAGCATAAAGTTGTAACTGTCCACGAACACCCTTGACACTGCTGACTGCTCCTTATGTACTCAGTCCCAGCAGCAGCAACAATGAGACAAAGGGTTTAGAATGTCTAGTTTGTTACTGCAATGTCTTGAAACACCTTATTTACAGGACACAAATACTAGATGCAAAAAAAACCAAAAAAAAAATCCAAAAAATCAAACCAAAACAAGAAAAGTAAACAAATTAATTAAACCTTCAGTTGATCAAAGTATGCTTTCTCTAAAGCAATAAGTTACGTCTTTAGGAAATTGAGTGACAGACAAATCATAAGCAAGGGCCAAAATTCTCCTGTGCTGAGGTATCTTTTATCTTTGGCACAGGTGAAGGGAGAAGAGTCAGTAGGCAGATGACTGAGGTGGTTTACAGCACATCTGCACCCACCATGCTGCACTCTGGGGTGGTCATAGGAGGCTCTAATTATTGTCAATAGGAAATAGCCCCAGGAAGGGGTCTGAGCACCTAACTCCATGACTGCAGATGTGGATTCCGGGCCAGCTCACCTGCATCATGTGGAAAAATTCTGGAGAGACTTGATCCAGTTGCTTAGTGGGCACATTCTGTCCCCTGAGCAAGGCAATATAGAGAACATAGTGCAAAGCACAGCAGAGCATCTTTAGCTGTGAGATCTCGGGTTGCTGGAGTGCACAGTGTGTCTGCAGGAACCATGTCCTTGTAAGAGCAGCAGGAAGAAGTGTCATATCCTTGCCAGTGCAGATCTTTAAGCATCTGGCAAGTAGCCTAATTTTATTTAGGGTTCAGAACTCAGCCTTTCAGGTAAGCTTGTGGGAAGTGAGCAGGCATTGGCAGGGAGTGTTAGCAGCAGCCTTCCATAGTGCCTAATCTACTGTGAGCCCCTGTGAATTCATTTCAGGCTGTCTCTAGTTAGTGCCAGTAGATTCAGTTATTGTAACCCAAAATAGTCATAAATTAAGCACACACAGAGAAATACGATACTTGAGGAAATGTGAGTGATATTCTATAGGTATTTCCAGTGTATTTTTTGCCCTTGAACTGGTTTCAGATTTCTTCTGGAGAATGAGTCATCTTTTAGATGTCTGTAAAGGAATTCCTTGGTCCCAAGCAGGATGTGTTTACACCTGTTAGTGCTCATATCTTTTGTGCAAAACACACGATGACTTACTAGCCTTTGCACTCCAACTGCTCAAGGCAGTGGGAGGAAGGTGTAAAATGAAATTAAATCAGAGTAGTGGTGTTTCATATCAAATTTGAACTGATGCCTGGAGCTATTCCAAGGGCAGGCAGCAGAGAGTCGTGACTGAGATTTGCTCTCTAATTGCCCACAGTGTGATGAAATTGTTTCTAGTCTGTGCATAAAGTTGACATGGCCTCTGGAGTCCTGTGAATAGAACTTTGCATTTGCCTTTTGAAATATTTCTTCATTCAAATAGATGTTTCTAAGAAACAGGCACAGGGAGAACCATATATTGAGCAAGAGGGTGACTTACCTGTAGTTGTTGTCGGGCGCTGACAATTCTGTAGAGGCTGAGTATGTAGCCCTCTTCTCGGTCAGCATTGATCTGGCGGAGAGCCAGGTCTGCAGCCTCCTCCACTGCAGCGTCATCGCAGCGGGGGGAGAGCAGAGCTCCCCCTGCTCCTCGGGCTGGAGGGGCAGCAGTGCAGGAGCAAAGCACCTGGATGCCAAAGAGCATCCAAACGAGCCAAACCATTTTGCTTAGACTGCCAGTGCTGCAGATCAGGGTGGTCAGTCAGGATGGAGGGGCTGAGTGAGATTGCAGACTTTTATAGTGGAGCCGTGTCCCTTTATAAACTTGTTCCCCCTTTTTATTACATACTGACCATCACCTTTAAACCTACAGCTGCAACAGTAAACACAAAGTCAATGATTACAAGGTTTTGCAGAAATGTTGCTCCCTCTGAGACTAGAGAGCACTTTTCCTCCTGGCTTTCCATCTCTAATTTGGATTTCACTGGGCAGATCATGCAATTTTGACCTCATAGCAAGGGATAAGAATACACACACAAAGCTACTTTCTTAAGAAACCAGATTTGCTTGAATAAACCTATATGCAGAATAGGTCTGGCTCCAGTTCTGTTCTGTCAGTGATCCAGTTCTTTTTCCAAATAAAACAATGACAAAGGTCTCATTAATTTGAACAGGAAATGGATAAATGCCACAAGGTTGACTGATTTTGCACTTTATATTTGTTAAATGCCAGTTGTAAACAAACATATTGACTCTATTATATGCAGTCTGTTTGGTTTTGATAGAGAGCTCAGTTTGGATTCATTCTGTGAGCATTTCTACTCATCTGGATGCCTACAGCTGAATGCTACCCCTTAGCCCTGGAGGCACTGAGACCTCTCAAGGGTCATGGAAAATTCTGCCCGGAGAAACTTTAGTTTGAAATGACAGCGGTGTGCCTTGTGAATAACCTGTCAGGAACTCCATGCTGGAGACAAGGGGGAATAACTTTACAGGTAGCTCCTATCTTGAACATCTGGAGAAGTGACAGTGACCATTACTTGGGGAGAATCCCAGTGAATGTCACTGGTTTTCTACTAAGGGGTAATTCTGCAGCATTTCATCTTGAAGGATACCAGAAATTGGGTTACTATTTCCCTGGCTCTTATTTTTTGTCATGGGACTCTGTGATTGCAGCTTTCGTTGGAGGACACAAAGTACCTTTAGGTTTGAAAGCTATGTTGAATGAGGAAGAAAAAGTGCAAGTGAAGGGCATAATTGTCTCTTCAATACTACTATGATGTTTGGAGTAGTTAAAAATGTCTATATTGTCACTTCTTTTACTGGCTGTGTAAAGAATCTTAGCCCAGAAGTGTTTAAAGCATCTGGGAGACAGCAGAAGGTGTCCCAGGAAATATCCACAGAAAGCTGGGATTGTACATACAGCCAGAAGACCTGTAACATCACTGGAGCTGAAACCCTTCTAAGAAGACTGTTTGGTGGCAGAGATGCAATGTTCTGACAGCAGGGCAGGAGGGGCACACGGCTGCGGGAATGAGCCCCTCATGTGTAGGGTGAGGGATAATGCAGGGACTGTATCCCGGAGGGAAGGGATACAAGGGGGTGAATGTTGAGAATCACTGCTGTAGCCATAGTACAGGAACCGCAGGAGCAGCAATGCAGACTCACTCACATTGTTCCTTGTGCCTGGGGATGCTTCCCCTGCGGCTAAAGGATAATAACTCATTTTCTTTATCCTTACAGTGCGTGGCATTTCTATGGAGATGGGTGCCAGTTAGTACTGGCTGTGTCGGTGCTTCTTATAATAGGGAATTGTTATATCCCTGACTCTATTCTTTGTACTCTTCCTCTGCCTGGAAAGGAAAAATTTCTCTGTTGAAGTGGCTGACCTCAAAACATGGACACAGCTGGGAAACCCAAGCATGTCCAGCCAAAGCAGCAAAGTACGTAGGCTTTTGAAAAACAGAGTTTGAGAAAAGCTGAAGGACATTGTCAGCCAGTGATGCAGACCTGGCAAAACTCTTCATGCTGCATTTCAAGGGAGGAGGTACTTGTGTTTTATGTACCACCATTTCATATCTCTCACTGCCCAGAGAACCAATTGTTAAATACTGAATCTGTTACTAAGGCCCAGGTGCATGGAAATGAGGCTGTACTGGTGGCAGACAAAGTGATTGCTTCCAAGCAATCACTTTGGGAAACAGATCTGTAAGGGGGCTCGATGTGTTCTTAACAGGAACACTCTTAAGGAACTCTCTTAAGGAGAAAGAAGATTAAGTGCAGCTACCAAAGTGGAATGCACAGAGAAAATTTTTTTTGTTCCTGTTTTAGAAAACAAGGGAGTGGTTACACCAGGTGTAGGAGAACATCTGGGAAGTATGGAGACTGCAGATGTTTCTGCTACATATCTTTGCTTTGTGTGGTTGCAAAAGGCAACAAGAAAATGCAGCATTTCTGGATTGCAGAGATCCCCAGGGGCAGGGATCCCTTCTATAAACATTGTTTCTGCCATCAGGAAATTTTCTAAGCCTGGAAATTTCTCTTCTATAATGTAGTTCCTATTTCATTATATGCAAGAAAATTTCTATGGTTTAGTTATGGTGATTCCTTGTTTTGAGAAGTCTCACAGATCTGGTGTTACAGTGATACAAAATGTAATAGTTGCCATTTCATTAAATCCTGTATTGTGTCTTGTGCAGTGAGATAGGAAGACCACATCTCTTGCTGCATTAACAGGTTTCTACAGCTTAGCAATTTTTGAAGGAATGGCTGCATGCAGGATATACTGCAGTCTTTGCTTTACAGAGAAGCAAAACCTCCCTGAGCCCCTGCCTGGCTGTGGCTGATGCACTGCCCACAGCACACTACCTGCAAAACTCGGCATTTGGTTGAAATGTGAGAGCAGATACCTTCGTGGGCAGAGCTTGCCCTCAATGTGCTGTCATCACATGAGACCATGGTTAGAGTCTAGGCTGATCTGCCTTTTCTTTACACACCCAGCTGAGGCACTGGTGCAAATGCCAATGGCTTTTCCCTTCCCATCGACATAGCAGAGCAGAACCTTTTTGTATTGTGAGCTGTTGCACTATCACCAAGAGCAAATGTTAGTTTGCTTACTGAGTACTGGAGGGTTGTAACTAGGAGAACAGGACAGGTTATTTGAAACAGTTCAGAAATTACATGTGTTCTGCAATTTTTGCTGCCTGCATGATAATTATCTTGTAGCAAGTGCTGTTCCTGGTTAAAGATTCATGACTGTCTTTGAGACTGCTCCCCAGGGCCTGCAGAATTCCAGTCTAGCTGGCAGTAAAGATCCTTCTGGCCCCAGCCTCTTATTAATTCTCTACCTAGAATAGATTCTGCCTCTAACATGTGCCAGAAATTCAGGGAAGATTTGACTGCTAGGACAAGGGTAAATTGCCATCACTCTCTGGGTCCTGTTATATGAGATACACGTCTGTCATATATTTTTTATTCCCTTGAACTGGCACTTCCTCCTATGCACACAGACCGTGCAGGACCCCATGATTGTACTGCACCTGCGTGTCTGCTGAAAGACAGGTAATACACATGTATTTGGCTGCAAGGATCAATGCTTTCAGTGGCCAGCAGTGAGTGTGTCCTGAATCCCTGTTCTTTTCATAGACATGGATGCTCTCATGCCACATCCAAAAGTTTTGAGGTACTTCTGGTGGATATCAAAAGTAGGCACATGCTAGGAAACATTACAGGTGGAAGGGAAAAATACATTTTTTCCTGCCATTTCTTTAGTGTTATTGGTGTGTGATCAAAAGAGAGGACTGACCTGATTTTCCGCAGTGCTCAGCACCCACACATCCCAGTGAAGCTGATGAGAAGTGCAGAAGCTTAGTGTTTTTGAAATCAAGCCCAGAATATGACTCATAATGCTGTAAAGGAGATACTTGACAACTAAATGAAAATAAATACAGATAGAAGGTAGCAAAGCACTGAACATTTTATTGTGAACTAACCTTTCGGGTGGTGTTTATATCACAAAGCTACAACTGTTGTACAGCTCTTACAACAGCTGCATTGAAACAATATTTTCTTGCATTTTAACTTTAAAATCCCTGCCTGTAAAGTAAACTACTGCTATATGTTGTAATCATCTATATTTTGGAGCAGGCCTTTGCAAGACCCTCACCACAGCTCTGCTCTCTGGAGGGTAAAACTCATTTGGGCTCACAGTCAAATATTCTCACCTATTTGTACTCAGTATTGTGGTCTGTGTGTTGCTGCTGCTGCTGCACTGATCCTTCAGTTTGGCTGCATTGCATGCCTGAAACACAGCCTAGATATCGAAATGGAGAATCTTCCCAGGGCAGGGAGGAGGAGGAGGCACAAAGCCAACTGGGCGAGGTACTTTGTCATGTTGAGCAGCGTCTGCAACTGCTCTCTTTGTTACTGATTTTGCTGAGAGCATGGAACGTAAAATTTCTGAAGAGCTGGATTCAGATGCAGCTGGGTTATTGTGGGAAAGCCCAAGATTATGGTTTATGAAGCCTACAGCACTGGGCACCAGTCCTGCTGATGTATCTTGACCTGGATGAGCATAGGTAACTCCAGGCTGGAAAAGAAAAACAGTTTGTGTTGGTTTTCAGTGATCTGGGGCTTCTGACATATAGGTCATCAACACCTTACTAGGTACCCTGCTCCTAACTAGCTACAGGCCTGCAACCCAGGTTCAAATATTCCTGACCGTCACAGAAGCCTGATTTGCATTTGAACACATGCACAGGAAACAGGAACACATTTTTTATAGCCAGTGAATCGTTAGGACCAAATTCTGTGCTATATGAACTTTCAGGGCCACCTGCACAGCTGGCGAAACATTCAAGACCAGCTGTCTGATTTTCTCTTTCATATACCTCTTAGATAACTAATTACTATTGAGGTACCAAGAGCTGTTTTCCATAGGAAGTATTCAACCACCACTTAGTCCTTCGGAGACCAAATGTGGGCTAAAATACCTGGAGACTACTCAGGTCAAGTGCTTAAGTTTCCCTCCCCTTGCTACAGCAGTGCAGGACATGGTCCCTGACTTCAGTCACATCTAAGGACTAAAAGCCTCCAGCCTCACAATGCTGATTTCTGTTTTACATTTATCTGCCCCATCCCTCTAGCTGAGCAGAGTTTGGTTCCCTTTGTCCTGCTAGGCATGTGAATCTCCCAGATGGTCAGGAGCACAAATTGTGTCAAGCACGGATGGCAGACGTGACATAATTCCCAGCACAGAAATCCATAATATAATCAGGATAACCTTACCTTGGCTTTTAGCATACAAAGTTAAACTCAAGTTATCACAGATAGCTAATACAGACTACAGTGAAAGAAGTAAACTCAAGATGATGGCTTGTAACAGTACCAAAGGCTAGGATAGCCAGGAAAGCAAGGGAGTATGTGGAGCTGGTACCTGATGTCCATACAACTGGCAGTCCACCTGAAGGTCTTGTGAGGGATGTTTTACCATCACTGCTGTGCAGAAACCAAAATTCTGGCAAAGCAGAACACAATCAAGAGAAACAGTTAGAAAACAGAGAGAGGCTGCATTGCAATTTTTAATTTCAGCACATTTAGAAATGGCTACTTGTTCTCATGTTTTATCTGAGCAGTAAAGTACTTGCTTTTTAGCCTGCTGGGCTCAAAAGCCAAGTTTTTTAAATGCATAAGCATCAAATAAATGAAACTCCTGTATTCTTCTAGGGTAAGATCCTTTGTATATCTGGATATGAGGGAGGGAAAGAATATATAAGAATCTAGGTGAAAAGCTCCCACCCACTAAAACTGCTTCAGACTCAGTTTCATCAGAAACAGAAAAATTCTACCATGGTAAAGTATACAGTATAATTCTCAAGAGCCTATATATCAGAACAAAGCACACTGAGAGCACTGGAATTGTAGGAGGAAGAAACAGTCTGGTTTTTTTTTAATGTGACTGTGTACTGTCCAGTACAAAGAGCCTGATTGTCTCAGGCGCTCATTTTAAGAAGAGTAAACAGCAATATATACTCTGTTGATTAAAAATATTCTGTCTCTGGTCCTCAAGCCTTTTTCAGATATATTCGAATCCATTAGAATTCAGTCCAGATACCTCAGAGAGAAGAGCAAGGTGTGATAGAGCTTTAGGAATGATATATTAAAAAGCATATCATGGTGGTACACATCTCTTGCACTTTGATCCCCTCAGGGGTCTATTCCTGCTCCAGTGCAAGCACATCCCAGCATGATGCTGCTTTTCTAGCTCAGAGCTGGGCAGGTTGGGGCTGATGTGCTGCCATACTCACAGACTGATCCTCGGGCAGCAGCTGACAAGCCCCTGCATTGGCTTTAGCTTCTTCTGCAGAGCAGTTCGTGGCACCCACAGCAAACTCAGTAACAACACTGTGCACTGGGTGATACTGATAAAACAGGAAAATTGTTTAGCTGACTTTGTACTCAGAAACTGCAGAGCTGCTGAGAAAAGATAGAAGGCAAATGTTGTGGCTTCATCTCCCACTGGAGTGAAAGGGAATCCTGTGGCTAAAATGACATATAATAGTTGGGAAATTAAGAGCAAATTAGAGGGTGAATTAGAGCAAGCAAATTGCATCTGTTTGCAAACATAACTAGGTAGCAGTGCACAATTACTGTAGATGAAATATTCTGTTTACATGAAAGGCAGTTCTAGAAATACATACATACAGTTCTAGAAATTACCTGTATTTTGGCTCTTCCAATCTCAAGGAGTCTGAGGTATGAATCAGTGGTTTTGCTGTTGTAGTCATTGAGTGCAGCTGACACTGTTTCTAACACCTCTGTGTTGTTCAGACTTGCCAGCAGTGCACAGCCAGGGCAGACTTTACGAATGTCTTCACTGGAGTCTGCAGGAGGAACAGATCATGTTTTGATCAGATGGTAAATTGTTTAGAAAGACATTATAGACTTATTCAGTAACACAGAACACTGTTTAACAGTCTGTCCCAAATTACAGTGGCAGGAATTTTTCCAGTGCAGGCTATAGATGGCAGTGTGTCACACGACTTGGCCATTCAGATCTTTCTGCAAGGAAAAGTGCTGTGGCCTTCAATAGCACATTTTATATGTTCTTACTCAGGTTTTAGTATATTTTCTTTCTGGCAACCTCTCTATGACACCTGTGAAAAGGTGCTTCAGCTCACACAAGGAATGGTAGAAAAATGAAGATATTTAAACTCATTGGAGTTGTGTTTGTGTTATTTAAGTAATCAGTTTTGACAGTGATACTGAAGACATCTTGTACAGAGCAAAGAGATCTCACACTGAGCACACAGAATAGACATCTGCTTTCCCATGGCAGTATTGAAAATGCTGGATTTAGTAAAGAAGCTGCATCTGACAATGGGACTCTGGTGACCAACAAGTGCAAGTAACTCAGGCCAATAAGGAGTCAGATTCTTAAGGTTAAGATGCTGAGTGAAAAGACTCAAATCTGGGACTTGCTACCCCATTAGTCTTACAGTATCTTAACTGTCACAGTAAAGGGGAGCAAAGAGAAAGAGTGGGTTTGTAAAGGAATGAAACTGGAAAAGGGGGCTGGGTTTAGAAAATCCATTATCTGTTGTCCTTTATGCCATATTTATACCCAGCAGTTTAGAATCAGAAAAGCTACTGAATTGTAACCAGTGCTATAATAATACTCCAGCCTCTAGATTCAAACATACAGAACAAAGCCTTTACCTGCATGTGAGTGGCATTTGCTAGCAAGTACAGATAATGTCCCATCCACCTTCTGCAGTTTGACATCACAGTCACCCTCAACTGCCTAGAGAGAGACAAAAATCAAAGGGTTACATTGTTCAGATAAATTGAATTTTCTGATAACGGGCTACTAAATTCCGATCCTCGCTGACCATTCCTGGCAACATCGGTCTGATGGCAAAGGCACTGCTAGGCGTGTCCTGGTGTCTGTGATTTTGTAAAAGGCCGATCAGAGCTACAAAATCTGGATCCAAATCTGGATCTCAAAAGTATCAAAAGTATCAGGGTAGCAAGATTATGGACATTTAGTACAGGTTCCTCTCTCATATAGAGCAAAGAATAAAAATGCTTATGAATTAAGACCTTCCACAGAGCTGTTTGATAACATTCTCACTAATCTCAGCTGGTCAGTGGCCATGGTAACAGCAGAGTGTGCTGCCTTGTATGAGCAACATGATCCAGCAGGGAGGAGATGTCAAAGGCAAAGCTGGAGTCACTGGGAAGAGGGAACAGTTAAGAGTTACCTCCCCCCAGATGGAAAATAGAATCTGAGCCCTGATGAATAGAGGGGTAGATCATGATTCATATTTAGTGAGCTCTGTGAATTGGGCCCCATTCTAGAAACAGCAGGCTCAGACAACGGTTCCACTGCTTTGGTCAGGGAAAGCGTCTCACAGCTGGATCACACTTGCATAAGAACAAAATATCTGAGGCCAGTAAATTCCAGCTGACCATTACTTCAAAGGCAGAGCCCTATCTGAAGGGAATAGCTCATCTGCACTCTTAACTAGGAAGACATGGCTGGGTGGAATTGCACCAGGTAACAACCCAAATGTAGCCAAGGGAAGGGTATATTTGCACAGATTCACAACATGCCCTGTCTGTGGTTTGCAATGAGGCAGTGACATCTGGGCTGACCAAAGGGACTGAATCTGGAGCCCCAAAAGAAGGCCCCATGGCATTCGTGGACTGTACATGGGATATTATGTTGGCAGAGATCTGTCCTGTCCAGATAACAGGACATGAAAGAAATCCAGGAGTGAAATCCTTCATGACATGAAGGCAGTGAAGTCAGCAAAGAGGTTACAAGTGATTGGGTGGTTATAGGCTGTTACAGTGATATAACATTTGCCTGGGAATCTGCCTGGCCTCTGGCATCAACATATTGAACATGTACCTTTGGACCCAGCTGGTAGAGTTCAGGTACTCACATGTTCTGCAAAGCTCCTCACTGTGCAATTTTCAAGAGGTGTAGGGCTGAGAATAGGGCACCTGGTCTCCAGTAAGTCAAGTTCAAGAAATATCAGATCATTATTTGGCCCCTGAAAGATAAAAAAAAGGAACCATTGGAATTGTCAGAATTTCTTCACAAAACATCACCAGATTTCTTCCCTGGGGCTGCGCTGGGGTCTCTGTTGCTGACAGTCATGGGTAGCTTCAGGTGTACAGCAGAGTAACTGAAAAGGTCCTTACTATTTAACTTCATAAAACACCAGGACTACAGATCTGGAGTAAGTCAAGATAATCACACTGATTTTATTCCAACTAATAAGGAACAGGCTTATAAATTTTGTAAAGTCCAACTTGTATGTAGTGAGTCAATTCTCTTAAGTTAACTTAATTTTATTTTGTTGGGTAGTTTTAAAAAAACAACAGCTTGTTTTTGATGGAAAAACTTCTTGTTTCTATAACCAGATACCAAACAAACACCAGTGAACATTGATGTCCCTCGTTTAGTCCATTGGAATTACACTGAACTGCACCACTTCCTTTGCATCTGTAACATAAGATGCAGTTCCTTAAGTTCCCCAGGTCCAAGACTGATTCTGATATTTAAGTCATGAGTGATTCCATTTAAATCAATTAAGTCATTTTAGCATAAAACCATTAATATGAGCAAAGCAGTGTCACCAGTGTTTTTGTGTGGGTAACTCTGGACACACTTCTAATCTCGTTTATGTCTGTTGTAGTCTTTTCTAAATGACTTTGTTATCTTCTCTTTCATAACAAGTAGAAAACAGCCATGGAGTTTCACTCATGTAATTGTTTGGGGCTATTTCTGTGTTGTAAGAGAATCACAAGTTCTGAATTGGCACATACATTGTATTCATGACCATTTTTATGGCCTTTCTAGATGCCTGCAATGATGACAATAGATCTTAGGGAAAATAAGCCACTGTTATTTCCATTTAGACCCCTTGGCAGCTCAATAGGACATTAGGTAAAATTATTGCCTACTACAATTCACTAATAGCATGGAGTTATGATAGGTATATATTTAGCCAATAAATAATTACCTGCATCTCAAAGATTATCCTCAGTTTTTTCTCCGGATTAGCTACTGGGCTTACCAATCAGCACATAGAATGATCTGCCCTAGCAAACGTGCTGCATTTTTAAACCAAGCCCTTTCCAGCATTGTACAAAAACGTCTGAACATTCCTCTCTCCCCTCTGTTCTGCTCTTTGAGAGATACATTCCAGTGACCTGGATTCTCCACTGCTACCAGGTGGCCTTGCCCCATTTAAATCAACAGAGCCATGCTGATTTCCCCATGTGAGGATACAGCCCTTGGAGGCTCCTGCACTGGTGATTTCCAAGCATCCCTGGGTGAACACAGCATTCTGCCTGCAAGCTCCTCACTTACCTGGTGTACCACGTGGATGTCCTTGATTATGTTTAAGGCAAACTTGTATCCATGATGACTGTGGCCATTAATATAATTCACAGCAACTTCAGCTGCTGCTACAGATTCTGGGTCATCGCAGCCCAAGGGAGCAGGGGGAGCTGCTGGTACAGCTTTGTGAATTGGAAGCTGAACAAGCAGTATTAAAGCTACTAGTGCCTTCATGGCACCTGAGGAAAACGGATCCCTTTCAGAAATAAAGATCTAAGAATACAGTTCAGATGGTAGCTAGGTAGCGAGAACTGGGGCCTCATTTATATAGTACATACCTCAGATTTACATGAGCACACGCCTGATATTTGTCCCAGTTCCAAGAAGCATTGCAAACAACAAAAGAGAAAAGCAAATGTTAGGACATCAAGCTGACTGATTAATATTGGCCAAAGTAAATTTTATCAGGTAGGATATTGCGAAGTCTGCTAAAGCAGCTTAAGAAAAAAGCGTCAGCAAAAATGTAACACAATTTTTAGACACTTCTACCAACCAAATACTGTCCATGCAAGAGGAATATGATCCATCCTGTTAAATGTATAGAGATGCTAGTGCTAATTAAGCTTTCTTGTAAACAGGATACATTCTGTTGGGGCCCAAATCTCACCAGACACCAGTCTAAATTGTGAGATCAGTAACGTGATAATTTAGAAAATGGAATTTTAAGTAGTTCTAAGGATCACATTCAACAGTAAATGTAATTGAATAGCAAGTTTTGCTACTGAATTTATTTGGAATAGGAAATGAGGCATAGTTCCTAAATCTTTTGCATCAGCTCTTTCTTTCTCTGAATAATCTGAATATGTCCAACAATTCTTGGAGTTTTATTTTGCAAAGCAGGCATCTTGTAGGAATGTTTATGGAATATGTTGTACAGATTTGAGGATTTGGCAGAAGATCCTAAAGAGCACGAAGAGTTTTAAGGAGAATGTAGAGGAAAATTAGCTGCTTAAATGCTTAGGAATGCTGGATCCAATCTTATATTTACATTCACAGTGTACATACTTTCAAAAGAGTAACTAAAAAATATATTAAAAATATATTATATGTAGCAGAATATAGCATCTATGATGTGTCCAGCATTTACAATCTTTAGTCTAAGGTGAGATGACTTTGGCTAGATAGATTCCAGCTGGACAGACTGGCCCAACCCATAGAAATGTTTTTCCTGCAGGGGTTTCAGAGCAGGTTTCTACCATCCATGCTATGGCAGTGATCAGGCTGCAGAACAGTAAAGGTCCCTTTTGGCTTTAATAAATCTGAATTTCTGTTGTCATTTTTAGAGCTGAGGATCTAGCTGCAGGTTTGAGATGAATAGAAGGACTTCAGCACAGTTAGAAGTTGGGGGTTTTTCACTTTAGATAATAAGTATTTCTCCCCAGCTTGCATGATATTGTGAGAGAGGCTAAAAGTTTTGGGAGAAGATGCAGTCTTGAGTCATGCCTCTTTCTTCTAGAATCTGTGAATACAGAAAACACTATAAATAGAAATGGTTCACTTGGACAGATTACATGATAAAGAAGGTGAATGGAGACTAAAAAGATCGGATGATTTGCTTCAGTTGTGTGCATGAGGCGTGTTTTGGATTTTCAAATTGAAGAGATTTGTGGGGAAAAGAAAGGCTCTTTCTCTCTCTTGCATTAAAAAATTGGTCTAAGCGTGATTTTTTTCTTCTCCTGACTTGAAGCAGGTGTTATTTGGTATTTGTTCTGTTGTGTGTATGATCATTTGTTTTCATGACTTTGGCCTGGAACAATTAAAGAATGAAGGTTTGGTGTCCCAAAAACACACTCTAAGTGTTCCTTGTGGGCATCTTTTGAATCACAGCAAATTTATTTAGAAAGATAGTATTTTACTCTTTACTGTTAATGCACAGTTCAGTTTCTAACCTGTAAATCTTTTAATTCCCTTTTCCCTTTCTTAAGTATGAAACATTGAGGTGAACTTCCACCAGGTGCAGACTGAAATTTTTTTTCACCTGAGTGACACATAATTATCCCAGGGAAGGATTTAAGATATTTTTTATAAATTCTGTGTGGTCATTACTCAGTTTCTTTGGTTACATCTTTCTACTTCAGAATTGCAAATACTGTAGAATATATAACATTTCTGCAGTCAAGCTCTACATATTCCTAAATATAATATATAACCCAGTTCAGTCAACTTCAGGTTCCAGTTTCAAAGAACAACTTAAAACCTCAAATAGCAAACAGGATTTATTATCTTCTTTCTTCCCTCTTCATTGTCACTCACATTCCATATTCCATTTACCAAGCAGGACAAAAAGGAAATACTTTGAAGTCTGCTGTACCTCTCCTTAGTTTCTCTATAGGCTTACTCAAGCCCTTGCCCTCTTGGTGACTGTGTGAACTTCCTTTGTGGGCATACAGAGGATCAGAAATGTGCCCACAGGATTATTAATGCTCAGTACAATGTCAAATGTTTGCAGTTAGCAGGTTTGGGGTGATTTGTGATATGCGCGGGGAAATTTACATTTGGTTTTTATGTTTGGGAAAGGAGTTTAAAAATACAGTGAAGTCGTTTGGCTACAGGTAATATGACAAAGGAGCCTTTGACCTTTTGGGTACAGACTGACAGGCATCTGCCTATTTATTCCCTCTGAGAGTGGGATTGCTGGTGTCAGTTCCCTGCAGGCCTGTGGCCCATCACGACTGTCCCTTTTACAGCACCTCAGTGATGAGGCAATAGTTGCAGAGGTAACTTCTCACTGAACTCAGTGCAGATCTATTCTCTCTCTTTCATGCTTGAGATATAGTAACACATTTTGCAGTAGTGGCTGCAAATAGTTTTTAAAGCACAAGAAAGTGAGCTGAATTCCGTGGGCTCCTGCACAGAAGGTGACATCTCAACCCTACTGAAGTGAACAAGCCTTTCACAGAATCACACTATCACAGAATGGTTGACTTTGGAAAGGATATCTGGGGGTCACCTTGTCCAGCCCCACTGCACAAGAAGGGACGGCCACCTTGAAACAGTTGCCCAGAACCATATCCAGGTGGCTTTTGATTATCTCTAAGAAAGAAGACTCCACAGCCTCTCTGGGCAACCTCTGCCCATGCTTGGTCACCTTCACAGGTGTGTTTCCTGATGTTCAGACAGAACCTTCTATTTCAGTTTGTGCTCATTGCCCCTAGCCCTGTCATAGGACATCACTGAAGAGTCTTGCTCCATGCTCTTTGCACCCTCCCTTTTGGTATTTATATCCATTAAGCCCTTCCAAGCTTTCTCTTCTCTCTGCTAGGCAGTCCCAGCCCTCTCAGCCTTCCCTCACAGGAGATGCTGCAGCACTTTAGTGACCTTTGTGGCCTTCTGCTGCACTGTCTCCAGTATGTCCCTGTCTCCTGAGGAGCCCAGAACTCAGCACAGAAACCAGGTGTGGCCTCACCAGTGCAGAACACAGGGGAAGGCTCCTCTCCCTGAAGCTGCTGGCAATACTGTTCCCAGTGCAGGTTCAGGGTACTGTTAACCCCCTCTGCAGCAAGGGAACATCATTGGCTCAACTCAGTGCCTGCCAAGCTGCTTTCCAGCTAGGTGGACTCCAGTATATTTTCCTACATGTCCTCCTCTGGGGGCAGGATTTCAGACTTCTTGCTGAACCCCATGAGGTTCCTGTCAGCCCAGTTCTGCAGCCTGTCACGGTCCCTCTCAGTGACAGTGTGACCCTCTGGTATATCAGTCGCTTCTCCTGCTTCTGCTCATCATCCAGATCCTTGATGATGTCAAACAGGACTGGACCCCAGTATTGCCCCCTATGGTGCCCCACTACTGACTGGCCTATACCTCGACTTTGTGCCACTGATCAGCAGCACCTCCAGGCCCAGCTGCTCAGCCAGTTTTCCATCCACCTCAATCCACCTTTCACATCAGTGGTGTGAGACTTTGGCCCTGGTGAATTAGGTTACTTGAGAGACTTGACAAGGCTTCCCTGGGATGGAAGCAGAACAAGCTGGATTTACTACCCTTGTTATATAAAATATAGTATTGATTCTATGCTCAAAAATTGAGGCTCCACTGAATCTCAGTTCTTAATAATTCATATAAACCACAATGGAAAGGTGAGTTGATGGTTTTCTTTTTTGATTTCTCTCTTTTTTTTTGGTTGGATGCTTGGAACAGCTAGTGATGATTGGAAACTTGCTGCCCCTGCTCAACCTCATGTGGAGAAAAAGCAAAGAACCACTTCCCTAGATGTCAAATTGACACCTTCCTGAGCTTAAAATTCAAGCAAATTAACCAAGGAAACAGATAAATATCATCTTTTAAAAGTTTCAGATCAAAGTTAAACACTTGTGGGGATTTCTGAGGCTCTCTTTTCAGATTACTAAGACATCATTTTTTGGTAAAGCAGACAGAACTGGTCCAATTCTCTGCACCACATCAAAAGATGCATTTCTGAGCAGTCAGGCATTGTACAGTACTGCAAAACTTAATCACCTTTTGCTTTACACTTGATTAAGTACATTACTTCTGGATCATCGAGTTCACAAGATATTGGAACATCGGGGCTGTCTTCTACATAGCCATCACCTACTCAGAAACCTGCACGCAAAGGCAAGAAATTGTCTGCAGGGAAAATGTCAGAATGTTAAAGTCACCAGTCTTGTCAAGGCAGCATATTGCTCCCTTAAATGACAGTATAATCAGCATTTAAAAATAAAGTGTGTGAAAACCCACAGAGGTCTGAGAAAAACCTCAAGACAAATTAGACTAATTGATTTGCATAGTCTTATTGGCCCCTTTCCACTACATGGGCAAATCTTCAGCAGATGTAAATTGGCTCAGAATCACTTCAGTCCAAGTCCCCCAGTGTCCCTATACCAGGAATTTCAGGCTGCAGAAAAACTGTGAAGTCTGAACAGTTTTACCAGATTGTAATAGTAGAATATTATATGTAAATTAATTTCTTTTTATTAAATATGAGAGTCTTTAGGAGAAGGAAGGCTGTCCATGTGCCCTAGTTTTCTGTGCTATTTGCAGCTGAGAAATTTCTTACTGTGAGAAATAAAGTATGAAGACATGGCATCTAATTCTAGTCCTGCATGTCCAGCTAGAGATTCATTTTCAGTCAGCTTTGCTGATCTCAATCTGTTAATCTCTATTTTCTTTTAGCTGTAGGATGAAAATAACTATTTTCCCTTTTAATTCTGTGATCTGAAATAACTCACTGAATTTTGTAAAAATGTTTGGTATCACTGGGTAGAAAGATGTATTCAAAACATTAGGGGAATCCAAGAGCAGGGAAAACCAGATGCCTGTTAGTAAAACCTTAGATAAGATGATTTCCTGAACTTACCGGAAATGTCGCAAGATTGAGAGGGTTGAAATCTGGTCTTCCAAATTTAGTATTTATTATTTCAGAGATATTTTTCACTGGTTAGAGTTTCTTTAAAAAAACCATATTGCTGTTATTTTTCTTTTCATTTGAAAGAGCATAAAAAGTTGTCAATTTTGAAATTTTTACTGAAATGGAAATTTTAATTTTTGACCAGCTCTCCCAGACAAAGTCAACCAAGTCTATTTCTGTTCTGTTCTCCCTTGTTCTATTTTGCTCTCCTATTGTCTATGCCACTGAAATACTTGAGTGCCTTCCAGAAGTACATCAACTGACAAAACTAGCATTTGTTACATGAAAATCTATTCTCCTTCTCTTCCCAGTGGGAAGATTATATAAGATGTTTTGTCTTAGTGAAGTTTTTGATTGATTTAAATTTTCCTCCCCGTTTCCGCATTTTCCCTGCTCTGTGTTTTGATGTTGCAATCAGTAACAAGAGCAGTTTTATGAGTTGAGGGTTTTCAAGCCCCTGATTGACTTACCCTGTGTTATGCTGACCTGGCATGGGAGACCCCCCCCTTCCTAAATTTGTTATACTTTTTCACCCTTTTATCAAGGTCAAAGTTATTTATGTTGCCATGCAACTCTAAACAGTGGGATATTTTTGCTCCAGCCCTGCAGGGATGTCATGGTTCTCTCAGTATCATTCCTGTGCAATTTGATGGGTGTGGGAAAGCTGTGCTGGAGATGGAGAGGTGGCAACTGTGAAATCAGAGATTAGCAGCTACGGAAGGATTTGGGGAGCTTTGGTTTTATGTTCTTATGCTATAGTTTGTTCTTCTGTATGGGTGTTCCCCTGATCATTGCTTCATACCAGAACCTAGAACAAACAGACCAGGATACCTGGCAAGAGCCTGCAGGGCTGAACCCCAGGAGCAAACAGTGGATCAGAAGCAGAAACAGGGTATTTCGCACTGAGTAAGCAGATGCCCTGCAGTCACACTGACCTCTCCTCATCCCCATGAACAACAAGGGAATTTCAGCTCCACTCACTGGGAGGGCCAGTGGCTGTCCTGGCATTACCAGGGTATCCACAGACACATGGCTCCAGTTTAAAAACGCAAATTGAAACACGCCACATTAATTCCTTCTACTTACAGGAACATTTAAAGATGTAAATGTACAATTTGTCTGGGTGCTGTCATGTTCTATGGTGCTGTTAAGTCTCTTTGATGGAGAACTCCACATGATAACTCCACATGTTATCTTCCCTTGCTGAGTTAAATGCTGAAATTTAGTAGCAAGTGTTAGGGGAAGCCTGCTGTGCTCTCTGGATTCCCACATGCTCAGCTGCAATGACATATTTTTGATGTGAGAAATGAAGTTCACTCTTGGCACTGTAGGTAAGTGCTTTTTCCACTGAGTTTTGTAGAAAAAACTGCACATTCATTCTTACACTGCGGCAGTCTGAGAACATGAAATTATTCCCTACTTATGCTGGGCTACTGTTTTGAAAACAGTGCATGTGTTTCCATGTGGAGGCTCATTGGCATGAGTGACAGAAGGGTCCACACTATTCCAGGCAGGGCTGGGGAATGGCAGGTGGGAGGATGGCAAACTGATATCCTTTCTTACCTTGGAGCATTCCTGCAGGGGCATGACAAACTCAGTCAACATCCCAGTGAGATTTACATAATTCTGACAAGCAAGAGAGTTTAAAAAATAAAATAAAGTTATTTATTTTTGGTGAGGCAGATGATCAAGTCTTTTGGTTTATTTTTTTACTGCTACATGTCCCTAAATCACCTATTTAATTCAACTCTCTGCTGCCTTCCAGCCACATGGCTAAAAATCTGGAAGTAAGATTGGAAACATGAGGGGGACATTTTAATTTAATAGCGTGGAGGCGATATATTAATAACACATTTGCAACAGGGGAAGTGGGTCTTTCCAAGTCAGTGCAGTTTGAAAGAATTTATATAGACATTCCTGCTTAAGGAGTTGAAATTTTGCATGTTGGACATAAAGTACAGATGACTTTTATGACAACAAAGTAACTACACTTAGAGGTTTCCTTGCTTAATTTACACAGCCTCGGATCCACAGCAGACAGGGAGCCCAAGCTGTCAAGAGCAATAAACACGAGGCTCTCTGAACAGACACTCGGGTGCCCAGGTGACCTCCTCCTTAGCATCTCAGAGAAAGGGAGATGTGAATGGGAGCATCATGGGCTGATTAAAGACAACATCCAGTGTCACATTGCTATAAAGAGGTGCATGTCAACACTTTTCCCTGATATGGTTGTGAATTTGTTAAGTTTCCTTATGCCAGAGGAAAGAGAGCTGTGGCTTTGTTTACATTCAGCCCAGAAATTTTGAACTGAACAGTGATGTTAAATGCTGCCAGTTAGAAATGGCACACGTAACTGGCTAGCACAGAGCAGTGCTTTTTTACTCAATGAATCATGAATAAAAAAGGCAAAAAGAACTCACAGAACTGCTTTGGTGAGGCTACCAGGTTCTGTATTGGGCATCTCAGCCTTTGCCCCTGGCATATCTCCTCTTTTGTTCTGTTGAGCATCGTTAGTCACAGTGAGTTTCTAGTTTTCCATTCTAGTTATTTCCTTTCTTCTGTCTCTTGAGTGAGAACTTGGGTCTTTTTGAGTCCTCTTGTCTAACACAACTAGTCTGGGTCTACATCATCATTTTCTTCCTGTCAAATATATCTCAAATCCCTGTTTTATCTGTCACTGTAACTCAGTATGTTCATATTATGATGATCTCCATATGATGACCTCCTCCTACCACTGGTCCTACTCCCTAAGCAAGGCTTTATTTCATCATTTATCCAAATGGTTCACCATTCGCAAGAACATCAAGATCAATTTTCTGCTCACATCTGCAAGGCCCTTGCCAAGACCAGACTTTTTTGCTCAACTTTCACCTGGATCTCACCTTGTCCCTTCTGCTATCACCATCTCTTTGAGCCATTCTTCCTTGTCACTGACAGATATGTCTCTTTCACTCTCTTCAGAAAGAATCACACTTCTGAGATTGTCCTTGAGGCCATCACCTCTCTGAGTTCTCACAGGGCCTGAAGAGCTGCCCCTTGTCACATTATCTGCGGTAAAGTGTTACATGACTTTTAAACCTGTGTTTGTTATATGGGTGGCTGCACTTACACTGGAAAATTTTTAGGACTTCACAAGGCAAAATGTTTGAAAACCACCTGAAATTGTGAATTTAACTGCTGCATTTCTGTTTTGACAGGTATTTTCTTAATCTGCCTTTAAGAGCACACATGGCAATGCCACTCTAGGGACAGTCTTATCTTCTTTGCTTACCAAAAGCAGTTTGGTATGGAACGTTCCTTTGAAAAAAGCCTTATCCCGCCCCTTCCTAACTCTTGCCTTCATTTTGGGATATGTGAGGAGCAAAGAAACCATCCTGTAGTTCACACACAAGTCTCACAAATGAGACTGTCCTTGGGGTAGCTGGATGAAAGCCTTTCATGGACAAAAGGGAACATATAATATTTACTTGCTATAGCAGAGGAAGTGAGGTCTAGTTCATACATTTTGAAACCTTTGAGTTCCTAGGAGAAAGGTTGGTAATACTGGAGTCAAACATCGTTATTTGTCTTGTTATATAACTCACCTG
The DNA here is from genome assembly GCA_013399225.1 of Rhipidura dahli. Taxonomy (NCBI): domain Eukaryota; kingdom Metazoa; phylum Chordata; class Aves; order Passeriformes; family Rhipiduridae; genus Rhipidura; species Rhipidura dahli. Next base: position 797,239 of record VXAC01004963.1, read on the forward strand.
GAGCTCAACTGCAGCTGTAAGTGTGTGTTAACATGGGAGCGTAAGGTTTGGCTGGGATTATGCTGTTGCAACTCCCCAGTACTTTCTGAAAAGAAACAAGATCTTTTGCAAACTATGGACCAATAAAAATATTGTAGTTGTCATTTGTATTAAGTTTCTTGACAATTTATTTGCTTCACTTGTGTGAAGCTTCCATCTAATGACGCAAGTTAAAAATTTAGGTTTTGAAACTGCTGCTGGGTGTTGGTTAAACACTTTGCAATCTAAAATGTCACTCAGAAGATATTTCCAGAAAAAAGGAATTTTCTGAGTAAAGCTGAAGATGTTAAACATGATTTTGTAATGTTATGTGTGTATTATATGAACAGGTAAAGACAGAGCACTAAAAAAAAGGCATTTCTTTGCTTGAAATTCCCACCTATTGTCAGTGTTCATCTCTTTCTTGCCTTCTGATATAGCCCTGTAAGTTTTTGAGAATCAGATACTTGGGGCAGGCTCATGGAAATGCCAGGACAGATGGACAGATGTGCTACATGTGCTTTGGAGAGCTGAAGCACTGTTGCAAAGAATTGCTGAGACTATTTGTGCACAGAGAAACAAATAACTCATATTCCCAGCTCTGTAATCAAAAGCCATTCTTGGCTGGGGGAGATTCCTGCAACAACATTCTTGCCTCCCCTTGAGAGAAGGAAGCCAATGATTATTCTGTTACCCTTCATTATCATTCAGTGTGGTATAAACTGCCCAGGACTTGAACTCTCAAGTGCCCAGGAGGGCCAGTACATGAATATACCTTGTGTCAGCAGAGGCCATTTCAAATAATACAGATGATGACAGATTGATGTTGGTAGCTCATTAGGCAAAGCACTGACCGAGACATCAAATTCCTTTCAGCGAGAATACGGCTGGAGCGTTTGCTGTTGTGCATTAAAAGAGAGACACATTTTTCTTCTTTGATTTCTCTTGCTTTCTGCTTCCCATGTTTGCATCAGACAGTGCCAGCTATCAGATCTGTCATCATGTTTGACTTTCCTAATGTGAACAGCTGTGCCAGAAGAATCAAGGTGTAAAGCTAAACCCAATCTACAGATATAGTATATATAGTATATTTCAACAAAAGACCCGTGTTCACAGGCCTCCTGTGGCACACAGATTTTAATATAACACTTGGCTTTTAGCTCGTGCAGATCCAATAGTACAATCTTCCCACCCGTGCCTGAACAGACAGAGAACAGATTTCTGAAACAGTGTAAGGTGTATTCAGATTGCTGTCTCCTTGATATGCTAACTCCTGCTCTTGTGGATTATGCTTTCACACTTCTGGGGCATGCCTTAACCCACGTGGCCAAGCTGGTAGCCTTCTGCCTCTTCCTGAAGAAGATGGGGAGAAATTTCCCAGCAGCAAACGCTGCCACAGTTCTCTTCCTACCTGTCACAGTCCAACCAAGGAAGCCAGGAGGCTTCTGCTGCCATCCCATATCCCCCCAGCGATCTGTCTGTGGAGGAAGATAGAGTGCACTGCACAGTGTGCTGCAGAGAAGAGAGGGAGGCCAGGATTTAGTGGGGGAAGGAACCTCCAGTCCATATTTGGTCCTTGTGCCCAGCAAGGACAAAATATTTCTTACTCTGGGGGCTAAGTAAGGGCAAACATACCTGGGGCTACTTGGTCAATGCTGTGTCAGTGCAGAAAAGAGGAGTCCACAGCTCCTGAGGGGAACCACAGAGATTAGATGGACACCAGAGGAAGAAATCAAAGGAAGGAGAGGAGGAGGGGAGTACTGAGCAATTGAAAAGCCCCCAGGGTGAGGATGGGTGCTGAAATACCTGGGGCTCTGCTGGCTCCTGCTGCACATGGCGGCTCATCAGCCACCGCTAATTCCAGGCAGTAAACCCAACACCACCGCAGAGCACACAGTTCTGGGGATTTATTTTCACTAGGTGATCTTACAGTACACTGGGTACTTTATCCCCACAGTGCTTTTCATATCCAAAATGATTTTACAAACTGTATCCCTCGGAGATAGGAAGATACAAACATTGCATTTATACAAAATACAGCACTGGAATAAACATCACTGCCATTCTAGCATGGCAAATGTCACAGGGGAATCTGATTGCCATGGTACAAAAATGATGTTTCAAAGTGAATGCGTGTTTTTTCCCTGTTTACTGTAGTCTGCTCTGTTCTTAGGTCCTTGTCTTACAGGGGTGGTCTGAGGTATATCCATGGAGTAAATTGCAATAGTCATGATGAACTGCTTTAAATAGAACTGGCTTTAAATAAAGTCAATGAGAAATGATGTTATGGGGCAGGAGCCCGTCAGACATTTCCCACGTCTCCGTGTTGTGCTAGACTGACATGAAAAGATTAGTGTTAACATTATGTCTAATGTTACTAGTCTGATGATTCACATACCTTTTATTGATTTTGTTTGAATGGAGTTTGTAACTGTTGCTTTGGTCTTAATTTATATAACCAGTGGCCAAATGCACTGTTTTCTTAGTAATTCTTGTATTACAGAGAGCTAGATGCAATGACAGTAACTGCACCTGGCAGTCTACCATCTGGGTACATGCTAATACAATAATCATCTGCATAATTTTGGAAGTCATTGCAGATACTGGGGGGAAAATGTATTTGGTTTGAGATGAAAATTGCAGGCAGCCCAGTAGAATAATAATGATACAAATAATTTCCCCTAAAATCCTGGAATGGTCTCTGTTGGGATTTGTTTTACATGCATCATGAAGCTGCCTATGTTAACTTTGCTCTGATATGAAAGGTAAATAGAGGATGAATGATTAAATAATTTCTATTCAGTTTTGTTGAAAAGAAAATTTAAGTCACTAAGAAAGGAACAATTTCTCTGCTGTATTAGGACAGTAATGAGGGAGGAAAACCTTTTTTCCTCTCTAAGTAATAAACTAATAGGGATTACAGATCTCGGTCACAATTGGGTCCTACTGCTAGGATCAATATGTGTCAGTAAAAGACAGTTTGCTCTGTAAGGAATATGAAGCCCTTTGCTTCTTCTGCATTCTGAAATCAACTGTAACTCACCCCAAAGATGCCCCCTAATAAATCCAGAAAAAGTAATAATTCCATAAGAAGTATGTCTCTGTGAGAGGAAACATATGGCTCCAACAGATCAGTGTTACATTCAGGAGTAAATTCCTCTATTCCAGCCCAAAGGCCCTTTCTGCAGTTGGAGCTGAACACAAAATATCTTTTTTGGGGGCAGGAATCATTTCTGAAATAGCTGTTTCTATCTCCAGTTCCCACTCTGTCCCCATCCAGTTTGTGTTTACCAGAGACACTGGAAAAGGTGCAACAGTGCCCATGGGAAAAACGCTGGAGCAATGAGCCAGACTGATTGGTATCTTGGGTAGAACAGGGAGGTGGAGTGGAGATCTTTGGATATTTATGACCTTGGATGCCACAAATTGAAACCTCTCAGCAGTGAAAGCCTGTGAAAAGAATTGTAGGAGGGAAAAATAGGAAAGCCCACTAAATTCCACTGAAACTAATCAGATTAGAAGAGCCAGCCATGGAAAGTTTTGTAGATGTTTTAAAAAACATTAGTAGCCTGTCCCTTCAGACTAGGGACAATGTGGGATACTTAACACTGAAGTTGTACTCAGACTTTTGGATGATTGATATTCAAATCAGGAAAGCTTCAGCTGGGAAACGAGTTTAGCCAACTTTGAAGGGACTACAGAATGGAAAATATACCAAGAGCAAAAGAGATAACAAGATGGTGTTAAACAGGCTTGCAGAGTACTACAGGAAGCTTATGGAAGAAGACAGGAAGAGATGAACAGGCTTTCTTAGAGCAGAAGTTCAAGTTTGCTGTGTAATAAAGGTCAAAGAAACTGAATCCAAAATAAGAGCATGTTTTTGAAGATAAGCTGTTAGGGCAGAAGAACCCGAGCCTACAAACAAAAAATGCTTCAGAGTAGTTTGGAACTAGAGGAGGTGCTGTGCATGGATTTAAGAACATTTTACCTGCAGCCAAACTCTCTTAATGCTTAAATTTTTTGATGTTCAGAAAACTGTGGAAAACGTGCAAAAGTGGCATGTCCCGGAGAGGCATATTCTAGATGCAGGGGTTTGTACCTTCAGCAGGATGGTGAACATGCTGGCAGAAAATTAAGGAGATGGTGCTACTAATAGCTTTTAATCACGGGGCTCGGGGACTGCCCCTGCCAACTGTTTTCAGCCACAGCTCTGTCCGTGCCTGCAGTCCAAATGCCAGGATCCATGCCTAACGCTTCCCAACCGCAGCAAACTCGGGGCAGTCTGGCAGATGTCCATCAGAGGTACTCAACCACACCTGTGACACCGTGTGACAGGTCAAGGAAGCGGGGCAGGCTTGGAGAAGGGAGCGGGCTCGATGCCCACGTCTGTCCCGAAGGCACGAGTTGACGTTACGGGTCGGCTGCTGCAGCCGCTAACTGCCCCGGAAAGGGGAGGTCCCACTCCCTGCTCCCGGCCACAGGCTCTCACCCTCCTCTGGCATTGCTTCTTCATTCACCCAACCATGCAGTGAGGTGATGCAGGGAGTTGTGCCATCCGAAAATGAATCACTCATTGTGGTGAGGTTGGCTCTTTGGCAGATTGACTCCAGGAGTTGGGTTAACACAGATCCTGCGCGTGGTTGTGCAGCCACATGGGAAACAACAGCCACCAGCGGGGAACCTGGATAATCCAACCAGTCGAGTCACCGAATCATAAAAATTTTTTCAGAAGGGATCTCTGGAGATCATTTGGGCAAACTGACAACACAAATCAAGACTATCACTGGCATTACAGCGGTGGTGGGAGGCACCGGCTGTTTCAGCTTCGGTTTCTCTGCATGTGAAACGGGGGTAACCACACTGGGGAAGCTGAGTACCTGTTCGGTGAAGCATCTGGAGATCCACAGGTGACAAGTGCTGCCTTAGCTTCAAGGACGTACAAGACTGCTCAAAGCTGCTGGGGGTCAAGGATAAGAATTCTGTTTTTCCTGGCCTTTCTATAAGGCTTGTGATATGGATTCATGTTTTAGGCACAAGAATGCTGAATTTGTTCAAATATTAAGATTTCTAAGCACAGCTTATAGAAAAAAACACAACCATATTGGTATATATGCCATTGAAGTGGGGATGATACAGCCCTAAATATTCATCTGTTTCCCAGTAGATTTAAAACCAGTGCCTGTCTGGAAGCTATTCCTGATGTGATACTGGCTGTCATCTTTGTTTACCTAAACTGAATGATGTCAGAACAGAGAGACCTTCTTTGCTCCTTTATGGGAGCTTCCATCTTTCAGACTGGATCAGGTATAAACAGTCCTTCAAAGAAAATATTTACTTTTCATCAGAAGTTTACATAATATGTTCTCCAAAGGAACAAATACTGTGTTTCAGCATAGCTTGAAACATGGGAGATGGAAAATAAGTTAATGAACAACATTTAAGTCAACACCAAACCACTTTCTTTCTCTAGTAAATAACCAGACCATCACACTGTGATGCAATAAAGAGAAGTTCACAGTCAGTCTCTTTTAACTCACTCTTCGTTATATTTTTAGGACCTCATGCAAAAATTATACACTGGCCTTGAAAGAGTTAACTGCAGGCAGGGATAAATAATGCATATATATACTTTAAGGTGAGCCTGATCTCACTGGAGAAGTCAGAAGGAGAATTATATAAAAATATTATAAATAAATGAGAATGAGTGGCGAAAGTCTCAGAATTGTCCCTAAAGGAAGGAAGCACCTGGTGATAGGTACTGTGGGATTCTTTAAAAATAAAATTACTGCCTGGCTGGCAAAACAAAAGAAAGGGGTGCAAGGACTAAGAAATACCAAAAGTTTGTGACCTCAGCAAGGGTCTTGCCTGCAAGTCCTGTGCTGGGGAAGAAACAGAGCTTGATTTCCTTTCTGGGAATCAGGATCTCCCCAGAACAAGCCCACATGATTTGGGTTCAGTACTGGACACTGCTAGCTGGTGTGAGGATGCTTCAGCAGCTGAGCAGACCCAAGGCTGGGTATGAGTTAAACAGAGGAGTGAGTCTTGGAAAGAACTGCATCTTTGCAGACATGCATGAGGAGATTGTGGCTCATCCAAGAGACAATCCCAGTCCATTTAAGCCTGATGATGATGGTACATAAACCTTTTGCATCTCTTCATTTTATGACGAACTGTAGCCTTGTTCCAAACATAACAGGAATTAGCAACAAATTGCCTGCTTACCACTTCCCTAAAAAATATAAAAGCCTTTGGCAGAGATGGAAGAGACAAAATGTCACAGCAAAATCTGTATACTTTTATGAAGGGAAGTGGGCATGGGGGATAAGGAACTTTTTGTCCTAGAACCCTTTCAGACTGGGCACAAGAAATGAGCAAGCGGAACCTCAGGCTTGTGATTGGAGAAGAGCAAATAAAAAATGCCCTGTATTTCCAGGCAGAAACAACAGGGTTACTTGACTTGTAACAGTAGCATGTAAGACTTATGAATAGACTTTGAAGGGAAGAATAATATGAGAGGGAGGATAGGATGAGCAGAGAGAGGAAAGTGCAATAAAATGTAGCAAGCTTTTACAAATGTTGGGTTGTGTCACACTACTATTTTTATGATAATCAATTTTCATAGTCAGGAAAAATGTGGTGGATCTCCCGGGCTTTAGTATCTGATAGCTGCTATATGGGGAGTTACTAAAGATGTTACTTACATGTTACAATTCTGCTGGCTAAAGAGGAGACACGAAAAGATGTACTATAAATAGGAAAAGTATCAGCTTGGAGGAAAACTGATAGTGACGTTTCCCAGATATCTTAGGTTAGTCTTAAAACTGATCCTGCTTTAATATTTTGGTTCACGTCCTCAGCACACAGGCAGGGACACTGTCATGCAAACTGCTGGTAGCATTTAGGGGACACCATTAGTAAAGGAGGATCAGGATATGCTCCACAAAGGGCCAGGTGACCTTGAGAAGTGGACTAATAAAGGGGAATGAAATGTGACAAAGGAAAGAAGAGAAAAGCAGAGCCATGTGGCTGGGAACACTGTGCTGTAAACTCATCAATAGTATAAAAGAGAGGGCAGCAAAATGTGGGCATTTAGCCTGATTTCTGGGTGATTGGACTGTTAGCATGAAGCATCTGGAAAAGAAATTCAGTGTCTGATGGTGAGGAGCAGCAGGACAGGAAGGTGTGAATGCCTTTGCCCAGGGAACTGGTAGAACATCTGCAGTGCCATACCCCTGTCTGGCACCCTGCTCAGGAACAAGCTGCTGTGGAGATGGGCGTAGGAAAAGATTTCTAAGGGGAGCAGAGTCCCTTACACAGCAGCAGACTAGGGAAGAGTGGGTCTTTTATTCTTGGAAATTCAAGACTAAGGGGAGGTAATAGCAAAGAAGGCCTTTTTTATTTTTAACAGCACAGTCAGTCATTATCAGTCACTAAACCCTGGACAGATTAAACAGTCTATCTGTCTGAAACAGAGCAGTTCGCCCAAGCTTCCACTTGCTATTGTGCTTCCACTTACTGCATTGTGCATTGATCTGGAAGCCCCAGGCACGTGCCAGTCCCTGCAGACCCAGCAAGGGCCCTCCTTAGAGCAAAGACAGCCTAATCAGGTCCATCTCAAAAAAAAAGGAGAAACTGCAGAGGTGAGGAGTGGTAATGTGGAGATAATTCCATCTCCCCTGTGTGGGAGGTCAGTGTGCACAGACTGCAGAACTATTAGATATGTGTCTACATATAGCCCTTAAAAATGAGAGCTGGAGGATGCAGATAAAATAGCTAAATCTTGAGATCTACTGCAAAGACTTGTTTGAGATCTGCCATTACAGGTGGATGAAACAAAGGGATGTGAAGTCATGTGAATATGGATGCAGACTCTCTGGCAAGGCAGTGTTGCTTAGGAGTGCCAGTTAGGACACATCTTTAAGGCAAGTAGCCTGGGGCTGGAGGGGGCAGCTGGGTTGCAGTGTCCATTATGCAGACCTGGAGACCTGGAGTGACTCTGCCCAGGTCACTGAGGTTTTACCAGTTGGCTTCCAGCCCAGTTGGTTCACTTGACCAACTGTCTCTTCACCTTTGCTTGCAAACAGCAGCAGATAAAAGTTGGCCTTGTCTGTGCTCTTTTGGGTGACTTAATTCCCAGCACAGGCTTACTTATCAGACCTCTGTACACAAGGCAGAGTTAATTGGCTCTGATCCACCCGAGTGGAGGTCCCTGGAGCTATGTTGATTTTTACCAGAAAATGTTCTGACTTAGCCACTCGATTTCCTTAGGTAAAAGAGCCAGTTGGATTTTTCAGTGAGCTTAAATTAGTGATAAAAGATAAATTTTTCCCCATTTCATGAGTTGGAAATATATTTATTGTGTGAGTGCTTGCTGGGGAGGTGAGAAAATTGTTCCCAAGCCATGGGGATGTATTCATTCCATCTCCCCTGCTCTCTAACACCAGACTGTGTTTTGGCTGCAGCAGTGTGTATCCACCTGTGAGTTCCTGAGTGCTGATGTCACAACCCCTGCCTAAGTGGCCTCTGTTTTTATTCATCTTGCCTTACAAGACAAATAAAGGATCTCGGAGGATGAATAAGCAGAAGCGCGGGCAGCGGGGAGGCGGCGGCGGGCGCAGTGCGCGGCTGCGAGCGGCAGGTGGTGCTACCGCATCTCCGAAACAGCAGCGTCCCGAGGGACCGGAGAGGCCGAAAGGGGCTCCCATCCGGATCCGCTAAAAATCACACCAGCCGAGGGCTGGGGAATATCATCTCCTCAACATCAGAGGGTGTTTAGCAGCCCAGTCACGGCCGTATGTCAGTCTGTTGAGCTTTGCTGAGTTCTCAGCTAAAAAGCGACCGTAGAGGAGAGTGGCAGGAAGCATAGCGGTTGTTACGAGACTTTGTGAATTTTAAATCTATTTTCAGGAGTTCATAAAAAATTCTCTCTGGCCTGTACTGAGGAGGCACTCTGAAAATTATTGCAAAGATATGAAAGGCCAAGGTTCAAAACTTGAAATACAGCAGCATAGATTTTTATTCCTTATTTTAACCTCTTTTTTTACCCTACTGATGTCTCTGTTCCTTATCTTAATTATCTCTGAAGGAAATCCTATTCTTTCCTCCCTTTCTGTATAGGATCCTGCAAATGTCATTAAGTCACATTGTTTCATTGCACTGGGGAGCGCAGGGAGCGTTTCTATCATCCTTATGCATGTGATTAACACAGATTTTTGTAATGGGAAGCAGTTCACCTGGACCGGTTTCCATGGTGCTGCTAAGCTGGAAGCATGGGATCTGGCACTCATTTGCTAAAAGCTGATGAGAAGTTGAAAGAGAATTTTCCCTTTGACCTTTTCTGGCAGAGGTCACTAGTGCTAATCAATATCCTTATTGGATTTCAAGCATTCAGGGACTCTTCTTAGACATACCCCCTGAAATTGCCATGAGGACTGATTACAGGGAGACAATCAGATTTGCAATATGGCAATTCCTTTCAGCAGCCAAGGAAAGGTCAATCAAATACTTGCGAACCTTTATGAACCACTGGACTCCTCTTCTTCTTCAGTGATAAGGTGAGATATGTTTTGGTTCGAAGGCAGTACTGCTGCCAGCTTGTACAGTTCATGTACAGCATAAATAGAGATGAAGTTCTTACAGAACAGATTTCGTTTTGACCAGGGACGGTTTGACTGTCCCTGCCTTTCAGGAATGGCTTCATATGAGATTCATTCTTTTATCCTGTTATATAAATTTTACAGTAACCTTCCACTATTCATTGGAATGTCTAGGAAATTAAAAATCTACCTCTCTTTATTGTGGCAGTGATAGCAACAGAAAGCATATTTTGTTTATGTGTTTACCATTGTAGTCTTACACACTTTGGCACAGTAAAGGTGCATGACTTATGTGCACAACAATCGGCAAAGATATAACAAAAGTCTGTTTGCCAATGCCTGGTAACTGACATTTTCATCATATTTTTGTATTGCCCTTGTTAAGTATTCGATCCTAATCAATAATTACATCCAGGTACCAGTTACTAAGAATTTTAGTGATCAAAATCAAAGCTAACCAGCAATCCAGAACCCAGCAAATCAGTGAAAGCTTTCCGCAGGTTGTGTGAGCAAACAGGTCAGTATAGTCTGACCAAATACCACTGATACCAGTGCAAGGATGCTTATCAAGTTTAGTGGATGAACTGAGTCAGGATCTTTCTTCTCTCATACCCAGCCTCACCTTTACACCCACAGCACGTCTGTGCATGCACAGAGCTACAGAAGACAGATCCCTGAAACCTGTTCAAAAACATTTTTGAGGTTAGGACTCGTCTTCAAGGAGTTTTGCTTCATCCTAGAACAGTCAAAATTAATAAACTTTTTGTGTTAGTACATACACCAGGTTTCACTTTAGAAGTATTGGTCAAAACCAAATGCATTTCATTAGGAATTTAGGGGATTTTTTCCCAGATAGATGTGAAATAAATAATGTGAATATTCTCACTTCTAGACAGGTAAAACATATTTAAGAAATGGTTAAAAATACCCGTGAGAGAGCTAGCAATCAACACTCTTTTTACTAGTTTTGTTTTGTATTCTTTTCTGACTAGTATGCTCCTGACCAGCTGTTTTTAGAGCTAGTAAAAGTTCTCAAGTTCACATTAGGAAGGTTTTCAGTTACATGATCTGTAGCTACAGTTGTTAGAATACTTGGCATGGCCTTTAAAAATGAGAAAATTGTTTTTGTTGAGTAAAGCACCAAAGCTCTGAAATAATATTTCACTGGACTTACAGCAAATGTGTTTGAACTTTGCTTTTAATGCCCCAGTGACAGGCAATTTGGTAGGCAGGGAGTTTCCAAATGTGACTTAAAGTGATGTCCATATAATCTGTGGGAACATTAGACATTTCTGTGCATTTATAAGGGCAGAACTTGCACCAAATCAACCTTGACCAATATTTCTTTGTCCACACTAGCTTGCTATCTCCTCTCACCCTGAGTTGCCTCTGCAGTGATGGTGAAGTGCGGCAGCAATGGCATCTCTTGTCTTTGCTGATCACCTTAAATGGGGAAACTGCCCAAGTTTAGTTAAATCCTAGCAAGTTTTCCTCTTAACTGTGCACTGCCTAATAATGTTTCTTGTTTTTTGAGCAGAAAATACCTATCTTGTCTCACATCAGTCTCTGCCCGGCAGCTTGTACAAACCTCTATTACAGAAGCAAGCACAGTAAGAAGCGTATTTGGACTACCCTGATAGAGAAACTGGGGCTTATAACGGTGCAGTGGCTTGTTGCCCTCTCAGATTACTTCAGACTCCAGAGGGAAAATAAATTCTGAGAGTAAAAGGAATGTGTGAAATTCAGAAGGGATACAGGAAAAACTAGCCTGCCATTCTCAGAGAAGCAAAGCTAATGAAATAAGGCCGGATGATTGGATTTACCACTGAGATTTATTAGGCAGGATCATTTCGAGATTCCTGAAACAAGGTGAAGGGCACAAATGCCAGTATTGCCTGTAACTCTGCTTCCCCAGGAGCCCATGGGGAGAGAAGGTCTTGTGAGAGCACCGAGATGGGCCAGCCTGCTGCCTCCCTTTCGTCCGGGTGTTTTTGCCAAACAGGGGAAAAGCTGTGTCCTTCTTCCAGCTCCTGTGACATGGCAGGGAACAGGGAACAGCAACTGGCCCGAATTTGGCCAGGTCAGGAAAGAAACTCTGACCCTATCTCTGGTCCCTAGTACCACCAGTGTGGTGGGAGAACAGCCCTGCACAGCCAGTGCTCATGGCAGGGGAGAAGAGCTTAGTGGCCCTTCTCAAATGTCCTGTGATTAATTCCCAGCGCTACTATTTACTCCTTGAAAATCATTCTTGGGTATATGCTATAGTCACTGTCTCCATATAAAAATTCAGAAAATAAAGTTACAGAGACAAAACAGATCAGCATAAGTAGTGTCAAGGAATCTGAGTGATGGGTAGAAGTGGCCATTGCTTTAATTATGAGTGGACAGAGGATGCAAAATCCATAAGGAAACCCACAGAACATCATTCTGTTTCAGGACATCACTCTGTGCCTCCTCTCAACCAATATGACAACTAAAAGGATCAAGGAAGTTAAACATCAGTGGGGCTGGTTGAGATTTTGTTGTGGTTGTGTAATGAGAAATATGGCATATTCCTGCTTTTTTTGAACTGAGAGTCAGATGGAGTGTAACTAACATTTACCATGGTACCACTAGTCAAGTTAAATACACTGGAGTGGAACTGGGCGGGGAATTGGGAGGAATAATTTGGTCCCACAGCCGTGACTTATGGACTGGGAGCAGAATAGTCTGGAGATGTGACATGTCCCTGGCAATTACTTTTGTCCTGCCACAGACAGTTGTAACAATTACACTTACACTTAATTACTGCATTTAGACTGTGGTAGGCTAAAGCACTCCATAGCATAGGAGGTGTTAAGAAGCAGAATGCATTTTAAATTTAGAAAATCCCCTTGAGAAATATCCTTATTTCACACTTATTATTAGCAAAGCCAGCTTTGCAGTAAAAAATCTTTGCTTCCATGACTGGAACCAGTGTCTTCAGCAAGAAGCTGAAGGTGTACAGAAATCTCTCGTATGGGGACATCAATGTTCCATCTGCTCTGAAAATCTAGGAGCTGCTGAGTCATCTCCCATCTCACGTGTATTTGACATAATTTTTAAAGGTTATCAATACTGGGGCACCGCCTGCTTAATGGAGAGGGGTTTGTATCTTATTTCATTTTCCTGTGAGCCAGAAAGTAAATACCTGCCTGATCCTGCTACTGTTAAATTCGGTGACTGAAGTCCTTGTTTGTTCCAATGGTAGAGGATTTAATGTTGCAAACTTAAATAATTGAAATAAGTGACCCGTAGTGATGGGAGGCACACATCCAACAGGCAGAAGGTCATTTTCTTCTTAAGCTGTTTATAGGTGTGAATTAAGATGCCCATGAAAAATGCTTTACCTTTTCTTCCAGATTCACCCATGTAGCAAAATACATGCAGAGCAAGCAGAGTTTATAGGGGAAGGAGTGGAGCAAAAAATTACAAATAACGTTGTGCAGCCCCCAGTCTTGGCTGAGACTGTCGGCACCCAGCAGTTTCTGTTGTGCTGCTTATGGGCTGGGATTTTTGGTATCCTGTACACCTTGTGTGTTGGTTTCCTTTGAAAATTTAGGTACTTGTTTTCCTGCCTAATTGGAAGCAGAACTCATTTGAAAATGTATTCGCTTTCCCTCCAGGGATGGTGCTATACCAAAATACAGTGTATGCCTTGGCTTAATTTAATAAGTCATAATCTCTTCTCATATTTTATTACGTCTTAGTGAGAGGTGATTTTTTCCAGAGATGACTCAAAATAATACAAAAGAAAAAGCTTGTCCTGTGAACAAAACATGAATTATAGCTGATAAAATCAAGATAGTTTGAAGGCTTGCCAGCACAAAGAATAAACTCCCTCAGATTCCTAACTTACAGAGTAATGCTAGCAACACCAAATTTCCCGAGTAATTTTGAAGTCTAAAGGAACCTTAAGAACAGTCTAAGGAAATCAATAGAAAGAAAAAAATTTCTGTTAATGCAGAAAATCACTGCAAAATGAGGAAAAGAACAAGGTAATTTCTGCTGTTCCGATGAAGACGCACAGCTTGCAGTGCTCTTGGACACACTTAACCCATGCTTTTTGGATGTGGACGTTGTTATGCTCATTGGGAACTGCCATCTCAAGAAGTATGTAATGCTGCCTGTGGAAATGTCAGCATAAGCAGAATGAGGTGTTCACTTGATTTTCTGAGCTGCCTGCACAGGGATATTGTGCTGAGGCTCTGTAGACTGCACTATCTCACAGCTCCTTGCCAGGTGCTGTTCAAGATGTGAGCTTTGGCTCTAAAGCCATTTATGGGTGGAACACAGCACTGCTGGCTCGGGCTGAGAGCCTTGACAGAGCGTGTAAACTCAGCAAGCAGCACAACTGAGAGCTCTGAGATTTACACTCTGAGTCCCATAGGATTTGGGAGTCTGGTGGAGCTGCTTATTTCAGTCTTGAGGAGCATCTTTCAGTCAGTCCTTTCTACTGAAGGAAGTGGAACTTCAAAGAAAGAATATATTGGATTTTTTAATATATTGAACTCACTTCTAAGAAAACAAATAAATTCAGAAAATTAATTCCATAAAAATGTGTAGAAGAGCCTCTCTTTGTCCTCATTATTTTCTCTGTTGCAGAATGCAAGAAATGAACTGATTTCAGTGGAGATTATATCTCATGAGCTGAAATCAGCCCTGGTTCAGAAAAGAATAAAGGAAAATATGTAAGCCCTTTTACATTAACGCTTTGGATGTAGGTAGAGTTGTGACTAAAGTGAAACTCATTTTTGTTAAACACTTTTAGGTGGGAAAGAGGCAATCACACAAAGTGTGTTAAGCTCTCTGTCTCTTCAGGATGTCTCAAGAGGGAATTTTCTCCCGGTGCACATGATGTACAGGCTCAGTATTTTTAGAATAACAAAAGCTGTTCTTTCTTCATCAGATCATTCACTTTTCTAGATGCCTTAGACCAGAGTTTTCAGAAGGTATACACTGATCTGGACCTCTGCACAGTTTGAGAGATTTATAATCATTGTGCTGCTCTGCCTCGTGTTTTAGAGAGATATTCTTGAACATTCCCCCAATCTGATCTCTGTTGGTGTTTTTGGACCTCTCCAAAAATCATAATTCTCAGAAATCAGACCCCTTAAGCCACTGGCAATATTTTAAAATGTCTGAAGATCATATTCCAGACTTCTTTTGTGGCCTTGGGCAAGTTGCTTAACCTCTTGGTAAGCTTCGGTTTCCTTACCTGAAAAGAAGGGAGAACATGGAATCGTGCTGTGCCGCTTAGCTCAGGAATGTGAGCAGGAGGAGCTCTGAACTCCTGGGGGCAGAATGCAATTACATTACCAAATATTATTAGTACTGGTATTTGTATTAAATAACGATACATATTTATTCTAAATATACCCTTGTTCTACTTCATGCAATACCATCTAAAAGACCATTCAGGTTACAGAGAGACATGCCCTGTGAGGTATGGCTCAAGTCTGAGCTTCAGCAAAATTTTGCCATTGGCTTGTGTCTAGCCAGAATTTCACTTCATGGTCAATCTCATACTTGTATAAATCAGTGCAAGGACAAAACTTCTATATTGTGAATGTATGAGTGGTCCTTCATTCTTATAAATACTGCAGAAACATTTTTTTCTTAGGCATAAAATACATTTAAAAGGAAAAACCCATAACTATGCATTTCAAATCAGTTTAATATTGCTGGCATTAAATATACTTTAGTCTTATGAATAATTTGGAAAGACTGTTTCAGAGAAAGATTAATCAAGTTTCAGAAATATCCCAGAGTCAATGATACTTACTGCAACTGCTGTCTGAAAATCAGTATGTGCATTCTGAAATCTTCAGAGGACTGATCCCTACCCCATAGAATTCAAAATATAAGATGGGAAGGAGAAATCCCTGAAACAAAATAATAGCCTTGCAGTGTTTTTCAGATGCTGGGATTGAAACTGGTCGGAGTTGATGGCAGTCTACTAATGTCTCTCTTATTCTTTAGGAGTTTGTTAAAAGCGAAGGCTGCAACACAAAACAGATTGAGAGGGTACAAAATCTGAGATGAGGAATCAGTTCCCAATTTACACATTTTTTGCCTGAGGAGTACATAGCCTCAATTTGAGTCAGACTTTTCAGTTCTCCTTGTAGAAGTGTAAGAGTGGTTATTTTAAATGTATGCATCATACTGAAAGGATGGTGGAATGGATGCTTTCTAGTTCAAGGTCTGCTGCTGAAAACATTTTCTGCTTTATTAGCTGTTTGCAGGCTACGATGTCTCACAGCGACAGTACTCTTGGGTGCCAAGATCTGCAGGGTTCAGGCCAGAACAGAATGTAAGATAAGGCTCTGAACTGGTACAAGTGGACTAACTGCAGGGGTGGTAGCAAAACTACACTTGTTGCTGCCCACTTATCACCTCCTGATGCCACTTGGAGTTTTCTCTTTCAGTCTGTTGCTACAACATGTAGGTCTAATAAACCATTTGTTTTACACCCTATGCTCCATGTGGATCTCTGCTGCTTTTAGCTCACTAACAGTTAATATCTGTGAGCCATTTTCTCCTGCAAAGAGAGCCTCTTTCACCGAGAAACTCTTTATCAGCCTGGCAACTTGTGAACTCCTTAGCATTTGATCTGATGCAGACAGTGCTCCTGATGAAATCAATAGCTGCATTGATTGAGTAACAACCTGAGGGACTGGGCCCTGGACTGGGCTAGCACAGCCAAGCGAAGAATTCAGTGATTGAAATGTTTTCAGTAGAGTTAGGAGCTGTCCCCTAAGACAGAAGATTTTCTGCAGACTAAAGATTTTAGATGTCATCGTATGGACTCTGATATATGGACAATTCAACCCTAAATCAATTTTTCCATGGTATAAACATGTCTCTTCAAGTTCTCACTGTGACCGAACTCCCAAGAAGGACCTGAAGGTGCTGCCTTTTGTGCTTCCACAGTTGTGCTCTTCATGAGCCAAAACACTGGCTCCCTTCAGTGCAGAAAGTGCAGCTCACTGGCTCCACAGACAGTCTCCCTGGAGTCACTGGGAACAGCAGCACCTCAGAGCTGCCCTGGGCTGTGCTGCCAGAGCCATTCCAGCCTTTTGCTCTCCCAGACACGAGGAAAGGCAGCTCTAATTGCTGCAGCTCTCCAAATCTTTTCAATCTCTCTGTGACACTTTCACCTTCCAGTCTTTCAGAAGTAACCCTGAAAATGGGCACTGTCAACCGAGAAAAAACAATGTGTTAATCTCCACAGTCACCTAAGGGGCAAACCAGACTTGGAGCACTTCAGTAGCTGGGCTTCATGAGCTCTCTGCTTCATGCCAGTGTGTCCAACCTCTAGAGACCTCAAAGATTCATTCCTCACCTTGGTTAACCAGCTTACCCAGCAGCACGACTGGGGTCAGTTACATTCACTAAACTCCTGACCTTGGATAAAGCCTCACTGATCCCCTCAGCAGGACAACATCCTTTTGCAATACTGATAAAAAACGTGGTTCTGTGCACCTTTGCACAGTTTTTCATTGAGCCATTCTTGACTAACACCTACATTGGGAAAACACAGCAAAGATTTCTGAAATGTTTACATGGAATATTATTTTGGTGGGGTATTTTGGTGTTTGGTTTTTTTAATTGAAATTAATTGATGAATACTTCTCCCATGGCACAGTGAGGATCAAAGGTAGAAACTGGTCTGCATCTACTTATCAGTACTCTTTTGTAGTGAAAGACACCATAATTTGTTGCAAAATATGTGATATCTATTTGATCACTAAAGCTTTGTCTATGTCGTAAAAATACAGTGGATTAAACTGATGCATAAATTTAGGGTTGGGTGAAAATTCTGCTTCTGGTGTATGAGATGTTTGTCAGAGTTCAGCTTAAAGCTCAGAGAGACAGCATCTCTGGGTATTTTTCTACCCCGAAAAACAAAAACACAAAAAAAAACACCCCACCCAAAAAAACCCCAAACCAAAGCCAAAGAAAAAATAAACCTTAATAAATAAACTGTGTTTTCTGTGTTTAGTGTGCCAAAATTTTAACCTGGTGTGTGGGCCACAGGAGGTGCTCTTAAGTAGGTGGTTAAAGAAGCTTTCTTTTCCTCTGTGGGACTTTTCTTACCAGGTGATTCAGGTGATACCGTGATAAGCCGGGATCCGATATCCATCTCTGAATCCAATTCTGTTAAAAAAAGGGTTATTGTCTCCCAGTCTTTCCTCCTCTCCCAGCTGTTTGTCCATGCCTTCCTGCCAGATGTTATCACATCCTCAGACTGTTTGCAGAAATGTTCAGAAGAGGGCCCTTAAGTTGCTTCTGACAAAATCCTCTCCATTGGTACAAAGAACTATTACTTAAACCATTTTAAATAAACCTGTCTTGTTTTGATTGATAGGATTTGGAATGCTTAAAAGATCATCCCTTAAGAGGCTGTGTCCTGCTTGCCTGCTGATCTGGTGGCAGGTAGCTCGAGACAGTAACCACTCATGAGTTTTTGGTCAGTGCATTCACCCAACATCCCAGGGTAACCCCTCAGCCGGTGGTGTTGGGCTGGGACTCCTGGGCTCTGTTCCTGGCTGAGTGCTGACCCAGTACAGAGTCTTAAGCACAACAGCCATTTATGCTTTATGCTATGCTTCAGTTTCTCGTTCTGAGCATAATCATCCTCACAGCAGGAGCACTGTGAGAGTTAATTGTAGAGTGATTTGATCCCCTTGGTGCTGAGTTACAGGTGACTGCTGCCTCTCATACGAATTAATTTTTTTTTCGTTCTGATGTCTTGAGTAAATTAAAAGCCAAATTTGTGTTCACAACGGGAAACTGCTCCACTTTGAAGAACGTTGTTTATTCTGATGATTCACTATCAGGAAGGTTGCTATGTTAAATGGCCCAGCAAGGAATCCTCCCTCTCAGCCCTCATCAGAACAAGCACACAGTTCCCAGGAAAAATGCATCAAACTATTCAGCTATCCACAGGGAGGGCTAAAATCTGCTCTCTGGGTGCCCCTCACATTCAGTTCAACGTTGTATTGCTGTGTGAGGTTAGTGGGAGTGCCTCCTAGTGTGAATTCAATTAAAAGTCACATCAGCTTCTCAGGGAGACCAACACAGGAGTGCACAGTGGCACACCCAGCATGTCAGGGACAACAGCAGGAGGGAAGAATCCCCTCCCAACCTTACCACAAGTCAGGAACACCTCTTCTCCCGAAGACAGGCACATAAAGCCATGTGCTGCAATGCCACATGAATCTAAGGCTGTAGCTCTGCAGTACAAAATACCTCTCAGCAATGCCATCTTGAGGAATTCCCATCCCTGGCTCATTCCAGTGACAGCATGGTCCCTCAGGTGATCATCTCTGCTGGCAGCACACCCCAGTGCAGAGGTGATAATAAAGTCAGGGGTCATTTCAGTGCTGAAGAAAACAGAGCATGTCACCACACATGAAAGTGCCTGCTGAGGTGGTGCATGGCTGGGTTGCTCCTCAGTCTGGCTTTGCTCCTCCTTATGCCACTCCAGCTTTGCAGAGCAGTATGGCATGTATGTGGAGAGATATATATATAAAATCCATAATATGGTCTGAGCATCTCTTCCAGTGGAATAGCTGGGGTAGGGAGTGCAGCTTCCGTGGCTGGAAGAATCTGAAACCGAGCCCTTAAAATGAAAATTAACGACTTTCCTTGGTGGTGGCAGAGTCAGTGTGCAGATAGTGTGTCTGGTTTGTTGCAAAACTGCTATTGCCCAGGAGTCAAAAAGCTATTTTCTAGCAAGTATCCTTCCAGAAAATTCTCACTCTTCAAATTATTTTAGGATGCTTTCAGCTCTCCTAAGATGATATGATGGATGGTGAGAAAAGCAAATGAAACATACTGAGTTTAAGCTGGTTTACTGAAGTTTAAGCTGGTTTACTGCTTAACTATATCCTCTACTGGGTTTACTGTTTTTTTTATTTTAAGCTGCAAAAGGGTTATTACCATCTTAAAGCTGGGAGCTCCAGTCTCCAAATCCCTACAACATCATGCAAAAGTAAATGGGACAGTGAACTGACAGACACTGTCATAACTTACCCGCTGGAAGATCACTAAAATCCTGTCTGTGAAGGCACAGAACCAAATCCCATCATCACCTGAGGCTAAGACAGTGTGACCATGGCAGCTTTGGGTGGAGCTTTGTCCACATCACCAGATACAGTTAAGGGCCAGCCCTTACCTTCTCTGTATTGCAAGGACATCTCTTCCTTCTGTGTCTGCCTGAGCAGTCACAGTGTGACAGTGCCTGTCATGACTGAAATCTTTAAGAGGAAATATGGAAATAGTGCGGGAAAGTTGGGAGATTGGATTTACCAGAGAAGCCTGACCCAATTCATTCCCCCAGGGGTGGGCTGGGATTGCAGGAATATCTCCTGTCAGCCTCCTGCAAATAGGGACCATCCACCCCAGTCCTTGGAGGCTGCCTCTCCTTTCCTCCTTTCCTCCCTCCCTCCCTCATCTCCACCACGCCAGGGCTCCCTTGGAGCAGTATTGCCAGACATCTGTGAGCTGCTGCTACCTCTGATCCCTTCTCTGCTTACCACACACTGAGCCCCAGGAGCAGATCACTCTCTCCAGTGACATTCATTAGCTGCTTTCTTCCTCTCTCCATGGCCCCTGCTGCCTTTGCATGGGTTTGTGATGGCACCAGGGTTCCTCCTTCCACAGCAGAATGGAGCCAGGGGACAGGACCTGGGGCAGGGAGGGCAGTGTGAGAGGCCTTTCCCCCTCCTGCTCTGCTTCCAGGGTATAGCCCAGGCTGCTCATCTGTTTTTCTGAGACATTTCTGCTTGCTGCCTACAAAGGCTCATTTTCTCTGCCTGATTTCAGAAGCAGTGGGAGATGCCGATGCGAAGCCAGCGTTGTAAAAGCACGCTGAAACCTAGCTTAGACTTGGAGCCTGGCCTAGCCAGATCAGCAGTAAAATTTTCAAAAGGAAAGAGGAAAAAAGCTATTTCCCATCACAGGAGCAGTGGGGTGTTTTCCATGGGAACAATGATGTTCTGGTTAAGTTCTAAGAACTTTTCTAATTATTAGGCCAAACCAATGAGAAAGCTGATGTCAGCAGGAAGAGCTGATGGGAGGAATTATAATTGTGTCTGGGGCCATATGAAAGCATTATACCATGCCTTGCTCCAGACTTTGCATGAGTCATTTTCCTCCTGGTCGGGATTGTGTATTGAAGTGCACACTGGCAGTTGTCTGGATCTTTCCTTGTGCCAAAACTGCTGTGAAGTTGGTTTTGTTTGTTGTTGGTTTTTTTTTCCAGTGCCACTGTGAGAAGCACCATCAATAGAATTTCTTTTCTGTGGAGGCAGCATCAAGCAAAGCATCACACTGTGTGGGGCAGTAATTGCAACACTTGCTGCTGATTTATTGTCAGCAACTTCTCTTGTGGAGTGTTTCCTCAGTTCCATCCAGAAAACTCCAGTGGTTTCAGGAGGAATTACGGCTGCTTGCCACTTCTGAGTATCTGCCTCTGAGCACTTAGGTCTTTAACTGTATGTAGATTTTCTGTAGAAGCCTATTTGCAGCAGAGACCTACTTTTAGACACACAGTGCAGGACTCTTCCCAAATTATGCTGTTGTTTCCATCTGTAAAGCTGAGGTAACAGTTTTGCCTCTCCCTTGATTAGAAGGCATTTTAAAAAGTAGATCCACCTCTTTCCTCCCCTTTCAGCGTGCCCCAGCTCCTCTTGGTGTCACTGGAGAAGTACCTATTGTTTTCAGATAGAGCCGGGTTGAACTTCAGGATGCTCTAAGGAGGCAGTCATCAATTTATTGATGTTGTCAACAGGTGAAATGGGTTACAAGACAGTGTAAATCTAAATTTTGTTGGAAGCAACAAAGCAAGCAGTTATATCATAGAAAATGGACAAAGCCTGAAAATGATCCGACAGTTGTGCCAAGCACTTCCTCTACAGTCTTCAGATCAGAGAGACAAAGCCATCAGCCACCTAGTGCTCTGTGTCTTTTGTGTCCATGTGATGAGTTAAGCCAGCACAGCAGCTGCAGTGCCTTCACAGATCTGTGGGACCTGCTGAATCCTCATTTCCAGGGCATAATCTGTAAGGCTTCATTATATGTCAGGCCTACTTAAAGGTTCATGCACTGAAAATATGCAAAGGCTTCTGTCACACCAGCAAAGCTCTGGCAGAGTTCCCCTTGCTCAAACCTCTCCCAGGCAGCTCTGGGAGAGGCTTCACTTTTCAGCCACTGTGGGTGTGAGTGCAGGCTCTGAAGGGTCTGTGCTCAGCCCCGGTGTGAGCTCTCTGTTCACAGTGGAGCATAGATTTTCCCAGACTCAGACACAGGGATACTCAGAACTTTTCAGTTTATGCACGCAAGAATGTGTTCTTGCACAGAATGCACCTGCTTTGCACAGAATCCTAAAGCACAATTGCTGCAGCACAAAAATAGAGAAATCTAAAAAATTTTTTTAAAAACCTCTCTATTTCCTGCCTCTCTTTCTTTACCACCATGGGCATTATTCAGATAATTGATTAAGCTGATCAGTTTTTCTTTGCAGCTCATCTTACGACTTTTGAGACCTGAAATCTGTTCCTAGCACTGCCTTTTGGCTGGTAACTCATCTACACCAGAATGGGCCTGCTCGAAAAAACATTTCCTTCTTCCATCTCATCTTCTACTCCAAATCTTGTGCCTTTTGCTGGAAGTATCTTTCTATATCCCAAAGACTGATATATCTTGATTTATGTATTTGTTTTTGATGCATTTCTCTGCTGCAAACAGCAACCCTCTCCACAAGGGCTGGAAGAAGTGACTTTTCCTGCTTGATCTTATCTTCTTCCTCCAGATAAGCTTCTTTCCATCCGTCTTCGATGTTTTCTGATGCAAATTTGTAAAACTGGAATTAAAATTCATCCTGCTGCAGTATGTGGTGGTTTCCCTCTCAACAGTTTTCCGAGTGAGAGCAGCAAGTGTGAAGGTGTTGAAAAGCAGCCTGCAGTGCTCCATGTCAGCTGTAGCTCTGAGCAGGAAACGCTGCTGTACCAAGATCAAAAAGTGCTATTAGCACGGTGTCCAGGGCAATGCTGCCTATTCTTCTTCTTCTGTTAAAGAACACGCTATTTTCTTGCTTCATTGCTCCATCTGTAGCGCACTGGCAGTGGTGATTGTCATTATTGTTATTAAGGGAGAGCCTATCATGCCTATCAGTGGAAAATTGGATTCTTGACAAGATCGTTTTGCTTCAAGTTTAGTCTTTGGTGGGAAATTTTCACTTTTTTTTATTAAAAATCATTCAAAGAATTTATTTTTTGCCTGGAACTTTTAGAAAGTATTTCTTCTGTGCAATGTTGTTAATTTTTATGGGAGATGGGGACAGATGTGTTTATATTTTCTGTCTGTTTTTATGGCTCACTGTTATAGCACTACTCTTGTGGCTCCTCAGAAAATTGTTCAAGTGCCAAAGAATGAACACAGGGCCAGTATTTATTTCATAGTTTTATCAGGACAAATCCATGCTAGCGCCACTGAAAGCAAGGAAGTTTCCTTGTATATCTGTCAGTTTATCCACAGGGCTGCTTGACTGGTTGAGCACTGGGGGCAGAGCTCCCTCGTGCAGACATGGCTTATATTGGCAGAATAATGGTAATCTCTTGCCAATATACTTCAAACTAATTTCCCATACTGCAGAAACCATGCCTGGAAGAAAACTTGTTTCTGCTGACACTGCTTTTGTCTGAAGAAGAAAAATATCCATCTTCTGATCAAGACAGTCGTTTGACTGGACCCATGATGGGCAGGCAAGGACTCAGAGGCTGTACCTGGTCCTGACTGTCACCTGGCTGGCCCTGCAAGGGCCATTTTGCTCTTGTTGCTTCCTTGGAGTTAAACCAAATAACACCACTTGCCACCTCCTTGACTTGGGTCAAAGCTGTAAAGGTGCAGGGAGATTTGGTAGTAAAGCAAGTCCCCCTCCCGGGCAGTGATTTTCTCATGAAGGGCTGGGCTCATCGCCGTGACCTGCCAGCAGAACAACGCTCTGTCTGCCTGGTGATAAAGCCACAAAGCCCTGGAGGCACTCCTGGCACCTCCTGAAGTGCAATCTAAGGTGCATGTCAGCACTGATTAAATGGAAGCTTTATAGAAGGCGGTTTGGACCTTGATTATTTCAGAAGCACCAGCAGTCAGGGAACTGGATCACTTGAGCTGTCAGCTGGGTGATTTAGTGCAACTCCTAGAGGGAATAATGAAGGTTGTGATAAACTGCAGTGTAAGAAGCTGGTAAATAACTTTTATGGAAGAAGTGTATTTGGAAACACTGAATAATGGCAACTAATGTCACAGATCTTATGGAAAGGTGCTTTCCAGAGTTATATATTTAAATGGTCATAGTGGGTCTAAACTGGTCTTTGGGAACTCGGTGGAAATCAATAGAATTACTTCAGGGTTGATTTAAAAAAAGAAAACACCATCAATAATGTTACATATTTATTGATAACATGAAACAATTAACTGCTTTGGAGAGGAGGAGTAAATGTGTTTATATTAATGCTGATTTATTACTATATTACTTCTGTAACACAAAACAAGACTTCCAAACCACAGTATCCATTTTTTTTTTTTATCTTGACCTATTTATCCCTTTTTTTAATCATGAAGCCCATACAAATGAGGAGAGGTATTTATTACGTTCTTTTTATTTCGCAATGCATAATTCAAATCTGGAAAAACTGTTTTCTGGCATAAATAAACATTTATTTTTAACACTTTAATGTGATTTAATTTTCTATAGGTTATTTTAAGAACTGGTCACATTTTGGTCTTCATTTTTACTGGTTTTAAATTCATAAAAATCTCTAAATTAATGTCCAGTAGAAAATTAGATTTCATGTTCTGGTTGTAGACAGAATTAAATCAATAAATTCTGACTAAAAATTATACATGAGATTTCCTTTATGCTTTCAGGAGGCAAATTTCTTTGCTACTCCAGCAAAATTTGCAGAGTAAATAACTGAAGTCACTCTCAATTACTATTTGCTTTCAGAGTGCTATCCCATGGATGCTGGACACTGGACAGGCACCTGTATCCACTGTAATTAGAATTTGGCTTGATCATACCTGAAGCATCCATACATATGGAGAGAACTTTCCAAAAATAGGTCTGCACAGAAAATAGGGATCTTTTCTGTGCTTCTGTGCACTTTGGAAGGGCAGGCAGCTGACATGTTACTGTGCTGGGGCCTGTCCTGACTGGGTGCTCAGCTGTGACATGGTGATGGATGATGGAGGAGGAGGTGCGTGCTGAGCCATCAGACCCAGTCCTGTTCCAGCGGGTGCCCAAGTCATCTCTGGCTGCACAGGGTGGGCTCCTGGCTGCTGTAGGCAGCAGGGGCTCTGCAGGTCTCAGGAGTGGCTGTGATCCCTGCTTGATCTCTGTACCACTCATTCTGCCCATGGGCTCGGTAAATCCTCTGCAGATTTTTCCTCTTTATTTGCCTGCCTGAACTTAGCACCAGTGGCAGGTCTGGTTCTGCCTGCACCACGCACTGACATCCAGCTGCTGTGCAGCTCTTGGGGCTCTGGTGCATCCCACGGTGATCCCAGAGATTCATGTGCTGTGATGAGCTCTTGTGTCCCTTTGCAGTCTGTGGCACAGTGGGATGTGCCCCCGTGAAAGGGGCTGGAGACACTGCGGGCTCCATGAGCACCGTGACACAAGCACAGTTTGGGATAAGCCAGACAGAAGCCTTATTAACTGTGATCAGTGAGGGAACATTTGGACAGCATCTCCCCCTTGCTCCCCCTTCCTCCAACTGATTGCAGAGATCCAGCCTATGTACCGGTACAGAAGGAAACAAAACAGGTGAAGAAAACAATCCTTTATGCAAACAAAGGAAGGGAGTCATCCCTGGGAGGGAGGGACTCCTTAAATAGCTTGTTAACTGCCACAATTCTAAGAATGAATCAGAGTAGATAACGAGACCTTATGGAGAGATGGCTCTTGGAGCCCATAGGAGTAGCACACTCAGTATTATCTTGCCTCAGAAGTGGGGAGTTGGGAACAGTCACGGTTAAATCAAAGGGAACGTTCTTCTAGTTAGGATAAACATCTTAGCCAAACCTCTCAGATCTTAAAAATAATAATTTTACCACCACAGAGGTAATGTGAGGTGAGCATTGTTTTTTTCAGGTTGCAATGAATCTGCAATAACTGGTGAAATGTCTTCACTGTTCTCCCTGCAAAGAAGAAATTTTAAGACCAGAATTATTAGAAGTGTCAGAAAACGTGAAGAGCAGCAGGGAGCTGCTATGGCTTGTGAAGTGGCATAAGGAGAATCTGAGGGATGCCAGGAGGGTGGAAAAAAAAGTGCAATGCTTCTTCTCTGGCTTTTAAATTTCTGGATAACAGCTGAAGTTTGGGAACATGATGGTCAGTTTTGTGACCCCTCACTGCAGCTTTGACTTTCAAGTCCTGAGCAGCTTCTGACTGACTAGAGTCAGTTATGATAAACTACCGTCAGTAATGATAAAACTGTTATTTTCTGCAAATAAAGAGTAGCACTACATGAGAGCCTTGGGGAGCTTTTGTTCAGGACCAGTCACGGAACCTTTTATATTTTTTTTTTTCCTTTCACTATTTTTCCCATCTTAAAAATTCTGATTTTTCAAAATTGAAATGATTCATGTACCAGGATCCTTTTCTAACGCAGCCAAAGCATGGAACTGCTTTTTCAGAATGTCTATGACAGTATTTTTTTACATTTTTAACCTGAAATTTTAATATTTTTATTTCAATTAAAGTCACTTTCTACTTTGAAGTTTTAAGGTAATTGAGATCAGAAAATTTAAATGAAAAAGAAATTAAAATAGAAACAAAATGTTTAAAAATTACAACAAAACACTCTGAGTGATCTACCCTGAACATTTTGTTCAGCTTTCAGTTTGCAAAATTTCCAGGTTTTCCTGATTTGACTGCACCACAGGAGCAAAGCACTGACAAAGCAGGATTCTTTGACTAGTGCAGTGGTTCCTCCTGCCCTGCAAAAACCACATAAAATCATGACATAGCAAATGAATCCCTGAGCAATAGGACTTTGGGTGGGGTCCATGGATTATTCTGAAATTTCCAACAATTTTGTGAAGTAGCAAGTTTTCCCTCTATTCTCTCTACTCCTGCCTTTTGGAAGGAATACTACTGAAGACAATTTATTTGGATGAAATTAGCAAAAGGCTTTTCACAGGTGTATTAATGGATTAGGGTAGCAGCATGTGTAGCAAATACAATGTGTATGAGAACAGGAGAGAACAAGAGCAGATCAGAATTCGCAAATGCGGGCCTATCATTCATTCATTCATTCGGTTCAGTTGTTCTTCCTAAAACCTGGCTGTTCCCAGTCCCCCTGCCTTGCCTTTCTGTAATGCTGCTGCTGTGTTGAGCCAGCCCCACCCCTGGCCAGCCGGGATTTTCCGAGATCCCATCTCAGCACCAAGCGAGGGCACTGCCCCTCAGGAAGAGAGGCAGCAGGTTTTGCTCCTGCCTGGGTACAGCCCTGCTAAGTGTGAGTACAGTGCTCTAGTGCTGCTCAAACCAGCACGGGTGTACTTGCCAGCCCCAGAAAACCTGTACACAGGTAAAGAAATGCAGTTATCCACTGCTCTGGGTTATGCTGTCATTCTGTATCAAGACAAATTAGTGCACTCGGAAGCAATCAGAAGTAATTACTCTTTAAGAAACAATAGGCATCACTCTGTGGCTTCTACCTGACAGCTAAAGAACTTGGCTTCCTGTGAAAAACCCATACAGCTTAATCTTCTTGTGTCAGATCATATTTCCTTGTCTTCTCTTGGTAAATGTTTACATTGCTGCAGTAAAAGGGGCACTGCATGATCTCGGCTAACAGGGGACTGTGTGTTTAGAGATAGTAATGGGAGCCTGCATCTCTCTGCTATCACGAGATGAGTGCAGAGAAGGTTTGCAGGTACAAAATAGCAGCTCCGCGGGGGCTTGAGTGGCCCCATTCTCAGGAGTAAATCCTCCTTCCACAAAGTCAGTTCCTACTGTTAGATGAGCTGACTCTGTGGCACAACAATGATAGGGAATAAAATGATGGGAAGTGAGCACACAGACCTGGCTGTTCTTTTGCTCTTCAGGGACATTGCTCAAAGACATTCCAACTGAATCACTTGAGGAATGTAGATATAGACATTGAACCCTACTTTTGCCACCCCTACTGCTGCATTCTGATCACCACTTGGCATTTTTAAGTGTTTCTTTAAAGACTGAACCCTTCTCAAAGGTTCCAGTGGTATCTTTGAAACCTGATAGAAATCTAAAGTCGATGTGTGCACCAGTCAGTGACTTCGATTTACATTCTCCAGGAGGAACTGCAGGATTCATGTCTGTGCAGATGAAGTGAGTGGCAGACTGAGATCCGAGTGAGTTCCATACTTACAGGGATAAGGAAGAGTGACTTTTCTCTTACATAGTAAAAAAAGAGGAATTCTAAATATCAGATCCTGACAAATGTTGTCATCATCCCTGCTGCCCTTAGACACTTATTTCAACTTTTTGCAACTTATCTTTGCAGTAGCTGGTGGGTAAAGAGGGCTAAGTAACAATAAAGTGATCTTGTGGTTAACTCAGTTATGCAGTGCAAAGGAAACCTGGATTCAGCTCCTGGCTTTGCTTTGGATATGCTGTGTAATTGAATACACAGTGTCGGTTCTCCTTCCATCAGATAAAACTGAGAACATTTCCATACCATCAGAAGGTGATTTTGAGGATATATTTACTGGTGAGAGATCAAAATAGACATAGGCCAGTTAAATACTATTCTTTAACTGGGTTTTACTCTTTGTGTGAGAATTAACAGTGAGACAAGGCTTTTAGGGACAGTCTCTTATGAACAAAATTTAGTTGACTTTCATGAGTCTTTTATAAGATACTACAACTCTCAGCAGACTTTCTCATGCTTATTTCTTCATCAAGAGGGTGGTGTAGCACTGGAACAGGTCACCAAAAGTGGTTGTGAAATTTCTGTCTTTATATATTTTTAAGAGGCTGTGGGGCCAAGCCGTGGTTGACCTGATCTGGTGTTGGCAGCAGTCCTGCTTTGAGTGGGAGGCTGGACTGCAGATCTCCAGAGGTCTCCTCCAACCAGCATTTCTGTGACTCTTTGAATCTAATTAGCTTTGTCCTACATGGAAATATCAAAGTTATTTTAGAAAATATCTGTATCTTTGTGCAGTGGAAGCAAAGAAGATAAGTATTTATTATCCTTTATTACTAGGATCGAGTAATTATTCTACCAAAGGCAAACTCTTGAACAGCCCTGCATTCTGCCTCTTTCAAAGCAAAACTAAAGACAGATACTAGATTAGGTTAGATATGTTATCCATTTTTCAAATTAATTTTTCTATTATATCCATTGGTTGTGTGTTTTACATAATCATTTATTTGACAACACCATCCTGGTATCACTTCTGTACAATAATACTAAACCAAAAAATTGTCAAGCATTAACTCTAAAAACATACTGCAAACTGCAGCTTAAGTATGTCAGTGTCTTATGAGGATACTTGAAGCTGAAATATCTTCCCTACCTACAGACTTTTCAAACTAATACATATATGCTCTACAGAGTTAACAGCTGCTGCTATTCCACTAATGGGAAGTATTTTCTCTCTCTTATATTCCAAATAAATCATTATTCATGTCTTTCTGTCTTATGTTCAAGGTCCAAATAGTCCCATCTCTGTAATAGAAACCAGTAGAACTTAATGAGTTCTCTTAAAACTCAGAGTGACTTGTGTGTACTCTCTTCTAGCTATTAATGCTAAAAGCTCTCACATAAAGAAGAACTGTGGAGTAGTAACAACATGAGGTTCTCATTTTATATTTTTGCATTTACTACTTATTACTATTTCATGTATATGAACTGATGTTAAAAGAGTGTGCATATTTACAAGGATGCACAATGCAGTGAGTTCTGCATCATTCTATTAATGGGCTTTTGAATCCTGGTTTTGTTTGAGGAGGAGAATTGTTGCATTTGAGTGTCATTTGGTCCTTATGCATATATGAAAAAGTATGAATGGCACGTGCCAGGAATTACGAAAAAGAAGGATGCAGAAAATGAAGACACTGAGTGGATGTTTGTTTTGATTTTCTCCTGTCATCTGACTGGTATCTTACATGCATATTGAATACCTAAATTCTTCATTCCTGCAGTTTTTGTCCTGAAAAAGTGTAGTAAGTGTACTAAACAATATTTATTTTCCTTTGATGCTCATTTAATAATTTAAATGTTCCTTTAAAGCACAAAGTCTGGCTTGTTACTCTGTGTGTGTGTGTGCTGGGAGAAAAGGGTGGGAAGAGAAGCAGTGACAGCACTGTTCTGGCTGGGACTTTGGAAACTCCAGTGCAAGCTGCCACAGCAGGAGCTCCAGCCTCACAGCTCCCAAGGTGAACTGGAGTTGATCCATTCCATCCATCCTTTGGCCTGGCAGTGCACTGCCCTTGGGACCTCAGCGCTCCGCTGCACAACACACGGAGCGCAGGGAAGGGTGCACGTTCTGCTGGCCTCTGCAGTATCTGAAGGGAAGTGTTTTCCTGAGGATTTAGGTTCCCTAGAAGGGAGACCTGCCCATGAGAAAGGTCTGTTACAGGTGCAGGGGCACACGTGGCAGGTGCCACAAGTCAAGAAGAGAGCCCACTGTGACTGGGCTGTGGGGTCTCCATCTCCTACAGCCAACCTGGGACTGGGGAGGACACTTTGCCTAAATGGCAGAAGACCAAGCAGAAGGTACCAAATCAGAGTGGGCTCTGTTCTTCTAGCTTGGATTTTTAAGATTTTTTTTTTTTTAAGGTGTGTTCAATAGACTGATCCTAGTTTCCAGAGGTAAACAGCAGAGAAGGGTGCTGTGCCTGCCAGAGCTGCTTGGGCTGGCTCTGGAATAATATCTGAACACAGACACCCAGAGGAAGTTTCTTTTCCTCTTCCTTAGGGGTCCTTGGACTGTGCTTTTTGCCATTACATCCAAAGAGTGTGGATGCAGGGATGTAACAAACAGCTGCCTTGTGTCACTCGCTGTCTCATTCTCTGCCTGGGCAGGGAGCAGTGCAGCCTTTCAGCGGGGGATGTCTGTCTAAATCTGTCCTCTGCTCTGTGTTTATGTTGGAAAAGGAAAGGTCAAAGCTTGTGCTCGGAGTTGAAAATGGAGGCTGTGTAATTAGGGACCTCCTCTCATTCCGAGCCACATGTGCACATACAGGTACTCACATCCATGAAGTGCTCGTGCCCTCCTCACCGCCGCATCCTGGGGCAGGAGGCAGCTCTGAATCGAGCTGTTCCTTGCGATGGCCATCAGAGGTCAGGGCTGCCTGTGAAGGGAAGTGGCTGAACCTTATCTGTGACTAAGAGCGTGTCTGCAGCGAGGAGAGACCCAAGATCAGGTGATGATGGTGGCTCTGTTGAGTCAGAACAAGGCCCTGTCCAGCCTGGTCTCCTGTCTCAGACTGCAGTGCTGGAAGTGTAAGAAAAGAGCATAAAATGATACTGGAGAGGGCTCCTGGTATCCTTCCAGCTTCTGGTGCTCAGTGTGGAGGCATTTCCTGAGCTCCAGGCTGTATCTGAATTGCAGTACGTAGCGGCTGTTAGCAGATTCCCATGAATGTATGTAATTTTTTTTTAATGCACTTATTCCTTTGGACTTTACATCAGTGAACATCTACATTAACTACCAACTGTGTAAAAGGTGTTTCCTTTTTATTATAAGAAGAGCAATTACTCCATTTGCTTTCTCCATCCCACTCCATGCTAAATACCTCAATCACTTCCAAGTTCAGCTATTGTTTGACAAGCAAATGAGTCCTCCTGTATGAAGTCTCTTCTGCTACAGAAGCCATTTGGTACCGCTGATGTTCTTGCTGCTTCTCCTCACTCTAATGTACCTTTTTGAGATTGCACAAACAGAATTGCAGGCAGTGCTCAAGACATGGGCACACCAGGGATTGACAAAATTGCAGAATAATGTTTTCCATTTTGTTGTCTCTTCCTTTCCCATTTGTCCTTAGCAGTGTGTGAGTTATCAAGTCGCTCTGCTGTTAGAAGAGCCTACAGGGAGAGCCTTGCAGACTCCTTCTGGAGGAAGGATGTGGATAACAGGACATGATTTATCTGTTTAATTTATGTTGGACTGTTTGATTTTGCAAAATTAACTTCCTCCCTGCAGAAAGATGTCAGATGGAATTTTCAGTTGAAAGGTGCAAGGGGAGAGTGAGAGATTAGAGTTCAGAGCAGTGCAAAGTTGTGTGCTTTGATCCTTCTGCACACTTACTGCTCTTCTCCACCGTGTTTCTTGCCCACAGGACACAGTTTGGGGGCAGGACTGGGGGACCTACCAAGAATCTGCCCACCAGATTGTTTCCCTTGGATCAGACCCTATTGAAGCAGGTATGTCCTTGGCTTTTCACATGCAAAATAAGCACTTTATTAAAAGAAACAAGATACTTCCCAGAGTCTGACAGCTTGCATTTTAACTATCACCCCTAACAAGGGACCTTAAAACTGACCCCAAGACTTAATTTAACCATTACAATTCCATTAGTCTAATTTGTCATGAAACGTCTTTAACTAATTACCTGCATTTGTAAGTTAGTCCACATGTCATGAGATAAGAAGTCAAGCATAGTCATAGGTCACTGCTCTGGGCTGCCATCACATAACACAGACCCCAGATGAAAGGGAATTCCGAGTTGATAGGAGGAATCCAAATGACAGCTACTCAGCCAGTACAAGGCAGACATGGCTGTAATGTAAAAATTGGACCATTGTCTTAGAAGTGGTGTTTTGGAAAAGATGGGGCATGCCCTCATTAGCAGAATAAGGTCTAGGAAGACTGAGCATTCCTCGTAAGCATTTGTCTTGAAGGTGGTAATTTGATAAATACAGGTCCCCACTAAAACCATTTGCTAAATTTGGCAGACAACAGTATTAAATATTTATGACTGAATTTAGAGCTGTCCCTTTTCAAAGAGACCTGATTATGTCCTGAATGGCACTTTAAAAAGCTCATTTGGGAACTTTTGTTGGTTTCCTCAAACAACAAATGTTGAAACAGAGGAAAAGACCAATTAGGAGTCTGATTAAAGGTTGCTCAAGCCTTTCACTGAGTAGTTTGGATTTGGCTCCCTATTACTTGTTGGAAATCTGCCCATGAATTTATAGTGGGAGCTACAATATGCTGTGTGCCACAAACACCTCTCTCTCTTAGATTCAGGCAACAGTAAACTTCCTCCCATTTCTCTTGTTCCCGTGCCTGTGACATTCCCCTTGAGACTAGATGAGGAGAAGGATATGGTACGTGATTAATGCAGGATGAAGCATTCAGAAAATTTTCTTATTCTTGTTCCTGTTTCCTTCCTTACTGAGCGGAGGTGCAGAGGGAGGTCACCAAGAGTGATTCCCCCATCTATACAGAGTGTCACCATCACACTTTTGGCTGCTGGTGCTGGGTGTGAGGGGTAATTAAATCCCTGCCTCCACCCCGGCTCCCTGTCCCTTTGCTGATCCTTACAGACAGCGAATGCCATTGAATTCTTCACTTCCATCACTCATTTGATCAATACAAAGGGCTGGCAACGACACGGTTATACTGGTCAGGCCAGCCCTACCTTTGTACTCCCTAAGTACAGGCTCTGTCCAAGCCATAAATCACAGCTACTCTAAATTATAGAGGCTGCCAACACATCAGAGGCCTGGAGTGGGAGCTCCCTGTGATCACAGCAGGGAGGAGAGGATAAGGAAGGCCCTGACCAAGCTGTCTATTTTGTGCTCAGGAGCTTTATTCAGACAGCAAGGAAGAGTGCCTGGGAGCCTCTGTGCTCCTCCCGCCTGCCGCAGTGGCTCAGCAGTGTTCTGGGGTTACCTGCTGTCCTCAGGAAAAATCGAAATCCTCTTTCTAACAGATATAAGGCAGTCACTGGGATTAGGAGGAAATTTCCTTTGCTGGTGTATTACTGCAGACTTTATACCTGCACATACCCTTTCTTTGCATCCCTGTGGGGAGAGAGGACTGACTCATTGATTTGCATCTTTAGCACTGGGAGTGCTCAGTGCTCTGTGAGGGGGAGGAAAGGCATCGCCCTGTGCTGTCCCCAGCTCCTGCCACACAGCCCTGAGCTGTCACATTGCTCCGTGGTGTGAACACCATGGCACTTCTTTCTTTCCTGCATGGAAGTTCACCTGTCTACCAATATTCCTCCAAATCTTTCAAGATAAATGAATCTTCAGATCTCCAAATCTTTAGCCTGTCTGAAACCAGCATAAAATATCTACCAGTCTGCAATGAAAAATCACAGACAATCCATCCTTTCGATCTCTTGCTTTTATCCTAAGCTGATAAGGGAGGCCCTCCTGTGCTTGTCAGCTTTGCATTCTTGGTGTGTGCAGCATAGCTGAGGATTGCAGATTAAAGGTGAAGAGTTGAACTGGGAAAAAATGCAGGAGCAAAGCAGCTGTTTAATGAGATAGAGGGGCTTTCCTCTTGAAAACTGCTTATCCATATCCTGTCTCTTGGTAATTGCACGGTATTTTCTTTATGGGGCATGCTAGCACTGTTTTCCTGGTTTAATATATTTTACCCCCTTGCACATGCATCTTTTCACTTTGATAGGTGAAACCATTCTTTATGACATTGTGAGTGTCAACAAGATTTTTTTTAAGCTGTTTGGTTCTGTCCTGTGCATCTTTTGTCTTATAGTTAGAACAAAGTTCAAGTGTGCTCAGGAGTTATATCTTAGTCTGTAGCTAAGTTCCAGGTTTGGAAACTGCTTTCCACCTGTCTGTCTCAATCTGTAACAGGACATGTAAAGTTAATAATCCAGGTACTGATGAATTGACTTTCTGTGGTGGGATGTGCTGTGCTGATAGTTAGAACCAAACATTTGAAAGACAAGCTCTTGGCAGATGTTTTAGCCTGCTCATGTCACCGCCTGTCTTTCTGCTAAAAATATTTTAATTTTTGAAAACTCCTCCCTGTGTCTTGCTCTGTTTTTCAGGTAGACCCTTCACCTCCTGGGATCCCTAAGGGTCTCAGGTGGGACAGCTTCACCACTGGTCCTTGTGCCTTCATCAATGCAATGACTTGCTGTGATTCACCTCCAAAAAGAGATCTAAGAATCCATCATTACAAAATCTGCTAAGCTTATGGGGGCCTGAGCAGCTAATAAAGATCACTGGGAAATGGCTAATGCATGTGTGCTGCTGTTGTACCCACCAGTGTCTTTGCAGGTCTCTGGAAAGGTGCTGGGAGAGCACAACAGCCACTGGTGGAGGAAAGCGAGAGAAGAGAAAGGATTCATCTGCCAGGACGAGATGCAGTCCTGACTCTGGCTTGGTGTCATAAATAGCACGTGCTGCTCAGAGATCTGGCTGTGGACAGGCCATATTCCCCTGATCTCTCTTCACCTTGGAGATCCTTCTGCTGTGGTTGATGTGAACAAGTCTCATGCTTTGTGTCACCTCCACTGCAAATGAGGTTAGGGAATGGGAACATTTTGGGGTTGGAAAGAGTGATCTGGGATTTTTCAGATACCAGAAGTTCCTGATGTTTTTTGTATAGATAATGTCAATGTTTATATATGTATAAGTGATAACAGGGAGGTTGGAGAAATGGTGGGAGTTTGAGTTGGGATGGGGGGTTGCTGTGGGGTGGGGGCTTCTGAAATGGCAGAGAGTTGGGATCATAGTCTGGAGAAGATGAATGCCTTGGCTTGAAGTGTATTGCCACAGTCTGGAGCAGGAAATCATACTGAGTTTGAGATGTGGAACAGAAAAGAGAGAAAATTTGCCTCACAAGGGATTGAAGGAATTTATTTTAGGGACTTGAAGGATTGAAGTAACTCATTTCACATGGCTTTTCCTCCTCTATCCCATGCTTATGACTACATGCAACAGTCATTTTTGCTGATGGAAATGTGGTCGCTGTATTTTCTGTCCCACTGTCATCTCCTTGTCTCTTTACTTGTCCATACAGTATCATATACCCTATGGCATCGTATCATTAAAATAGATGATTATGCAGATGTAAGTGGATCCCTAAGGAAACTTAGCACATGGACATAACACCACAGGCAACTTTTAACTGATTATGCAGCTATAAAGAAGTTTCTTCTTTTTAAAATTAAAAACACCTTCACTTTTCCCCCTTCTTTTTTAATGCTAACAGCTTAACATTTTCCTCTCCAGATAAGCTCTGAAATGGAAGAGAGAGAGCAGAGTACCTTATGGAAGTCAAGGCTGTACGTTTATGGGTTTAGAAACCTCTGAAAAGCACAAAAATCATTCCTTCCATTTGCAACACCCCTCCCCCTGCATGCAGAGTGCAGCCCCTGTATGCATTTGGTTTCCAGATCTGTGATTCCCACCCTCCTTTTTATAAGCTGTGAATTTTTCCTTTTCAAAGCACAGATTTTACCCCCCCAGCCCCCCATGCCCCCAGGGAAGCTTTTGTCCTGTGAGTGCCCTGGGTTTTTAAAGAATGTGGAAACTCCTTGGTTTATTCTGTTTCTGTACTGCTACCTCCAGTTCCTGATTCCTGTTCCTCTGTGGCCTTTGCTAAGACAGTCTGTCCCAAATGGGGGCTTTCTGTGCAGTTCCAGTGCAATGTGGCTGTGTGCACAGGGACCGCAGCCTTCCAGCCAGCATTCTTTCTTGTTATTTAGTAGAGGAGAGGTATCACTTTTTCCCCCCTCTCCATCATCAGCCTGATTTTATTATAATCACATAATGCCAACACTGTTCATGTTTCCTCATCCCAAGACTTGGTGGATCCATTCAAACACTGTGTTAATCCCTCTCTATTCTCAGTAGCACCTTTATGATGGTATTGCCTTTCCAAGCTACAGTTGCTCTTGCAAGCCTTCACACCAGTTAATCCAACTTATTTTGGCTTCTTTCCCAAAGGTGTAGAGTTCTAAGGGTAATACTCTGCAAGGATATTTTCACTCAGTATCAGTGGATCCAGAATTTCTTATTTTCAACCTACAGGGGTGCTAACTCCTCTCCATTACTAGCAGCAATGAGGCATAGATACTCACAGAATATAAGAATTTTTAATGGAAGTAAGACAGAAAATAAGGAATGTAAGAGCCATCTACATTTTCTATCTGTAGGTAGAAGTCATGTAGAGCTGCCCTAACATTTGTGCTGCTGTTATGGAATAGCCTGTTATGTAATAAGCAATACATACTCTTTTCTGGGAGCAGTCTTGCAGTGAAGCAGGATAAAACACGTGGGTGCAGGGACCAAGGATTAGCTGGTGCCTGAAGCAGAGACAGTATGGACAGCATCTCCAACAGTATTTCTCAGAGCAGCTTGAAGAACTCTGGCAGATCATAGCAGAACTATTCTACTTTATTATGTGCTGAAAAGAAACTGGATTTTACACATTAGACACTAATCAAGGTCACCGCTTCATTGCTGAATGCTCTGCACTCACTGCGCTGTTGGCAGGAGGGCTTGCTCTGCTCCTGTGTGCTCAGAAAAAAAATCAAAATAAAATAAAAGGAGAAGAAATCCTTTGGCCAACCATCTGTTGGAACAGAGGCCATGGACACAATGCAGATACAAACGCCTGGATGCATTTTGCAGGTGTGCCCTGTGACCCATCTTTCCGTGGAGAAATTCACAGGGAAAATAGATTGCACTAGACTGTTCTGCAAATGCAGTTAATCGTGCCTTTTCTATATTACTGCTACAGGATTAACACAAACATTGCTTCTATTTTCAGGCTTATCAAAGGCAGCAGCACATCTCTCTAATCTCCTATTTCCCTGCTCTCTTTAAAGTGTTTAAATGAATGGAGCACTGATGAGCAGGGATGTGGTGCCAGCAGGGATGGTGTCATTTAATGCCTCGCTATTTATGCTATTTAATGCCTGTGTGGCTTTATGTGCCCTGGGTGACTTGCAAACCATCTGGCACCCTCCACCCTTTCACAGGACAGACGGAGGTGTAGACAGCACCTTCATTTGTCTCTGGTTCAGAGAGTGACCAGCAGCAAAAAAACAGTACAGTTCTGATGTGCCTGCTCCTACACAGCCTGCACCTGCTGTCACTGAAGGATGAAGCTTGGAGGCCATGGGTTGGTGACCCTTGAGAGCAGGCAGTTTGGATCTCAGTGAGCTGTGGGCACTTACCTTCATTCCTGTAGGACTGGTTGGCACACACAACCTGGATTTTTCTTACAGCTGTGAAAAGCATAATGATATCTGATCTGGCCCAGCACCTGTTTGTGCACTGTTAACTTGTCAAAAGGTTTCAGACAAGCTGGAATCAGCACAATTGCATGTGTCGTATCAGCTCCTTGTCCTAAGAGTCCTACAGCTGGATTTACAGTATCATTGAATCACAGCCTGAATTTTTAGCCATATTACTTACACAAATCACAAATACTGGGGTTGTGTCCTCCAGTCTGCGAGGAAGTGGGCTGAGATCCACCCTGCAGCTTTCACACCACTGTCAGCTGGCATTAACTTCCAGTCATTTTTTCCTTTGAGGCCAGATTGAAATCAGTGACCTAGAAGTAAAATACTCTGTATTTTGTTAGCAAGGAGTCCCTGGAGTTGTGCAGTCTAAATTGGGATGTTTTCTCAGTAAGCTCTTTTGTATATCTTCTATGGCAATTGTGCTGTAATTACCACAATCCTCTTTCTGGTAGCAGAATGTATTAATTGCTTTCCACTTTGTCCAATGCATTTCTGCTCAGATCACAGTGAAATAAAGACTTTCTTTAGTGTGTCGATGGGATGTGATATCCTACTGTAAAGCATTAGTTTTCGATGGTGACATAATCAGAGATTATATTATGGATTCACTGATATTCCTGCAAGGAGAGCAAACTGTGTTGGACACTTACTGCACTGCATGTTAGCAGTACAGCTGTGGGATCTGACCCTGAAAATGCTCATGTCTGGGAGAATATTTGCAGAAGTAAGGACTAGTCATGTGTAGAAAAACTTTCACAATCAGCCTTCGTGTTTATGGGATGGATCACTTGTGGACAGTACCGAGAGTCTGCTGGGAGGTGCTGGCTGCCCTTGGCAGTGCCACTGCTGGAGGTTCATTTTATTCAGCTTTTTAAGGAAGTGCCCGGCTCACACTGTAACTTTACTGCAGTGTGTTCATATGAATATCTCCACTTTTTCTGGAGTTCAGATTTTGTGTTCAGACTCATGGTCAGATCCAGCTGGTCACTCTGTGGCACTGTATAATGAATTGCCAGCATCCCAGAATGTACAAAATTAGAGATTAGAAGCAGCTCCACCTTATTACCATGATAGCCAATTGCAAGGGGTAGTGCAGTGGATAAAGGGCAAGGTAATGTAACATGTGAGTGGAACAGCTCTCAATCTGTGCATTATGAAATTGTCATTCTGTGCCACTGTTCAGCATAAATGGACTAATCTTCAGCTTGAAAATGAGGAGAGCTTGACTGTTAAAGAATAGGTCATTTGGCTTCTGGCAGCAGCAGAAGATGCTGTAATATTAGCTGTAAGAACTTGTGCATTCTTGGTAAGGAGATAAAAATGATTAAATTGCACTGCTTGCTTCTCTATCTTCTAAAGTAATTCATATTTGGACCCGGATTCATCTAAGCATTTGCATAATTCCTCAGGCCATTCCTATTCAGCCATGCATTTCAGCTTGTGCTTAAGCTCAAGCAAGTGCTGAAGTTCTTTTCAATTCCTGGGGCTTCAGCCTTGCAGAGGAAAGTCTGGGCTGTTATTTTATAATGTTTCAGTAGCTTCTGAGGTTGCTGTGCTATAGCAAATGGAAGTTTGCTGTGTTTGCTCTATTTGTTGTCTTACGGGCTGAATACTCTTTAATGACTCAGAAAGGTTAAGGGTGAAGATGCTGGGGCCCTGAAGAGGATAATTTTTAATAGAGTCCTCTGTTGGAAATCCAAGAGCCAGAACGGGGGTCATGTCTCCAAAGAGTTTCACGGGCTCTGCAAAACTGGCAGTCACACTGACTGCCTCCCTTCCTCTGGGCTCTTCCTGAAAAGGAATGAGCAGAGCCAAGGGGAAGGTTTTGTTGGGCTTTTTGGGACATGGAGCTCTTCAGGCTGAATTCTGTTCCAAATTATGCTCTATTTTCCAGAGTAACTTCTTAAGTTTGGTAGGTGTCTTGGTTTGAAAGACAGGTGTCACTCAAGGAAGGCTGGAACCTCCCCTGAAATAGAGAAAATGCAATCCCCCTTCCCTCCAAATTATTATAACTTTGAAATAAAGGAGCTTTCAGGCAAAGATGTGAGGAATAGGAATAACAGTCCTTTACTAATATATATATATATATATATATAAACCAACACAAGCAGACAGCAATAACTGACAATGACAGCAAACAGAACCCCACCCACTGTGCACCGGCGAGCAGGGCGGGTGCGATGGTTCCCCCGCGGCTGCAGGGGGCGCTCCGGAGCGAGCTCGGCCCTCGCAAGGCAATGGCGGCTCGGGGTCCCGGGAAGGGACGGAACAAAGGCCTCACAAACCCCACTGGGCAGTTGGTCCGGTGTCCGGCAGAATCCTCGGGAGCAGCAGGCTGGAACAGCAGAGACGAGCACCAGTTCTGGGCGGCAGATGAGTCCGGAGCCGCAGCAGGAATCCCGGGAGCTCTCGGCAGGCAGGGCGCACGGGCTACAGTGTAGCACAGGCTCAGAGCAGCAGCAGGGACACGGTGGCCACAGCCCGACTCCCAGCAGGGCAGGAACAAAACAGGCTCGGGAATCCCGGGGCTTCTCCCACAGAAGGAAAGCAGCCAGAAATGCAGAGGTTCAGCGTAGCGTTGTCCTCACCACCGCGGCAGGCAGCAGACTCCCCTCACCTCGTGACCAACGCTGAGTGCCCACCGGCCCTCCGAGCTGAGTTCCCACCCCCAGGTGCCAGAGCGGGCAGCCTGCTTGGCCTCCCCCTTTTGTTCTCGTAATCACCCAGCCATCATTCTCTGCAACACACCCAGGGAAAAAATTCCACAAGGGAGAAGAACCGAAAAGGAAAACTTTCAAACCCCAACAGTAGGGTTGTGCCAGGTGGTAGCCATTGGTGATGTGAATTGTAATTGTAACGTATCTTTCAAAAATTGCAGTATTACCATATGTATTTCTGTGCAAACTTGGGAGGGAGGGTTGGAGAAGAACCTTGATATGCTGATTTTTTTTTATTTTGTGGGCCTGGAAAGTTCAAAACATTTTGTCTGCCATTATCAAGCTCTTGTGTTTCAGTTCAGTTTAGCAACAGAACATGTCAGCCAATAGAGTTCCATTGCTTCATGAAGATGTGTGTGGGAACTGGAATTTTTTAACTGGGATTGACCCCAATCTAAAATGAAATGTTTGGTTATGGCTTTTTATAGAAAATACAATGAAACAATTAACTTTTTTTTCCTTTGGAAAAAATAATTTTCAAACATTTGGTAGGAAACCCTTTACAGAAGAGATTTATGGCCTGAAGTCATGTTCACAGTGAAACTGGTGGGAATTTTGCTGTTGACTTTCATGTAGCCATTTTACTGAGGTTTTCTTTGCAGCAGGAGGGATTGTGTGACTTTCTATCTGGAGGTATTCATGTAACTTCAAAGCTTCTTGGTCTACTTTAGAAATAAAAAATATCCTTTATATCCCATCGACTTGTTGGAGGTCTTGCTTCATTGAAGGTAACATGATTTTTGTCTCTGTCCCAGAGAACCACAAGGAACTCAATCTATATTTGTTAAAATGGAGACCAGCAACATGTTCTTCTAATACAACAGTAGCAGAAGAAAGGGCAAATGTCCAGGTTAGTGCTCTGCTTTGCTGGGCTGCCTTCACATGACTGCTTTAAAATGTTTGTTCTGTGGAGGAGATCACTGCAGGTTCCAGATGTAGGTGTTTACAGGGGGATTCTGTTGCCGTGCAGTGCTGTGCATGATGATGCTGTCTGCCTGCTCCCAGTGCATGAGATTATTCACCTGAATTTTCCTTTCTGTATAGCAGATTTATTAACCCCCTGAAAGCTCTGTTTGGAAGCTGGTTTTCCACCCCAAATGGAGGTCTCACTATTAACAACCTTTCATGAGCATGGAGCAGTTCATTCCATTGCTGAGCCCTTCGTTACTTCTTCACTTGGGACAAAGTGTCAACAGTAGTGACAGAAGGAAGAGGAAGGACTGGAATAATCAGAGAAGGGGGAAAAGGAGTATTCTGTGATCCCTTTGCAAGAGATACACACATTTGGAAATTTGCTAAAATATGGAATGTAGTATGTTTGTGATGTTTTTCATAAGAAACATTAAATGAAAGTACAGTTAGTCCCAGACTTAACCTACCCGTTTTTCCCTGGATTTAGGGCTAGTTTAGGGCAATCTTCCAGTTTTGCACTTCAAGCCCATCTCTACCTGATTGGCTGGCAGGTTGCACTGCACTGGGGACAGCTCTGGTAGACACAAAAAGAGCAGGATCTTCCATGGAAGAAGTGATTCCTAGGAGGGGCCCTGAGAGCAGAGTTTCAAAAGCATCATGTTCCCAAAGAAAGGCCAAATTTTTCAGAAGGAGTGAACAACAAGCACTCCTGCTGTGACAGATGGCTGAGTATTTCAAAAGATCTTGCTATTAAAGCTGGCTGGAGATTGTCTATTCTCTTGTTTTTGACAGGAACTTGGGTTTTCTGTTAAACATAATAATAGTGCAGAATGGACAGATTTTCCTTCCAGCATTCTATTTTTATGTGAGAGCTTTAATTGTTTTGGTCAGGGAAACTCTCACCCCTGTAATACATTGATTTACAATCACTGTGCCGGAGAGCCATGTGAGAGACATTTCCCAAAGTCTGATCCTGGGTTCTGACCCCCCTGTGGCAATGAAGCTGTTCTGAAGCTCTGGCTGAAAACAAGGGTGCTGGGTGTGATGTGGTGGGCAGAGCACTGGAGTGTGCTGCTTCCAGACGGGTTTTCTTGGGTTTCTTTTTAGGTTTCCTAGAGTTGGTTGAGTTTTGAGATACTTGATTTGGGATCCTGAACACGCAATCTCCAGTGGGTGAATGTTTTCACTTCTGGCTGCTCACAGGTAGGATTGGGGTTGAAAAGCAAGCTGTGTTTGTATGTAGCTGAACATGCAGAAAGTGGGATCTTGGAACTTGAGGCCATTTCTCAAAACGTGTGCTTTAACATTTCCATTATTTAACTTTCCCATCCATAAACAGGAAGTAAATCTTCATCATCAGTGAAGGATTTACAAAGTTCAGTGTTTATGCACACAACTTTGGAGAAGCAGAAATACAAATAAATCCTTTTCTTCCACCTGAATGTCTCAAAGCTCTTTTAGACTGTTAATTAATTGAGCAGTCATAATGATGTGCCAATGGGGATAAAGAGGGAGGAATAATTTACAGGTGGGAGAAATGAGGCATGAATGACTTCCTAGCCTTACCTGTGCCATGCTGTTAGTCTATGTCAGACCCAGACAGATACCTTCTGTCCTGTCTCCTTTTACATCTGTGATGGGTGGCTGGGAGCATCAGCTTCCCCCCGTCCCTGCTTCCTCCTCTTCTTATGTAGGGAACCCAACTCCTTATCGCCAGGCTGCTGTTTCATGGAAATACAAGGAGCCCATGTGGCTCCCTCTCTGAGGGAGCAGGCCTGGAAAATGGGACATTTGCTTCAACTCCCAAGTTCCACCTACTGATCAGGACATGGCCAGAGAGTCAACTCCACTGCATGGGAGAAAGGGAGGAAGGAAATCAGACTTCTGGGTGCTCCTAGAGCACTGATACATCATGCCCTGCCTTCCTCCTCCTGACCTTATGCACAGCTGGATTATGGTGTGCTGTCCTCTGCACACCTTCCACAACAATTCAGGTTATACCTTTGCTGCACTGAGCAGAGTGGCTCAGGAATATCAGACCTGGCTCTGAAATACAAGCTCACCTCTGAGAAACAGCAGAGCCCCCTTTGTCACCATGTCTTTCTTGTCTGAACTCCTGTATCTGGGGTCAGGATAATTTTGTACAGAAAACACTGGATCTTCTGGCATATATAGAATAAATGAGCACAAGGTAAATTCAGTAAATTCAAATTGTTTAAAACTTCAGGAATGGGCAGGACAAAACTACTGCTTAGGAAAATACCCAGTGCACAATTTCATCTACAGTTTGGCTGAGAATCCTGTTTAAACTTACTTCTTAAACACAATTGTGAAACTCATGAAGGTGTCACATCAGTTGCTCACCCAATAACCTTGAGAGCCTCCTGGGAAGGTAAGCACAGCACCGAGAGTGAGCAGTTACTCTAACAGGCTGCTTTGCTTCATTCCTCTGGCTGCTCCTTGTCGAGCTCCTGCAACTCCAGACATGAAGTTTTTCTTCTACCCAACGTGGTTCCAACTGCTTCTCACTATCAGTTATTCATATCTGAAAGGGAAAGGAAAAATACTGACATAAATTGCTGGTCCCTGGAATACAAGATTTTTATTTAACTGACAGGGCTTATGGTTACCTTCAGACATAGCTTTTAAAGTAATTTTTAGCTGGATGACAGAGATAAGCCCTCCAGGAAAAAGCAGTAGTAAAGTAGTGGGTCATTATAAATATTTTGTTCTCTCTGTAGTCGTGTTTTCCATTCTTTTTCAGTTTATGTATCTTGTAAAAATTTTCCAGTAAATCTGCTACCTGCTATGTGGTGAATTTAAGCCTATTGATTTGTAGCTGTCCTAATTGCATTTTACAGAACCCTGCTGCCTCTGGGACCAGAGCTTGAAAAGTCCTGTTTAGTGAAATGGATTGTCTTCCACAGGTCACTGACACCCTATATTCTGCTTTATCTAAATTAGGCAGTCTCCAGTATTCTCTGATCTAATCCCAAAAGTAAGAGGGGTGTGTTATGTGCTTACACATAAATTTCTATTGAGAAGTTATTGGAGAAGGAG
Organism: Rhipidura dahli; assembly: GCA_013399225.1. Lineage (NCBI taxonomy): Eukaryota > Metazoa > Chordata > Aves > Passeriformes > Rhipiduridae > Rhipidura > Rhipidura dahli. Next base: position 841,803 of record VXAC01004963.1, read on the forward strand.
CTGAAAGCAGGTAGAGTTTGCCCTCCCAGCTCAGTGCAAGCGTGGGGATGCAGTGCCTGCTAACAGCTGGCTTTTCCGCACCTCGGCAGGTGATGGAGTTCCCACCACTTCAGGAGTCCACTGCCAATGGTTAGCACATGCTGTTGTGAGAAATCTCATCAGTCAAAAATGTCTCATAAATAATTTAGAGGAAAGCAATTAGCACACACAGCTGTAGCTGTTTGCAATGTCACAGTTATACCTGCCAGGGCAATCTGGAAATGGAAATTTCAAACCCATTTCTTGAAGTGGCCAGAACGGTCTAGCTTGGAGCTAGGGCTGATGGGTAGTTCTTGATGAGTAAGGAGTAAATTGCACTTTCATGTCTTTTTATGTGTAATGAATTCCAGGAGAGCATTTTAGTATTTTGTGCATGTTGGGAAAGGGATCAAAGGAATGCATAGTTTTAAAAACTCCAGCAGTCAAGACCTTATCCTTTCAGAGGCTCTGCAACTCATTCAGCTTCAGAGGGGGGGGGGACATATTTTAACAGAGACTTGGACATGCATTTTGAAGGCATCAGCTAGTTAGAGTTTGTCTGTATGTACAGACTGCTCAGAGGGGACAGGCAGGAGGAAAAGGAAGAAAATACTGTTTGAAGTATCTCATCTGAGTATGCTTGCCTTGACAGATCGATGAGAGCAAATTGTTTGAGGACTTCTGGGTAATGATAAAAGGGAAAGGAACCTGCTCTTTAAGAATCTCAAGCAACTACAGGGAATGTGTGAAAACAGATTTGTTTGTGCAGGTGAGTCCTGAGGAGGGGTATCAAACATAAAATCTAGAGATGACACAAGGCTGTGTAAATAGGGCACATGTAAATATATTCTAGGAGAGGGTTAGAAGTCGCCTACCATGACACTATATTGGGACAAGGGGACAGACAATGGCACATTGCAAAATCCTCTCAGCAGTTCTGATAGGTGTGCATTCAGTTAAGGTATCTCTGCTAAATTAATGCCTAAAACATGTTCATCTTCACAGGATGCCCCCTTGGCTATGGAATTATCATTCTTATGTTACCAACTGTAAACTAAATCACAGTACCTTACCACACGAGGCAATCCCAATCATAAACTCTTAGAAGAGTTCCTATTAAGAAGAAGTTTGACATTGTATTGTGAAAAAAAACATTCAGATGTGGGTTGTTCATAGTATGAATGCTACAAAGCATTTCAACTATGCTTAAAGACCATCTGAATTAGAAAAGACTGGAGTTAGAATTTGTGGTAGTGGCATTATTTTATTCTGCAACTCTCCTGTGCAAAAACACATCCCAGAGAACCACAAGGTTGTCTGCACCATTTGACCTGTTCTTCTAAATCCAACTGCCATCACCTGGCCAAGAAAGTAGCAGAGAAGCCCAAGAATCTGCCTGCCACTTTTGGGTGGTCAAGGCCTCCATCCAAGGAAAATTCCATGGGTGAGCCTTAGACCGTAACCAAAAGCAGCAGCTGCTCATTGACTGAAGTGGACGCAAATCCCTGCAGTCAACAGGCTGCCCCAGCTGGTCTGGCCTCACAGAGACAAGTAAGACCTCCTGTAAGTGATATTAATTGGAGTCTATCTAGAAATCTCAAACAACAGATTTCATTTGACTGCAGTGGGAACTTTAATACATTATTGAATACAGTATGGCAGGCACCTTCCTGGACTGCATAATGAGTAGCTGTTAGTGTGTTTTGGTAAGAGGCTCAAATATTTCAACTGCTTATTTCTCTCATTTTTTTATACTTACTAGCTTTTAGTAGAAGTGAGGAATGTGAAGAATGTCCTTCAGAACTGCACATGAATAATTGCTCAACAGCCAGAATTTCAGTAACTTTGAAAATCTTCCTTGAACAGGAATTCAGCCTGGGGTGAATCACTGGTCACTGGGGTGAATCTGGAGTGTTTTGTGGTTTTTCCTCTTGTAAGTTAATCCAACTTTATTCCAATTTAACTTGTTAGCTAGATGGAATCATTGTGTGGCTCTTAAGCCAACTTAACACATTTTATAAGATTCTAAATCACATTATCTTCTGGACCACAAATAAGTGTTCAAGAAATGTAAGTTAAAATAATTATCTAACAGGCTTTAAATGAAGGAACATCTTTCCCTCTTATCCAGAGAAAACTGAGTGCAGAATTTGGATCACTATCCATAAAAGTCTGTAGGAATATTTACAGGTATCCTTCTTGAAACAAGTTGAGCCCTTGATCTTTGTAACATTATTGCAGGTATATTAACTATTATATATATTATTATATATATTAACAGCACTGCAATGTAGAAATGTGAGAAACTACTAAAAATCTCAACTAGGTGGAGGTTACCACCTGAAGCCTCCTATCACATCCCCGTTCTGGGAGCTCTGGAGTCTGAATTGGAATGTCTCTCCATTGTCTTTGATGATAAGTTAGGGAAGAAAGAAAAAAACTTTTTCACTAAAGGTAGATTCATCTCCCTGACCTTTAACTTGTAGGAGCTGTCTGGGTGTGTCCACAATGAATGGAGAAGGAATGGTTTCTTCAACTGAAGATTCATCTTCTAATCTAGATTTGAAGACTTGGCCACTGGAGGAGGATATACTTTGCTGTTCATTTCAGTAGTCCTGGCATCAAGGTCGGACTGGATGTCTCCTTTTGCACAGTTTTGGTTAATACCACTATGTATTTCAGCACAGTAGGATCCCTGATATTTCTTGTGCTAGAACAACTCCAGTAACACTGTACAGGTTTTGCTTGGGGTTTGTTTTTCTGTGTGGTTTGTTGTTGTTGTTGTTGTTGTTTGTGTGGGTTTTTTTTTTTTTTTGGTTGGTCGGTTGGTTTCTTGTATACTCAAAAACCACAATCTTTTAATGAAACCTGCTTTCCCTTTTTAGTCTGACATTAGCAATAATCCATGATCTTAAACCTTCAACATTTATCAGTGTGAAGTTCAAGTGCTTACAGTCACTAGCCATAGGCTAGCCACACTGGGTAAATTCCAAATGCAAACAATTGATGCTTCAAACTGCCAAGGTTCCTTATTCACCTGGGGCTCGGCCCAGAACAGGGAACTTTCATTGGATTCTAATGTGAGAGTTTACATTTGTTTTAAAGACACATACAGAAGAGATTAAAGAGGTTCAGCTCGTTTGGCAGTAGCATGTGGCTTTTCCTACAGCTCTTCCAGGGACTGCATGGAAACAGGGGTTGTGTCTGAACACTCAGATCCCTCTGTGTGGTCAGGGTATTATCTGCTTGGCTTTTAAAAAGTCCAAGGATGCAGAATGAACTGATGTCTCTGGGGCAGAGGCTGACAGTAAGTGCTGATCTTCTGCTGCATCTCTTGAAATACCTAAACCAGGCCATGCCTATGTTTATAAGATGATAGTTCCTGTGTTGGAGTGGCCCCTAGCTTGGGTTGGGGCATCCCCCTTTCACTTGTAACTTCAACTCAGAAAATGGGCACAGGTCTGAATAACAAACTTGTCATCACAAACATTTTTTGTAGGTGCCAGGGCTCCAAATATACTGCCTAGATTTTCTTTTTGGGATTTTTTGTTTGTTTGTTTGTTTTGGATTTTTTTGAGTAGGGATGAATAATCTGTTTTATTTGTCAGTTCTGATGTGGAAAGCAAAGTTCATTCTGTGTCAAAAGCCTTAGGTATGGCAGCCCAGCTCCAGATGATATTGCATAAATGTCTTGATAGGACATTGGGAAAGGCTGACATCCTTGCCTACGTAATTTTGAATTCCCCATTTGACCTTACTTTCTCCTAGTGGATTCTCCCGGGCTAAGAAAAATCCATAAGCACAATTGCCTTTCAATGATCTGAAAACATGCAGGAAGGCCCCTCCAGCACTCTCATTTCTCTCTGAAGATGGTCTCGGCTTCTCCAGCCTCTCTTGAGAACAAAGATTTTCACTGACTGAAACATCCTCATTTCTGTCCTACAGTGCATGCTCTGTATCCTTCTCCATGTACAGGTCTGGTGCTGCAATAGCTGTAGCTATATCCTGCTTTAGAAGGAATTTGGTAGTTACAATAATAGTATCATTTGGGGAAGCTGCTAATCAAATCTTTGCTGGTTTTTACCTCTTCCTTTCAAGTTACAAGAATTGAAACGACAGCTTGGTCCCTCATTTAATTTATTCTTTATTCCATTTCACTCTTTTGTTTCTGATGAAACAACCCCTCACAATCTGATACCAGTGAAAGCCAGCATGGTGTCAAAAGCAAGTCCCACGTCTGGCTGCCAAGCAAAAGACAAAATGTACCAGTAGGATGCTGTGCAGCAGCAGTACTTCCAGGAGGCAGCCTTCTTCCAGATCTTGTCCCTGGTGTGTCACTGCAAGAGAGAACACAACCAACATGTTTTAATGAAGAATATTGGCAGCTGACTGGAAAAGAAGAAACTGTGTTTATTCTTTCTGTAACACCATTTGGACTAGCACCATTTATACATGTTCAAGGGGGATTCCCACCTACACTTCCAGCCTTGACCACTTCAGCCCCTGCCTCTGGTGGTCCCTTTGCAGCTCCAGAGAAAAACTGGCGGGTATTGCTTCTCTCTTTTTTTATTTTTTGGTTTGTTTGTTTGTTCAATTGGGGTTTTTTTAATCCATGTGGATAAATTCAATCATTCAGTTTCCAGTGAGCCTCATGGATAGTTGTAGTGGCACCATGGGAGACAGTGGAAGGGAACAGAGATGCAGGAGCAAAAAAGAGTGACTGGAAGCAAGAACTTCCTCCATTGGCTTCACTGCCTAAATAAACATGAGGAATTGTACCTAGAACTAGCTTTACATTACCTGCTGAGCAGCTGGTGAGCTACAGAGCACAGCAGTGGTTACCTGCACATTTTCTGGGTTTCAGAAGTGGGCTCTGCAGCCTGTGTTGGTACCATGATGACACTGCCTGTGGTACCTGGAATAGCTCATTTAAATATAGCCTGTACATGGTCTCCGGGAGCTCTGGTCTGTGCAGACATACAGCAAGATATAATTACGGATTTTCCAAGTCCAAAGCTAAACACTATGTTAGGGCTGCCTTTCTTTCACTTGCACAGTCCCTTTTGCAGTTATATCTGGAGCCTGTTGACTTCAATCTGTTTGTTTTCAAAACACACCTGCAGGGCAGGCAAGCAGCCCTGTCTGTGTCCTGTAGTGTGAGATCTGAGAACACACTCAAAAGCAGCAAGAATCCCTTGGGACTTTACTGCTGTACCTGTGTGAGAGCAGCCATCAGTGCCACAGCAGAGCTGATGGGCTGTGTGGCTCCTCATTCTTCAGCACAACACTGGGTATCTGCACTTGACCACTTGAGGGTGGCCCAGGCTATTCTGACTTGCACACAAAGTGGACAGGGAGCAAGAGCATTTTGTGCCCTGCAGCCTGGGCTAGGAGGTGACCACTGTGGGGGAAGCACTGTCCTGAAATGCCAGGTACAGGGAGGTTCACTCTAGGAGTTTGTAGTGGAGCAGAAGATTGATGTCAATGCACACCATTCTCAATCAATAAGCATCCTCTCTCCCTCATGAAAATAAGCCCTCCCTCTGAAATCCTTGTCAGTGTTGTAATTATGAAAATACAGATATTTTAAATGCAGTTGACTAAATGTGCAAGTTGTGGTGGCTTCGTGCTTTAAAAGCTTTGCCTGTATTTATATAATTGGGTAATAATCATAGAGGAGGAACCGAAAGCCTCACTCTGCAGTGGTAGAAATGTCAGAGGTGCCCTCAACCCCACCTCTGCCAGAAGTTGCTGTGGGTGAATTGTGCAGGCCAAGGAGTAGCCCTAAAGAATCTACCAGAAGTCTGCCTTTAAAATATTGTGGGTTTGGGGGTTTTTAATCAGGTCACTTTGCAAATGCAATTTGGAGTTTGCTGCATACTTTATATGGACAGTCCTTGCTTTGAGGTAACCACCATGTACTAAAATGTGCAGCTGGAAAATTGACAGCCCCTTAAATGAGGTTTGTGCAGATCTACATGGTTCTAGTGATATAAGGCTTAATCTTGATCATTCTTGATTAAGAATCTTGATTCTTCTTAATCTTGATTCTTCATCACTGCACTGAATTTGGGGGAAGAAGAAATGCCACTTTTACTTGATTTTGAAATAGAGGTCAATGTTTAAATTCTAGAAGATTCACTTCTGGGATATGCTGAAGTGATCTTCTCAGAAGCTGCTGTGTACTTGTCCTGGGAGGAGTAAGTGAACAAGTAGGGGTGGAGGCAGCAGAATGCTGGGCAGGGTGTGAGCACATGGGGTGGCCACGGACAGGGTCAGAGCTTCTCCTACTGCCCAAGACTCTCTTCATTAACTGGGCCGGGGCTGGAAGTACTGAGGCAAGATTACGTAGTGGGGCTGTTTCCTCTCAGGGGAGCTCAGGCTATCTCTGTTGTATTATTGATTCCTTCCCACCTCTTGTACCCACCCTGTGCCATAGAAGTATTAACCTCATGAAACTTCTTATGGCCTGGAAAAACTTCAGACTTGCAAAGCATGAGCCAAAGAATAGCTGCATTCCATCATTATGTACATAGTTATGTTCAGGTTAGAGTTTGCCTGCTGTGAATGTACCTTTTTTCAAGCTTTTTTACTTTGTTGTAATTTAACAACAATCCTTTCCATGTATTTAATGACAAGTATGTGCTGAGACCTACAGATATTTCTGCCAGTATAGTCTTTACATCACAACTTGAAGTTATGTGAAGGAATGCGCAAGTTCTTTGGAGTGGTCCTTCATTTTATTCTGATTCAGAAGTGGAAAAACAGGCAGGGACAACAAAGAGCAAATTTAATTTTCCTTCTTAAACCCTGCCAGTTCGAATAATCTCTTGCTGAGTTTCCTGATGTGGCTATTCACATTCTTTCGTGAATTCAGACTGGCTGTTAGCAGCCTCCAAATAAAACATGGTTATATGGAGATTTACCTTGGCCCTGTTCTTGCTTGGCGGCATGAGAGCAGAGAGCAGCCAACTGGTTCAGCTCATGCTACATGTCCTCTTCCAGCAACTGCTTCCTGTACAAGCCCACTGCTCTCCAAATTAATGGGATTGTTGCTTTAGCTCAAGATGTAGGAGATTTAATTCTGGTGTTTGTGTCAGCGATCAATGAAGTCAGGAAATTGCCTTTACAGAGCATTCAAAAGCCCTTTTATTCCGAAAGAATCAAATCCAGGCTTCTGTTAAATGCAGTAAAGGCTGCCATCGTTAAAACATTGAGGCTGCAAGTTTGGCCACAAAAATGTTACCGTAATGCAGTTGGTATTCAGTCCTTTCTCTCAGCATTGCCAAGTCTGGCTTTTATTTATTTATTCATTTTCACAAGTCTCATGTTTTTCAGGCATTCCATAAAGCCTCGGTGTTTACAGGCATCTTACTCATCTGAGAGTCTCAGCTTCCAGTTTTTAAAGATCTGCTATTAGCCCTCATGGACAGGGAGGAAGCAGGAACGTGTGATAAGGCTGATCCTCACAGGCAAAACCAGAAGGCTCATAAAACCTCACATTTAAAAAGTCAAATATGATTTTTTAAGAGGATCTCATGAACTTGGTCTCCCATTTATGTGTCTCAAGTGCCTGGCGTAGACTCTACTAACAATCACCGTGATTCGAGTGCAGAGGTGCTGTTAGATGCAGAGAGCACTGCAGCACTCAGATGGATTGGGGGAGGAATCCTCTTTCCATTTATTACAGTCCTGTTTTAACTTCATGGCCTGAGCCTTGCCCTGTGCACCCTGTTTACTGTGTGTTTCATAAAGGCCAGAGGACTCATCCTGTTGCTCTGAAACTGCATAGTCCATTTTTGGCTGGATTTACTGTTCTGGAAGAACAAACGGTTGCTTAGGAAAGCGCTGTATTTAACGAGAGAGCCGGGCTGGACTTTTTTCAAACAAACAAAAGCCAGCAACTCTCAGCTTGGCATGGACTTTGCCATTTTGTTTGTTGCATCACCCCATTGTCTTCTATATCCCTTCTTTTTAAAAATTTCTTTGTTACAGCATTTCATAACCCACAGCCTGGATACTGTAATTCCTGAAGGAATGCACAGCATAATTAATACTGCGTGATCACAAAATAGTTCACCCCGTGCAAAGCCATAGCACAAAACGATGTATCATGGCTGTTTCCCAATCTTCCCTGCTTCACTGGTTTCTTTTATTTGGAGAAATTCTTTCAGCTTCTCCTCACAGGGGCTACCCAGTGAGAGGAAGTGTAACCTTTCTCCACCCAGCAACAAAAATGCAATGGTTTTGGAGCACTTCCCACTTCCATGATGTCTCTGTGCAACGCAGCACAGAAGTTGAACTGGCCTGTACCTTCTTCCCCGGGCTGCAGGCAGGGGAGCGGGGGTACAGAGATGCTGGATGACCCACACGGGACAGCACACGGAGAAACAAGCTCTGCCTTGTAGGAGAAGCAGCTTTGCCAGACTGCTGGGGCCGGAGTTAACAGCAGAACTTTTCAGTCTGGGGGGTTTTTATCAGCACTTCCATATATCGAGATATTAATTAATGGCTTATTTTAAAAGGTCAGGTTGTTGAGTTTCTTATTTTGTAAGTTGGGTTTCTGAGAAGCACTTCCACAGACCGAGATATTAATTAACGGTTTATTTTAGAAAGCCAGGTTGGCATTTTTAAGTGACTCATTTCCGCGGCCGTTCCCGGGCACAGCGGCGGCTCTGTGGTCCCGGCAGGACCCGGGCACCAGGGAGGGCCCGTGTCACCTTCGGCATCGCGGCTCTCGCGGCTCAGGGCTGCACCGCGGGGCCTTCCCAGCGAACGCGGGCAGGAGGGGGAGCGGCTGGGCCGGGTGGGGCCGAGCCCCGGCCCTGCCCCGCGGGCGGCCCGGCC
>VXAC01004963.1:850683-924311 GCA_013399225.1 Rhipidura dahli
GCTGCCTTCCGGCCCTCCCTGCGCTCCGGCCTCCCGCCCTGCCCGCCCCGCGCTCTCCGGGGGCTGCCACGGGGCTGTGACCGGGCCAGCGGGAGTCGGGGAGAATCCAGGGACGCTGTGCCCTGGGCAGCATGGGGAGGCTCTCCCTGACTACTTGCTGTGAGAGTTGGGATGTTGATGGGGTTGGGAAGCTGTAGAAGGGAATTTTTAGATGTTGTAAGAGCTTTGCTTTTCCATCTGTGGGCTCTCGGCCCCGCTTCTCTGCTCCCAAGTTGTCTTCTGCTCCCTGAGACTCCCAGTCTCTGCAGTGTAAGCACAGCTTATCCGTTCCTGTGCTGTTGGCTCTCCCCTTGCTCAGCCCTTCCAAGCCGGGCTGGTCGGGAGGGACGGGGAGCTCAGCAGCAGCAGCAGCTGAGCCACGGGGCAAGCACAGCAGAGATGTGTTCCTCCGCTAAAGGCTGGGTTTAACTAACGTGCTCTACCATTTCCAAACTCCACTTGTTCTAGCCCAGACTTCTAGCTCAAAAGAGATGGATTGCCTTTGGTAATACCCTCATCTTACCTTTGCATGTTGCTAATACAAGAATAGAAATCATCTTTAAAAGCTGTAGGAAAACGTGTTTAATACTTGTGGAAATAAGCTCTGTTTTAAGGAAGGACTTCAGAAAACATCAGGGTGACCCTTGACCTCAGACACATGCAAGGACCTCAAATGAAATACCAGTTTCTGTTCCCTTCACAGACCTTGGACAGCAAAGTTCGATAGACTTTGTTTTAGCTACTTCCATGCTTCTGCCTTGCAGAAGTATTCAGGAACGAAGGGACAAAACTTGAGTCACATTTCATTAAAATCAGTCTAAAGCCTGAAGATTAAAAAACGTTTATATCCTTATGCTTTGCTTGTACAAAAGGATCTTTGGGTTCTTTAATCTAGAAAATTTCCATCTATGATTTGTGACAGTGTTTCTGTTAAAAGTTCTGTTGTCTAAGATAGGTATCTCCATTGATCTAGTTTAGCCTACAGGAGGATGTTTCTGTAAGTAAATTATATCCTCTTGCCAGAAATAAATGTAGTAGATGTGTAGCCAGCTAGGTGAGACTGTGAGTTAGTTCCCAGAAGTGCTGGTTCAGAGAAGAGTCGTTGGTAACTGTAGGAGTTCAGGCCTTGCAGTGTGACCATGAGGTCACCAGCTGCGTGCCCTGCTGTGTTCCTGTGAGTCAGTAACTTCGGACTTTGGCTATTTCTGTATGGCCTTGTGCTAATGAGTTATGTTTTGTCAATGTGCCTTTCCCTAGGGCTTGCTTCACCTCTGGGACAAACGTTTGCTTAACAGTCAACAGAACTGTGCTGGTCAGAAAAGAAAGAGAAGAGGGGATAGTTGCCAGTGCTGTGAGTCTGCTTTTGCATGTGCTAATGGAGTCATTTCAGACTTCCTGACCTTATCAGCTTAGCTCTGGCCACGTGGTGGTTTGAAGAGAGACACCCTGCTCCAGCTTCCTCTCTCTCTTTCCAATTTTGGATTCTGCGTGGGGGAGGGAGGGCATCTTGCACAGCATATCTCAGCTGCACACCATAGTCTCAGGCTGGCTTTCTCCTTCCTGCTTACCTCCTGTCCTTGAGAGCTGCCCAGATCTCCACTGGGAAAGGCTGAACTGTGGGTGTTGTAAGAACTGCCTCTCATGGGAGCAGGTGATGCATGAGTTGCTCCTGCCGGCCCAAGGCCATACTCTCAAGGCTGTTTGTTTTATTTACATTACTGATGCTCTTAAAAACAAGCTTCTTTTATAGAAGAATTTCCACATGACTCTTGATCTACTGGGCACTGTGACATAGCCCTGGATGGCTTGTGGTGATGTAGGCATGAAGGACCAGCTCTTCTACAGTGCTCTGGATTCGTTCTCCACTTGTGTGGACAAAAGGTTTCTGTGGTCTGACAGTTCAAGTGTCACCTAGAAACCTTTGGTATGGTTCTGTCAGCAGCATTTGCTGGGACTGCCTTTCCCATTTTTGTGGTTTTCAGTTATAACCTGGGGTCTCTAAACCTGCCAAAAATAAGTAGGACTGCCAAGGACTAATGAGTGGTTAAACTAAGAGGCTTATAATGGGTGAAAGATATGAATGTATAGTGTCTTTTACAGTACTCAGTTTCACTGAAGGTGATGTAAGTTGCAGCTGGGTAAGTTGCAAATGGAGTGATCTGCTGATTGATCTAAGGAAAATCCATGTGTGTTTGTGCATTGAATTTGTTACTCATAAAGGATTGAGGACCTCATGTTCCCCCATTCCCATGCAGGTGTGCAGTACTTGATTTAGATTGCCACAGTCATGTTTGCTTGTAGCGTACCAGAGTTCTTGGGATAAGTATTCTGAAAACTGAGTGGTTCCCAAATATATTTTTAAAAAATTCAAGCACAAAGCAAATTTATAATCAGAATCTGCCATTAGTACAGAGGTGTAACAGTTTGGGGTTGTCTTCATCCAGTGCAAAAGAGATTGTGCCTTTTAATATTTAACCATTTGCAGATGGTATGTCAAACACAGCTAAAGGGGTGACTTATAATAAATTTCTTTCACTTTTGGTCTTTGGGATGGGTACATCTTGGGCTTTTTGGGTTTGAGGTTTGCTGGTGTAGTACTGGCAGCATCCCTGTGCAGTGTAGGTGTGGCTTACACTAGCCAGATGACTCTGTTAGTGGTGCAAGTTCCTCAGTTCACAGGTTTTTCATCTGTGCCAATGAATGGGGCAAATACTTCACTTTCTCTTCAGGTTCTTAAACTTTGGGTGGTGCTTGCTTTATTTTTGGTTTTACATTGCTCATTTCAGTTCCTTTTCTAGTAGTGCACTTCTAAGCTGTCCTTTTGTCTCTTTGCTTTATGGTGCCAAGTAAACCCAGTGGTACTCCTGTTAGCACTGGTGGAAAGTAAGTTCTTCAAGCAGCATCTGGAATTAAATATTTGCATATGGATTATCTTTTGTCACTCTGAGTAACACTGCTGTTAGAAAAGTGAACTGTTTCAGCTCCTAGGATGGGGATTAACTGCTCTTTGGAGGACTTTGCTTTAAGGGGATCCAGACTCAAAACTGATTATGTTTGAAAACGGAGAGGGGAGGGCAAGAAGACTTTACTTGGATTAAATGGCTTACTCAAACTTTATTCACACTTTAAGGAGAAACCTTTTTTGTACAGAAAAATTTTATAATGTGAAGAAATTGGTGTGGGCATCACAGACAAACATGAAATATTTTTTAATCCTGTAAGTTATAATTGAAGCATTTTTTAGTGATCTAAGTTAAAAATTAAATATAAGATCAGGTAGGTAGAATAGCTTTCCTAAAATCTTCCTTTGTTGCAGTTCTAAGAAGCTGGATTTCATGACACCAATGAGCAAGTGATCTATTTCCATTGCTGTTGCAATTGTATTGAAACTGTGGCACCACTCTGGTCTCCATTCAGGTTTGCCTCAGGTCCTTCTTGTTACCAGGACTTACCTGTGCTAGAATCTGCTTCAGTGTTTTTCCCACTGTAATCATTAGTTCAGTCTCCTATGGGTGGAGCAGGGCAGCTGTAGGAATTTCAGCTCCTGTATAATCCATGGCTGTTCAGAAATCCAGTGGTTGCTCACCCTGGTTCCATGTCTGAGGCACTGTGCATGAAGGCTGTTGGGCTTGGCTGTGGGAGAGCAAGGAGAAAGGCAGTGACTCCAAACTGTTCAGGAGTGTTCTTAAAAAGTGGCAGGTATGTGGCACTTACTGCAGGGCCTGAGAAGATGAAACCCTTGCTTTCATCTGCTGTGGTCTCCTTGGAGTGCTCAGCACTCTCTGTGTTGGCAGAAGCCCGTTGTGTATGGGGCTCTGTTGAGAATGTTGAGATTCGGCTGGGTTTGTTTGTTTTGCCTGGATGAAGTGTGGCTGGAATGAGCTGTCCTAGCAAGCCTGTGGTTTGGCTGATGTTTACTGAGGCCACTCAAGGAATGTTTTGTAGGTGCTGCACACAATAGACAGACATGCAGAGTTTGTAATGGAAAAGCAGGCATAAACTGCATCTAGGGTAGAGAAATATGTAAGTGCTAGATGAGCAAGTACAAGAAAATTGGTGTCATGAGTTGTTATGTCCTGATTTTTCTGATAACTGAGTTGTGTGATGAGTGATAGAGGGTTACGAAAGAGCCAGGCCCTGTTGCAGTGCTTTTATACTGTTAAACTGTGCTGTCAGTGGAGGTAGCCAGGTTTCTTTCTAGGTTGTAGGTACAGTGAATTCTGGACAGTTTTCTCTGTGGTGGGAATATCTTATGCAAGTGATAAATTATATTCTTTGTCCTCTCTGCATTTCCATTCCCCTCTCACTCCTTCACAAAAAAAAAAAAAAATTAAAAATGCCAGCTGCTGTTCGAGTCTAAGATGAGTAGAATGAAAAATGGAGAAGAGCTTCTTAAGTCAGACTTCAAATACCTGGTTTTGCAGGTGTCATTCATATTTGCCTTAGAAGTCCAATTGTTAATGTTTTATTTTCATTTATAGACTTCTTTATTTTCAGGTATGCAGCCTATCTATAATGATTAGGACAGACATGGCTAAGGCAAAACTTGTTATAATAGTCTGTCTGTAAGTCAGAATAAGTCTGATAGAGGGGCAGGACAAAGTCCATTTCTGAATTTGAGAAAAATACCAACTTGTGAAATAAGCTGTCCTAGCAAGCCTGTGATTTGGTGAGGCTGGGGCAATGTGCATGAGGCATCCCATGTTGTGTGTGCTGCTTATGCCTTCCCCTTATATTTCTGGATTCTTCTAAATTTCAATTAATATTTTTAGCTACATAGTGAAGATAAACAGGTATATTACTATGCAGGCTTTACACGCTTGTGTAGTCTCAGATATGTCCTTACTGAACACTTGGAGATGCAGGTTTTTAGTGGGGAAAGGAATTTTTAAGATGATTAACTGCTGGGCTGCATTGGCACTGCTTTGTTAACGCAAAGATAAACACTGATTATAGAAGCTGATAGTCGTGGTGTCCTACGGAGTGAAATGTTGCTGTAAATACAGAGCGATTACTTCAGGAGTCAACTGTGTCATTCTTTATCTAGTCAGAGAATCAAAATTTCTGTTGCTGTTTGTGCTTTGCTGTTCCTTTAAAGGATAACTTTGTGTGAGCATGTGAAGTGTTTTCAGAGGCTGCTCACGTTTATTGCCCAAGAGTAAGGGCTCCTTTGTACAGTCCTAGTGGGGTGGGGTACCTGCACACACTTGTTGATTACTTGGACTTCAAAGTTTTGTTTTTCAAAAGCCTTTTGAGGCAAGCTGGTTAACTGTGCTTGCCCTGCGGCCTGGGCAGTGAGAGAGGTTTAGCCTCAGGCTAGAGAGGTGCATGGGATGGGTGGGAATTACCTGTTTATTGCTTTAACTCTGGGGATGGTAAATGAGAAAAGCCTGTTTACACATCGAACCATTGTAACTATTGCTTGTTTTTCCTTTTGGTGCAAGTAAAAATGTCTTAGGGAGTGTGGGGTTGTGATTGGAGGAGGGGTGGAATTTTAGAAGGCATGTGGCCTGAGGAATGTGCCTTAGTGTTTTGTTATTATGTTACAGTCCAGATAACTCTGACTTAATTTCCCTTATTCTTTCAGCTGTTTTTCAAGATCATAATGCAGCAGAAAAATGAAAAGCCATAGAAGACATTTGCTTTGGCAAAGAAGTCAGCTGCTGGCCGAGTCTGGAAGATGGACCACTGGTTTTGGGAAACTTGGGAAATACTGCTTCCAAAAGCAATTTTTCCTAACTTAGAAGAAAAGACAGAGTGCTCAGCTATTTGTGAGCTTAAATCACAACAAACTGTACAGAAGACTGGGGTGCATAAGGAAGACACTTGAGCTCCAAAGCAGGTGGGCTCCTGATGTGCTTCTAAATGCAGAAACCTGTCCAAAACCTACTGTTGAATCATACAGCTTTCCTTACAAAACTACTGAGAGCAAAAAGATCCTGTCCCCATCGCGAAGCTGAAAGCTTGTCTGGAGAAGCAGTAAGGAAGCTCAACAATGAATCCATTCAGAGTGAACATCCCTTGAATGAAGAATTTGAAACTGTTGCTGTTCTCAATAGCATCTCTGGCCATATCCATTATGTCTCATGTGGTTTGCTGGAAGGTGCTGCCTTACCTGTAAAGAAAGGTGGTTTTGTGTATAGCGGGGAGGAGAGCAATAATGCTGAGGGCAACACAGTCCTGGTAGTTTTAAATAGCTATAAAAGGAAATGCTGTTGCAAAGGGAGTGGAATGGAACTTTTGGCCCCTTGACAGCTCTGAAGAGGTCCAAATTTAACCATCATACTGTAAAAAAGAGATTTTTATTTATGATGCATAAGAAACTTTCTATGGTTAGGTTTCGGTATAGAATCATAAAATTCCCGAAACTTCGAGCAAGAGGCAAGGCTTGCAAATTAGGAAAAATCAAGCGAAGGTTGGTGCAGAAAGTTACAAGGGACCATCAAGAAACGCTTCAGCCAGATTTCAAAAGTGGATTGTGTAATTTGTTTTCCTTCTGGAAATCTAAAAGTAACCGTCTTTGGAAGCGGTACAGCTTTTCAGATATGAACAATAATACACCCCAACCTTTAGGAGAGGAGAATGAAATATGTGCACCTGAGATCTGCCACACGCAGGATGTGTCTGCTGAGCCGTGTTCTGAGGATCCAGAATCTGGAGGGCAGGATGGCAGTGTGGATGCTGTCCCACCAGAACTGCATGTTAGAGCTTCTCCAGAGGCAGAAACCTTGCACCAGGAGGAGACCAACGGGGCTCTGGCAGAGGTTCATTGCTCTGACATTGTCATCTCTGTGACAGGAAAAGAAACTGCTGTTTCAGATCAAGACGGTGCAGAATCCAAGGAGGTTGTGGGTGTAGATGGAATGACACTGTTGCAATCCTCCTTGCAGGATTCTGATGTCAGTGATAATTTTGCAAATGGACCTTTATCCACGGAGCTGACACAGAATGAGGACAGCTCTAGCCAGATGGAAGTAGAAGGCTCCTTAAACTTGGACATTTTTAGTTCAAAATTACTAGATCACCCTTACTGTAAAAGTCCTCTTGAGGAGCCTTCACCAGAAAGCACAGGACTGAAATCAGGAACTCGGAAGGGAGGCAAAAGGAACAGTCAGAAAACTTCCCGGGTGGCTGATGAGCAGTTGGCAACGTGGCTTTGTGGTATACCTTTTAAATATCTTAGGGCATCCAGGAGTTCCTGTAACATGTTGTGTGTATTGTGGAGTTCACATGTTGTGTTAATTCCTTTATAAAAATGGTTTCTTACTGTGAATTGTAAAGGTCGCTTAGCATAACATTTGATGAAGTGAGGCTGCAAAGAGCAGAGCTGCACGACGAGGGACAAATGAATGTTTATCTGACAAGCTGTTTTAAGATTTTGTTTTAGAGAATACAATATAGTTTAATTGGAATCTTTGCAGAAAATTGTTTATAGAAATTTTAAATGTCTTATCATGTGGAATCAAAAGGTTCAGGTTTTTAAGTGGTTGACAATTGTTATTCTTAATTTGGTTTTTGAGAATCCTGGGTGTTCTAATGCTTTCTTCTACCTTTATACTCTCTTCTCTTGCTCTTAGTCTTAAATTAAATCACTTAAACGCAGGTTTTAATAGTCAAATACTGTTCATTGTCCCTTAGCTTTCTCTCCAATTGTTCATAAAGTAGGCTTAATGAATCCTAAGAGACAATATTTTTTAAAAAGGCAAGATTAATCTTAGCAAAGGTTCAGCAAAAAGGCTTTGGGGTTGTTTTGTGCTATGCTGAGCATGCAGTATTTGATAGTCTCTCCAACGAGGAACATGATAAAAATAGTAATTGGTGTCTTATTTATGTGTAGCAGCATTCTACACACAGAGTAAGGAGCAGTAAGCTAACACCTTGTCCCATCTTTTACCATCAGTGTAACTTCAGAGATGTTCTGATTATTTCCTTTGGAGAAATTGGCTTTTTAGAGTCCCATAAACTTGAAGCTGGTGTCAATGAGTGTTAAAGGAATTGTTTGAAGTTTGACATGCTCTGATTTTTCTGCCCATCTTTTTGCCCTTCAATTTTGCAAGTGATTTCTCTAAAGCAAAATGTGAAGGAGACAGTGAATCTCAAGAGGGGAGTTAGCTTTCCACATCCGTGTCTGCAAGTTAGTGTGGGATGTGTTTCTCTGTGACTGGCTTTATGTGATCCAGCAAGGACCAGATGCTCTGTGAGAAACTGAGAGAAACAGTGCTAACCCAGTGAACAGACCACTTCTGCAATGGAGTTTTAAAGTTTGTCCATCAGAAAAAGAGATGTAGTCCTTCTATAACAGATAAGAACCAAGGTTGTATCAGTGTGGCAAAGGTTAAAGTTTTGTGGTCTGACAGTATAGTAGTTCTGAGTTTTCTCAGCTGAAAGGCTCTAAAGAAGAATTTTAGTTGTGGTATAACTGTACAGGAGCTCTTACATGTTTAGGGGTGTTGTTAATAATTAACTGCACCCTAAATGATAGTGCTAACCTAGCAAGAGTTCCTGGGGTAGAAACATGAAGGAGGTGCAAGTGTTAGGGCTGCTCTTGGGTTTTGAATTTCTCTGCAGCAGCTGAACTCAGACGTTAATGGGCTGCAATGCTTAGTGCATTCAGAAGTGCTATTAGGTATCAAACAGCCCCATGGTAAATCCTGTTCATGATGGGTATCTGATTTTGCCCCAGGGTTGAACTTTGTATTCTCTGCCTTGAGTTACACCAGCCCAAGTGAGGTCAGTATCTTGCTGGAGGTCTGAAGGTCTGCTGCTGCTCTTAGTTGTAGTGACAAGAACAATCTTTCCTCTGTATATTAAAAAAAGCCTTTAAAAATCTTGTATATTAAAAGAGAATAAGGTACACTCATAAGCCCCATGCATTGTCTGTCTAGACTTTTAGCCAGAGTGAGAAATGCCCTCCCTGTCACAGTGTACTGAGATGTAAGGGATAAAAGTTAGGCGTGTGGCAGAGTTGCAAGGAAGGTTCTTTTCCCATGAAGAATGCTTCCTTGTGGTTTGATCTTACTCTTCAGTCCTTCCTCCCTTCCTTCTGTTGCACTTCTTGTTACATCTTCACTGCTATTCTCAACTCATTGTGTTTTGGGTTTTTTCTTGGTCTCTCTCCTTTGGTTTTTGTTCTTACCACTGTTCTTCTGGCACTTTTTCTGTCCAGTGTTTCATCTTGCTTTTTCTATCCTGATCTTGAAAGTTTCCAGGAAATTTTTTAAAGCCTTAGTAAACACACACTGCACTATCCAGTGATGCTCTCTGCCATCACATCCCAGCCTCAGAAGAGTCCTGGACTTTGGATCAAGGCAGTTTTCCTGGACTCTGATCTCAGATCCAGCTTTCTGTACACAGAACACATGTTTTCAGCTGCATCTGAAAATTCATTTTCAGCAAGCTGGACAACTTGGTCTTTTTTCTCTTGTTTACTAGCAAGTGTTGAAATCCTGTTCTTCATTCTCTTTCATTCTCAAACTGGTTATGGATGCCTGTGTGGAATTTATATCTCCAGCATTCCAGTCTTGTGTTTGAGAAAGAAAACAATCTATTTCCTAGGTTTTTCAATCTCTCCAGCATTCATTTCTTCATTATTTCCAAGTTAATGCCTTTTTTAGTGGTTGCTCAGTGCTTCCGTGGGCAGTGACAGGCTGACATGGCTGTCTGTGTCACCTTAAATGCCATACCCAGGATAAAGGGTAAAGGAGTTAAACTTGCTGGGAGTCTGTCTGGCATCTTTTCTGTTCACTGTGGTGCGGCAGCGGAACTGAGCAGGCTGCAAACACTGCCAGCTCCAGCTGCCTGCATTTGAGGAGAGTCATTCTGCCTGCCATAAGGACAGGATACTGGCTTTTCAATGAAACCTGTTGCAAGATCTGATGGCTTTTCACGTTGCAGTAAAATGATTTAAAATGCTAATTGAAGTAGGGAAGGGGATGGATTCTTCTCTAGCACTGGTATAATTAGTTTGCTGTAGACATGTGTGTATATGGCAAGAACAGGGGCTGATCTTTTCCTGTAAAGCTGAGTGATCAGATTCATGCATTTTTATTTTTGTCCTTCTACCCCTACCCCCGCTTTTATTTAATGTTGCCAATTTGGGCTTAGTTTTCTTAAATATATACTTGCCATGTGTGGTGCTGCATGTTGGTTGGGTGCAGAATGACTGCTGCTTGTACTTGTAAGAACTGAGAGCTTTGTTGGGTTGGTGAACTCAGAAGGTTTTTATATGTTTGCACTTTCATTTTTCTGGTATATTTAAAGGATTCCTAGATGAAGTTATGAAGAAATATGGCAGTTTAGTACCACTCTGTGAAAAAGATGTCATGGGAAGATTAAAAGAAGTCTTTAATGAAGATTTCTCCCACAGGTGTGTAGCAATATTACATTGTATACCTGGTAAAGGACAAATCACTTGCATTGCTACTGCATGCTCCACATCTAACAACTAGCAGAACAGAAGTCCATTTGACATGACCTTGACTTGATTTTTCTCTACCTTTTCAATCTTGTTTTAGAAAACCTTTTATCACCAGGGAAATCATGAAGTATCGGGAAAAACATCCAAAAACCTCCACTTGCAATTTCCGGGTCTTCTATAATAAGCACATGCTAGATATGGATGATTTGGCTACACTGGAAGGCCAGAACTGGCTGAATGACCAGGTCAGAGATGCTTGATGTTTATGTGCTTCCCTAACCCTTTTTAGCCCATTTACAGTAGAGTATCAGTTGTACACCTTCTGCTGACATGACGGGTGGACTGTCTTTACTTTACTCTTGACAAGTAAAAGGAGCAGTGGGCAGCTTTTACAGTGACAGGTGCAGTTAAGTCTGGAAGCTGGGAGGTGTCACAATTAGACTGCTTGGTTTTGAAGAAATGATGTTGCACTATTTAGATAAAATAGTAGCTACACATATAGATTTTAGTAACTTTCCCCATCCCCAGCTTGAGCAGATTACAAGAATGACAGAGAGAAATAGCAAACTGTGGCCCACAGCCAAAAAACCAGGAAGGCTGCAGAGCCCAGGGCATGCACCAGTAGATTTAAATTAAATTAAACTGCATTTAAGATTGAGGCAGACTTCAAGCAGCCAGTTAGAGTTTCTGTCCAGGCCGACCACTATTAGTTGCAGAGTGCTTGTCCTTCAGAGAATGTGGCTTTAAAGGCTCCTCTCCATGTTGCTGGTGTAAGTGGGTAGGAGCCTATGTTTTATGGGCACTTGTGAATTTGGGTCTTAAAAAAATGTGATGTATGTATTTAACTATTTACTGATTCTTCCAGATAATTAACATGTATGGTGAACTCGTAATGGATGCGGTCCCTGAAAAGGTGAGGGGGTTGGTTTTGTTATTATGCAAATGTACCTAATGAGAGATGTAGAAGGAAGGATGAAACTTTGCACACTTCACAGACAGAATCAAGATTCAACTCAGTGATGGTCTGAGTGGTTCCATTATAATTTTGTTGCTATAGGCTGCTCAGATTTTTTACCTTTTCCTTTTTCAGTGCTGTTGCTCTTGTTTCAGCGCCTGACTGTATTAGCTCTGCAGGTGGTCTCTGTGGTGGCCTAGTGTCACTGATCTACCTGGAGAAGACATGTGCCCTGTTTTGGTCCATCCCACTCTCCTTTCTTCCCTAGAGGTTTCTGTTTCCAGCTTATCTGCTTCTAAAGTGCAGTATTCATGTCCTTGCTCACCAGCCTGGTGTTTCAGCTGAAATTTCTGATGAAGATGGATTTCTGCTGAGATGACAAACCATGAGTGTTAGCATCTGAACCATGCACATGTGCTGCTTGCACTCACCCTCCCGCCCACCTCGTAGCTGTGGGGGCTGTAACAGCTCAAGCTGTGTCAGCTGCTTGCCTGGTGAATGTGAATTTGTGTGGAGCTGCTTGGTTCCTTGGCAGTATTGACTCTGCAGGACTCTGTTTTGTGCATCCTCGACAGAATGCTTACAGCTTTGCAACTGCAATGCCTAACTGTTGGTGGCAGTTGAGAAAAAGAAAGCAAAATAAAAAGGGTGATCAAGATAACAAAGCCCCCTCCCATTCTGTG
This sequence comes from Rhipidura dahli, assembly GCA_013399225.1. Lineage (NCBI taxonomy): Eukaryota > Metazoa > Chordata > Aves > Passeriformes > Rhipiduridae > Rhipidura > Rhipidura dahli. The sequence goes on from VXAC01004963.1 coordinate 862,778, forward strand.
GCTAAATTTGCAGCAGTGACAATTATAAAAACCCATCTGTTTACTAGTAGGGCAGAACAGTTTTCTGGTGAGACCACAAAGAAAGAAGCAAACAAAGCCATTCTTAGATGAGCTCTGCTGCACAATGTAACTCTTAAAATCCGCAAGCTCGGAAGAAAGAGCGTTGTTGCTTTGATTGGAGGTGGTGGTGATTTTTCATTAGTATTCTCCATATTTCCTGAGTGTGTGCTAGGCTTGGGGTATTGGAGATTGTATCTGTTTGCTTGTGTCTGCTTTTTCTACGTAGTGCATAATTGAAATCCTCATGGGAGATTTTGTGCTGGTACCTCAGAATGTGGTTTTGAAGTCTGTAGGCATAGCTAATGGGTGTTAGACTGTTCGCAGATGCTGAATTTTCTAACTTTTTTTTTTTCAAGTAACAACTTGAGCCTTATACCACCTCTACATTAGCAGAATTATTAAAAACAGATGTTGCAGATTTCTATTTGTATTAATCTGTTCCTATAATTGCAAGAAGCTAAGCGCTGGGAATAATGGTGTTAATCTGCAGCTAATTTTTTTTTTTTGCATAAGCCTACATTTTTTTGTTATAAATGTAGGTTTTTACTAACCAAATGGATCTGTCATACTTTAAAAATACTACTCAATAGCAGAATGTTGTTCTTGTCAGGAGCTGGTCATAGTGCTTGAATACCAAAAACAATGTTGTTGGACTAAATCTCATAACTGTTTTGATCAATTTTTTTTCTGAGTCTCAGCTTCCAGCAACTAAAGCCAGAAATTACTCCCTTCTCCACCACCCCCACTTTTCCAGTCCAGTGTTCTCTTCCTTGATCCCTGTAAAGAACAACAAAAACAAACTCCTTGTCCTGGTGTTTTTCTCCCAAGTCTGTCCTCAACAAAAAAATTAAACATGATATGCCTGGAGATACAAAAATGTAAATATAAATGCTGCAGTGGCTCACATCATATATTATAGGGAAATAAGGCTTATTTTATTAGCTTGCTGAAGAATAGCAATAGTTGAGGCTTGGCAAAGCCTCTGTTTGTCCCTACTGGGGTTCTGTTTCTAAACCTGCATTAAATACTGCCTCATTACAAGTTGTTTTGTATAAATTATCCTGGGGGAAGGGGAATGACTGTGCATGAAAATTTCTGTGCTCATTCCTCCTCTCTCTCTCTCTCTCTCTTTTTAGGTTCATTTCTTTAACAGCTTTTTTCATAGACAGCTTGTAACCAAAGGATATAATGGGGTAAAACGATGGACTAAAAAGGTACCTTTAACATGGTGTCATCAGGGCTTGGGTTCTGCTGGGGTGGGCTCAAACACTAACTTGAAGCTGGGTTAGAGTGTGTTACTTGCAAAGGATGGGTTAGCAAAGGGGCTGTACAAAGTGGGGAGGGCTTGATGAAAATGATAGTGTGACCTTATCCAAGTTAGTACGGGGATGTTGTGAGAGTGTACTTGGAATGGCTAAATCTTCAGTGGTAGGTTATCTCTTTGTGTATGTTCATGCAAGTTGTTAATTTAACTGCAAGAAACGTCTCTTACTGCTCCTGACAGTGCCAGGTACACTAATCTACATGAGAGCAGACTTAATTCTGCTTCTTCCTTTTATCTCAAGCTGGCATTCTTTGACAAAATCAAATTGTTACCCCGAGTAACACATACCAGGTACTAGAAAGCAGAAAAGAGACCTGTGGTTAATAAGCCAGACTCTTGCTCTCATGACAAGAACAGAATTCATCTTGCTTTCCTTAACCCACACCACATAATGGGTGTGATATTTTCAGGGGTAGCTAATGCAAAAAGAAGTCCTCTCTTTTTTCTTTTTTTTTTCTATGAACATTTGTCCTTTCTAATATGGGAGATGAGGCAAGACTAATCAAAGGCCATGTTTGAATGTATGATCTTTCTGCAGAAATACTTAAATAGCACACATCTGTGAAATGCTAGAGATGAACTCATTATCCAAATATAAAATCTATTCATATAATTTATTAAAAATCTCTTTAAAGAGAGATGGAATATCAGTGCTTAATATTCCCACATATTATTTTTTAAACATTTTTTTTCCCCAGTAACCCAAGTTTCATAAAAACCCCCAAAATTAAGGTAGATTCTGAAAGCAGAATCTGTATTGCAGTTGCTGAGAGGTACCCGATGAGAGCAGGACATTTGTTTAGACATTGACACTTAAATTCCTGAAGGATCTCTCAAGCAAGAATGAGAACTAAGCAGTTTCTGTGGGAAGCATTCTGTAGACTCCTTCATCCTGCAATGTGCAATTAGGGGGAATTTGTTTCTGCTCTTTAAACATACCAGAGTGTTGCACCATGTATTATAGATGTTCTCTCCCGGGATACAGGATATCCTGTTCTGGTCTGGCTGCAGTGGTTTCAGAGCTCCTGTCGGTGTCTATCCCTTCGGAGTGGCACTTCTCCACTGTCATAACACAGAGCTGACTCTGCTGTCTTGGTGAAGTGAACCTGGGTTGCCACCACTCTTCCTGTACATCCTTTCTTACTAAAGACCCCATGTTTGGCTGCCTGATTCTACTCTTCTGCACACCTGCAGTAATCCAACAACTAGGGCCACATGAGGACCCTTGAGTTTCGTGTGGCTCTGCTGTTGCTGGGCATCACAGAAGTTGTAGTTCATTTTTCTTATTCCAGTTTTCCTTTGTGGTCTCAGCTTGCTGCTGGCTGACATCCCTCTGCTTCTCTCCAAGAATGATGGATTGTTGTGTAGTGAGTGTGCTGTAATCCGGTCAGGAAGCAGTTTCTGCAGGTGGGAGCAGGGTCGATGCTTGTCACAATCAAAGGACTGTTGTGAGCCAGGCTCGGCTGATAACTGCTGTGAATGCCCAGACCTTTTTGTCTCTTCAACTTCCCATTGTTACTCAAGAAATAGACTTTTCTTTCCTACAAAAGACCTGCCTTTGCCAGTAGTGTTGCAATTATGTACTGTTCAAACTGCACAGTGCTTAAAAGAAAAGGAAAAAAGCATAGAAATCTTCCCACAGGATGAGTTCATTTTGTTCAGTATTCTATTTTTGCTTATTTTCTGGACTGTGCCACCAAAACCCCAGTAATTAGACACTCATTTAAAGAGGAACTAGGAGAAGGAAGATCATGAAAGGCCCTGGCTTGGCTGGCTTCCAAAAGCACAAGGGCTCATCTGCCGTACAGACACCGGGGGTGTTGCATCTGATCTACTTGTTCTGTACTTCAGGACCTTTTCCCTTGTTTGCTTGCCTGTGACCGCAGTACATCTGCTACAAAGTTAGCTTTGAGAAAAGATTAATCTGCTCTACCTTCTTCCCTTTCTTTTCTCTGTTCACCAAAGCATTCTGTGGTCCTCTGCCTTTTCTGGCAAGTCCCAGAGCCTGTGTTAGAGCAGAAGGAGTCAAACTGCAAACTTGCTGGTTTTGCAGGGTGTTTGTACTTACAGCTTCTTCATAGAATCATGGAATGGTTTGGGTTGGAAGGGACCTTAAAAATCATCCAGTTCCGTCCCCTTGCCATGGGTAGGGACACCTTCCACCTTCCAATCCCCATCCAGCCTGGCCTTGAACACTTCCAGGGATGGGGCACCCACAGCTTATCTGGGCAACCTGCCCAGGTCCTACGCAGAATTTCTTTCTTATAGCTAATTTAAACCTGTCCTCTGTCAGTTTAAAGCCATTCCCTTTTGTTAAATCACTCCATGCCTTTGTCCAAAGTCCATCTCCAGTCTTGTTGTAGCCCCTTAGGTACTGGAAGGTGCTATAAAGTCTCTATGGAGCCTTCTCTTCTCCAGACTGGACAGCCCCCACTTCCTCAGTCTGTCTCCATAGCAGAGGTGCCCCAGGCCTCTGAATATCTTTTTGGCTTCCTCTGGACCTGCTCCAACAGGTCCACCTCCTTCTTACATTGCGGGCTTCAGAACTGGACACAGCACTGCAAGTGTGGTCTCCTAAAGAGGGCAGTAGAGGGGCAGAATCTCCTTCCTGACCTGCTGGCCACTCTGCTTGAGATGCAGCCCAGGATGCAGTTGGCTTTCTGGGCTGTGAATAGGCTGTGAATGCACGTTGCTGCATTGTGTTGAGCTTCTCATCAACAACCCCGAAGTCTGTCACCTACCCACAATGCAGCTCTGATAGAAATGAGTGGTGCTCACACTGGACAAGTGTCATTACTGAAAAGATGCAGCTAACCTAAACTGAGGCTCAATTGTATTGTCATCATTACCCAAGAAATCCCACTTCAACACAGATGTTGAAGTTGCAGATGCAACATGAGCAGGCATTTGTCACAAGTACAGTAGTGATTAATTCTGATACTATACGAGGTTCCTCAGCCGCTTTCTGGACTGTAACTGGATTTCTGTGCCTGCTAATAAGTTGTGTATTAGCTAAACAGGAAGATTGGTGAAAGAGTGGAGGGGTCAAAATGAGATGTCAGTTATGGAGTGGCAGACAGGAAACTTGGATACAATTAATCTCTTGCTTTGCTGTGTTCTGCCTGTGGAACTCTCTCTAATATGTGTTGTTCTTTTTGCCAGGTGGACTTGTTCAAAAAGACTCTCTTGTTAATTCCTATTCACCTGGAGGTCCACTGGTCCCTCATTACTGTGAACATCCCCAGTCGAATTATTTCATTTTACGATTCCCAAGGCATTCATTTTAAGTTTTGTGTAGAGGTAAGAGTGACAGCTGTGTCTGCAAAGTTTGAACTGTTTTCTTAAACAGAACACTCCCCTTTTGTTTCTGTTCAGCCATAAACTTTAAATGTTTTTAAAACTGTCATTGTCTTGCTGCGTATGAAATGAGAATCAGCCTGTCCTGCTGAGGAGTCTGAAGCACAGACCTCGAGGGTCACACCAGAGCTGGGAGTTGAGGTCAGATTGCCTATTGCCCAATTAGCCTGACCGTGTAATCAGCACAGCTTTGGTGACTCTGTCTTGTCACTCCCACATAAAGCAAGAGCTCAAAGCCCAGTGCCATGGGGAAGCAGACTAACCCCAAGGAGAGTGAGGGCATTTCTTTCATCTGTTAAGGGAGTTGTGTTTAGGATAAATGATAAATTGTGGTACTTTTGAGGATAGGTTGCCTGGGTGAGAGCACAGGACTGAAGATGCTATAGTGTTTCCCAGTGGGGTTTATGTGTTACTGTGCTATTAACAGCATGGTGCCTTTTTCCTTGGCCTGCACTGAAACAGGGTGTTTGCCTCTGGTTATAACCCAGCAACCTTTCAGGGCTGCAGCCTGAACACTGGAGTTAAATTATCAGTCTTTCTGATAAAGAGCAGCTAGGAAATTTTTTGCTGGGCTTAGCAAATTGTAATGACCCTCTTACAAAAGCTAATTTTGTCAACTTAATTGCTTGCTTGATGCAGCAGCCCTCTACTTTTAACTGTGTAGTTGTTGGCTTACAGAAGAGTAGTAATTATTGTACCCAGGAGAGTTCCTAGCTATGACTTCTGAATGAAGATAGTATGCCTGCTGGCATTTGCTGAGGATGAAGCTAATGTTTGTCCTGGGAGCAAGAGATCTCATGCTCTCTGGCTTGTGAATGTGCAGCATAAACCAGCCATCCCTCTCAGCAGCCCGGCAGTCCCTCCTGCAGCCTTTCAATGTGGTCTCACCCCTCCCATTCCAGGCAAGGCATTTGCACCTGAATGTCTCACACACGAGGAACTTTTATTTTTGCCTGTTCTAGGGTTAGGAGGGGAGCAATGCCCCAGAATTCACTGTGATCCACACGCTAAGGTGAATATTCGTGTGCTGCAGTGTTTAAATTGTGCTATAAATGCCCAGCCGGTTTACAGAGAAGTAGAAGGATTTGCTTAACCCCAGACCATAGTCTCATTTATCTTGCTTCCTTCTCTTCGCTTGTGTCAGCCTATTTTTTTTCCTGTATGTCACTAAAACTGTCCCTGGAGCTTTGTTGATTAGCTGCAGGACTCAAGCATTTTGTATTGAGATTCCAGCAGGAAAATGCGGTCGTATCGAACGTAAGGGCCTCGGTGTCAGCCAGTAAGCCAGGAAAGAACACATGCCAGGCTGCTCTGTTTTTCTCTGTGTGTCTGGGAGCACTCTAACCTTGTGCCTGGGTGCCACAGCTAGTCTGGTGTGAAATAGAGCAGTGTACAGTCCAGCTGAGGGATGTTAGAGAGAGACTTTGAGAGACCAAAATGAGCCTTGATGGTAGTGGGCACAGTACCCACCAGAGTTCATTTCTTTACCTCTAGATTTGAGCTCAGCTCCTAATGCTCACCTGAAATTTGTCCTCATTGTCAAAAGGATACCAACCAAGCAGTCAGTGTCTCTCTCCTGTTCTTTAGCAGGTGAATAATGTTGCTTTTTTCCCTTTCCTTTTTCAAGAACATTCGAAAGTATTTGCTGACTGAAGCAAAAGAGAAGAATCGCCCCGAGTTCCTTCAGGGTTGGCAGACTGCTGTGACAAAGGTAAATGGCAGCACTTTGAGCCCTGGGGTCCTGACTTTTTGGGAGATTTCATGAAGCTGCTTCTAAATTCAAATATTTGTACAAGTAATAAATGGATTTATGCTGCCCCTGTGGAGGGTGCTGGGAGACACATAGTTACCCATGGGAATTCCAGCTCTGATGTTCATTCAGCTCCCACCAGGGCTTTAGCACTTTCTGCAAGTGACTTGGGGATCTGAGCCTTTCTCTGGACAATTAAATATATGCATAGCAAAATGTGGAGCTGATGTCCACATTGACACAAGGTCAGGGACTGAATGAGCTGAAGACTCAGCTGCACCCCTTCTCCTGAAAGGGCTGTTCTGAATGCCAAATGGATGGGCTTTGGTGAGGGAGGGAACAGGCTGATGTTGCTACTGCTGGTATTTTATGTTTGCTGTGGATAGAGGGCTTTGGTCTCCAGGGCTGTTTGTGGCACACTGTGTTTGATCGCGAGTAAACAAAGTCTGGCAACAATAAAAGGAAATAACTTGTGTGTAGTGTAAATGAGGGAATATGTAATTTGCATAGCCATCCCATAATGGCTCCAAAGATATAAAACAGGTCATTGCACACTAGACATACTTGCAACAGCTCCTTTCTTGCACAGGTTTATTTTTAGATGCTGATACAATGATGAAATGATTCCTCTCTGCACTCATGCACAACCTGTGCAGTCAGTTCGTCCTCATGCATTCTGTGAGGCAGAAGATCCGGGAGTTGAGAAAAAACAATTACTTTGCCTCTTCAAGTGCCAGAGACATAATAGCACTAGTGATTGTGACTTTTTAGCTCTGCATATCAAAATTGAGCACGTTTGAGGAAAAAATGAAGGTTGAAAGTTATCATTTGAGACTGCCTTGCTCAGTCTTGTTGCCTGGTGATGAACCATTTGTCATGTTCTCTGAAACCTTTTGGTGTGGCTGGGGGAGGAAAGCCATTGCTGGTAGCATGGATGCTGAGAGTAATCTTCCTCTAGGCCTATGTGACTTTGCTGATATAGTTTTGTCCTGTGTAAAGTAGATAATGCTGTACAAACATTTATTTAAACTAATTGAGAAGCTGTTCTGTGTAGGTCACTAAAAGAAAATAAACTTGAAAGAAAGACTTGTAATTTATTTTCTGTCCTACACTATATATTTTTCTAAAAATTAGGTGTTATTCTAACAAGGTGTTGAGTGTCACCTTGCAAACTTTGGGATGAGAACAAGTAATTACAACTCCAGTTTCTGGTGCTGCAGAACAGCTAGCTCTGATCATGAGACAGCTGATCCTTATGCTGAATCTCCTTTCGGACTTTAAGCAGGAGTTAGAGAACAAAAGGATAAGTAAAAGGATAAGGATCTGACACGTCTCTGCTTGTTTCTTTTCCTTTCAGTGCATTCCACAACAGAAAAATGACAGTGACTGTGGGGTTTTTGTGCTCCAGGTAAGAGTATTCCTTTTTAAAAATCAGTGGCCTGTGTTGTTCATATAGTAAATATCCTTTTTTTCAACCAAGCCTTTTCCTTTTCCCCAGTACTGCAAGTGCCTCGCCTTAGACCAGCCTTTTCAGTTCTCCCAGGAAGATATGCCCCGAGTGAGAAAAAGGATTTACAAGGAGCTGTGTGAACGCCAGCTAATAGACTAATAAAATGCAGCCAACTTAATTTTTCTGGCATTTCTGACAAGTTGCAGCTGGTGTTTGTGTACTTGAATTTCTGAAAACTTCCATGAATTTTGAGCGATTCTCAGCTGAGTGGTGTGGCCACTGTTGTTACCTCAATTTTTTGCAAAGTTCTTTAATTGGCAGAACATAACAGAGCTGCCGTAGAATATTCCTAATGTCAGTTTGATTCTCTTACATTCTTTCCGGTATTTAATATTTATTATTTCAGCATGCATATAGGCAAAGCATGCAACTAAAACCATGAAATGGTAGATTTGGTGCACCTTTGAGATGTAGCTAGAAATGACAAATACAGGTGAACTTGTCTGGAAACATAAAGATGCATGATATGTTTTCTGATGCAATAATGCTTTGAATGTATCCAAAAAAATCAATGCCATAAAAAGAACAGCTAGAACCTATTTGGTAGTTCCATTGTCCCTGTTGTGGCTGTGTAATACTGATTACCACATTTTAGGGTGGCGAAACTCATCTACAGTTTTAATTTATGAAGACCCCTTATTAAAATAGTTCAAGTTGCTAATAAAGTTTGTTCTGTTAGCATTTCTCTGGCTGTCATTATCAGCCTGTCCCTATAGCTAAAAAGCAGCCTTTGCACAAATAAAGCTTCAGCACCTGTCTGTGTAATAGCAAGTACAGAAGTCTTCAGTCAGTCAGATGGATGGTAAGTTCCTAGATGCTGCACAAGTCTCCATAATGTGTGTATTAAGGAGAATTATAAAGCTGGCCCTGAAGAGTCACAGCTTAGATAGTAAGATAAACTCCTTGGCTGTAACTGTTTACATCTCAGATGGCTTTGAGTCATTTCTCAGATCCACGACATGCAGTGAAAATGTACCATTTCTCTCTTCAGCTCTGTCTTCAAAGCTTGTTGTCTTTAACCGCCCGTTGGCTTTTGCTTTTGTTCAAATATAAATTAATTCATTTCTGCTGCATCTGCTGTTTGATTGTCTGGAACATCCCTGGTTTTGTCTGCACTCAGTAGACTCCGATGGGTCTGGCTGGGAGTGACAGCACTTGTGGGTGCAGTGCAAGCACAGCAAGGTGAAGTCATCCTGCTCCAGAGGGGTGGGAGCCCGCAAGCCCAGCTCTGAGCCTTGCAGGATTGTTGTGCTGGGCAAAGGATGAGTGAGAGCTCTGGTGGGTTTGCACCTTGGCCTGTAACTATGATGTGCTCCTTGCTGAAGAGAGCTACTTCTGTTTGAAGAGATTGTTGTCTGGCACTGCTACACCAGCAAATGTCTTTGCTGTGTTTTTCTGCCAGATAAAGGAATGAGCCCAGAGGAAAAGTATTTTCATTGCTAAACATCATCTGCTGCACAGCTTCACTTTGTCCGTCCATAGCCCTGGCTTCTGGTGGAGGAAAATCACTTTGACTTCCCTGTCTTGCAAATTAATTCAGACTTGAGCTAAGCCAGGTGCAAATCCCTCCTAGATGACGGGAGGGAGTGCCAAGCACAGTCAGGCCAGGAAGTGGAAGCATGTGCACACTGTGCTGTGCTGGAGGAGTTCCTGCAGTATCCTTGCATGTTCCCACTTCCCCTTGTTGGCAGCTGGCAAGGACTGGCTTTATTTAGCAAGATAAGGAAAGCCTTAAGCTCTTGGTTAGATAATTTAATCAAGGAACTTAATAAATCAGAAAAACCTAAGACCCAAACAGGCACGATACATTTGCCCATTGTATGATGCAGAGCACCCCACAGCACATGGTTTATTTGTGATTCCCTGAGGTGTTACTGACAGGACAGCAGCACTGCAAGCAGTGGAGGGTGACTTCCATGAAAATTGACACTTGGGATATAGTTTCTCCTGTGGGGTAGCATGTATAAACCAGTGCTGCCATTCTCATCTTCTCTCTGCACTGGCGTCACATGAACGGTTCCAATGCTTATTCTGCCATGTGGTGGGACAATTGATCCAGGCTACAACTAACCCAGAGAACAGAGTTCTTACCTCAGTATAACCTGTCACTGAATGTCTATCCCAGTGTGAATGAACGGACAGAACTGGGTGGCCAGGAAGAGATGTGGAGGTGGTGCCATTTTGGGTGCATGCAAGTGAGGCTTTATTCTCAAGTAAAACTCCTGGCAGAAAGGGAGTGGAACACAGAACTGCATGAGCAAATTGCTTTTATTTTCAGAACTTGAGCAATTTGGTAAGGAAGCTTGAAAGGTGTCCTGTGAGACCACCAACCTGGGAGGCTCAATGCCTCAAAGAAAGACCCTTATTTTATTGTGCAAGCTGCCTTGTTGATGGATATTTTTCATTGCATGGGAATGTGCTGGAACACTGCACTACTGACAGTTGTTTCCTAAGGCTTGGTGCCTGCTGCTGGTTGGTGGGTATCCATCTTGTTCTATATGCGAGATTGTAAGGAGTCTTTAATCACGATCCCTTTATCAGCAGCATCAGCCAAAGCCCAGGGGTTCTGTGAACTGTGTGTTGAACGTGGGTGCTTTGAAGCAAGTGCATGTGTGTCCCAGTCGTTTGAGGGGAAGGGGCTTGCATTTGAATCTGCTGCCTTGTGAACTGGGGAACAGGGTGGGGAAACATGTATGTTGGAAAGTACTTCTTATGTGCTTTCTTGTCATCTAGAGGTTTCCTGACAAGTGTTCCAGTTGGTTATGGGGCAGCACAGAGGAGTTGCACTTGAGTCTCCAGCTGTGAACACACCAGTGAGGGGCCTCTGAAAAAAAAAGGAGGGGAAATTGAAAACAGATCTAATGTAAGCAAAGTATGTTGGTGCAGTGTTGAAATTAATCACAGGCAGTCAAAATCTCAGGCTCTGTAATGGTGTATCCTGTGAAACTGGACTAATTAACTCCTCCTTGAGAATGTCTTTGATGCCTTAAAGGAGATGGACTTCATAATCTGTAGTCATTTTACTAGCTCTTAAAACATTCAGAACTATGTAGAGTGTTTTTATTATGAGAGGCACATTTATGTGGATGTAGTTGTGGCTGTTAGCAATTCCATTAATGTGATCTTCAGATTTTCATAAATCACTCTGAACTGGTTTGGCAGATGCTTAAATTTCACGACTTGTTCCAAAGAGATTGTCTCGCTGTGCTGATTTATACAAATAGTCCCAGAACTGGTGAAACCTCTGCCTCACGCGTGACAAATTTAAGCTACCTGAGTTGTAATAAACCTTAAACAGAATTGAAAATGAATGATCAGTTTCCATTTTGTTTGCTTTAATCTATAGTTTTAAATGACTGTGCCCCTGATACAAATCAATAAATGCAGAGCGTGGCCTTGATTCTGCAAGGTGAGTGGAGAGATGCCTATTGCTGAGCTGCTGGCACTTGCAGAATGGAGGCTGGACCTTTGTGCTGTCTAATATGCAGTGGTTCTGTTCTTACCTGGCTCTCCTGAGTGTGAAGGTGATATTTTGAATGTTTCACATGCGCTGATCACCGAGCCAGGCAGGCTTGCACAGAGCTGCTGGCTCGTGTTGAATCTCCAGCGTAATGCTTAACCCACCTTTGCTTTCTCAGAGTTTTGATTGGCGTTATCTACTGTAGCATTTACTCAATTCAACGTGAAAATTTAAACCTTGGGAAGTGCTGCAGAGTTAACTCCACTGAGCAACGGCTGCGCTGTGGGTGTGCTCTTGCATTGAATGAAGCCCATGTTCCTGTGAAGTAATAAAATTGAGTTTTACCATAAACCCTATTTTCTTTCAGCGGTTTGGTTTCATTTTAATTTTAAAAGCAACCGATGTGATGTTTGAGGGAATGTTTGTAGCAGCTTGTTTTGGGATCTGTGTTATTAGGAGAAGCCTCTCCAGCTGATTAGTTCAATAACTCTGAGCTGAACACTAATGATGCTCTCTGTCTCACAGTGATATAACTTACTGTGGTTTAAGTTCTGACAACACACAAGATTGGAGATGTCACCCATTGCATAACTAAGGGTGGAAATCTTGCATTAGACACTTCTAAGGTGGCATTTAAAAAACGCACATCTGTCAACAGAACACGTAGGACTTAAATTGCTTTTCTAGATCAAGCTACACTAATGCCCTTCTTGTATTGCTTGTGGATTTAGCTGTGTAACTATAGAGTTAAATCTTGTCTTTGCCACATTTTACAAAGCTGTACAGCTTGTGAATTTGTGATAATGGTGAGAATGAAGGCTGAGCAAATGTCTCTTTAAGCTATTAATCATAAGACTGGCAACATCATTGTCTTTATTACATTCATAATTTAAAAATCCTATCATGGAGGAGGAAACATGGATGCTTGTTAAATATATTCTTCAGTGGAAAGTACTAAGAAATCAGATCATTAAAGTAGAGAATCATAAGAGACACTAGAGCCTTGCCAGGAACAATAATTACTATTTATATGTAATAGGCACTGGGAGGGAAAAAGATGAGTCTGGTTTGCTTATGCCTGAACTTAATGGGTTTTATGAGTAACCAGCTAGAAGGATTCGGGGATTGAATTTCATTTCAGAGCATGTAATATTACAAACTATAGAGCTAAAAACTGTTGTAAACGGAGTGAAATATCTTGAGAAATCCACTGGTTTGTTTTCTCTCAACACAAGTAGGCAGAACATGTGCAAAGCAGCTCCAGCTCTTGCCTGAAATTCTGATAAATTCTTAATTCTATGGTTTAATTTCAGCATTGCTCATCTCCCCTAGCCTGGCACTCTGAGGTTCCAGGCCATACCTAAATACTTAAGGTTACCTGGGGTTCTTTACAGGCAACTTTGGGAAGCGGCTGAGAGGACAAGGGATCAAAAATCCATTGGGGAATCTGTTTGCACCACCTTGTGATAAATGTGTTGTGGGAGGAAGGGCAGGGAAGAAACAGAGCTTTAAAAAATGTGTATTTACCTGGGTAATGTAGGTCAGGTCATGTTTATGGTACATACAGAGCTTGATGCAGACAAGGAGCCATCTTGTTTATGGAAACCTTTGAGATGAGTGGGAGAGAAATGCGGGGAAGAGATGCGTTCTGCAGGGATCACTGCTCTGCACAAAAGGACACTCTGTCTTGCTTCAAGCCCGTGCATTTTACATCAACTTAATGCAGGCAGCAACTGCAGCAAAGGAAGAAACTCCCTCTGCAGTGTTCAGCTGAACATCACGTTTGTTTAGGGCAGTTGGGGTTTGACAATTTATCCTCAGTGTCTCTGACAGCTCCAGTCCATTGAGGAGCTGGCAGGCTTCGCTGCTCCACAGCAAACACAGGGCTGCTCCAAGGGAAGGCGCTCACAAATCCAATAGATTCCAGCTCACTTTCAGGTCTGGCTTCTTGGGGAGTTCAGGTTTGGGGGGTTCGTGTTTTTTGTTTTGTTTTTAAAGAAGTCTGAAGTACAGAGAGTTTTAGGGTAATTCTTCAATTAGTATATTCCCTTTTCAGTCAGGAAACTTGGCTTAGGAGATCTGCTCTCAGTTTTGCATACTGAAATGCTTCTGTTTCACTGTTAATGGGCAGAAAAGAGTCTTTAGGGCAGGATTTTTTGCAGAGTTTTGGATTTTGTCCTCTGGCAAATGACTCTTCAGGTGAATGTTTTTTTCTTTAGAACATGAATATAGCTAAAATATTCTTAAGTAATACAATGCAATGCCTTGAATTAATGGCCGCTTAAGATTCTTGTAAGCAATTGGTTGTCCCTAGATGGGATGTCCTAGCCTTTAGAAGGGACTGGGATGTATTTTGAGGGGATCAGTGCTTTTTAGAAAACAGGGAGCATAAAGATCCAGCTCCCAAATCAACCCATTGATCATTTTACCAGAACGAACACCAGAAACAGAGCATTTAAGTCCTGGTGCGGTTCTTAGCAGGGCTGTGGCTCGTGGCCTTTCCTGGGGCTGTGGGGGTTCCTTGGGTGCTGCCTGAGTCAGATGGATCTTCCCAGGGTACTCTTTGGCCACCAGATGTCACGCAAGGACCACCAGAACAGCGTGTGCTGCCGTGCTCCAGCTCCCAGCCCATGGGTTGACCAAGCCATGGTGTCTCCTGGCTGCGTGTCACTGCCACGTTGGTGTTGTCTCCTCACACATTCCTCAGCAGCGTCTGCGCTGCACTTGCAGAACAATGTGTGTGCTCAACCCACCCCCCCACCACCACCTTCCACCCACCACCAAATCCACTGAAAATCCCTCTGTATCAAACATGTAAGTGTTTGGCTCCAGTGCGATTACTCCAGAGTCCCATCAATTTTACAAATTGGCCGAAACATTTTTTGGTAGAGAAGCCTTGCATACCAGAAGTCTTTAGTCTGATCAAACTGCTGCCCTACCATAGATCATGACTGTTATTTTTATAACTCTCTATTACCGTGGCAAATGCTGGGAGGGGGGAGAAACCACATCAGTAGCAACTTCTGTCTGATTTGTGGTCATATGCTTATAACTTGACATGGTTTTGCAAATAACTAAACAAAACCAGGAATTCGTTTATGGGGGGAAAAAACTTACCCAAAACTCAAAAAAAACCACCCAGCTGCATCAAATATCTTGTGTGGAGATTCTGAATTGCTGACAGTTTGGGTCTTTTAATGGAAAATGGTTCAGAACAGGAATGGGAACTGGTTGCCCTCTGTTAGTGAGTTGGGGCTGTGCTGTGGCTGTCAGCCACTGCCAAACACTGTGACAGCCTCTGGGCCATGGATTTTTTTGCATTTTTATTTAATTGCTGGTGTCTGGTCAGGTTTTATCCTAAATTTAGTAACATTCAGTGTTCACTTTTCTCTGCAATACCTTTATAAATTCTCATATAATCTGATCTCTAATTTTAAAGCCATCTGTCATTTTCGAGCTGTATATTTTCCAGCTTTGAAAGGCCTTGTTGAAGGAAAATTTAAATTCATGGCCTACTGAAAATGCATTTTTCTTTAAATTATTCATTGGTTAAAATGTCTTTGAACTTGTGCTTGTGTAGCTGGTGAGTCGGGGGCAGATGTTGGGATTCCTGGATGGTCCTTGCACAGCTGCCGTACCCAATGCTCTGCTCATCCCACGGCAGCAGTGGGATCTTGCTGCACCAGCACCTCGGCCGGGGACCAGCCTTCAGAGAGGTGTCCCCTGTCTGTCACACGCCATCCTGTTCACTAGGTGGCATCGCTCCCCAGTCGAAAAGTCTAAATACTTCATTAATTATGCTAATCCCCGCGGTGGATGGAAAGTGAACTGCACTGCCGTGGCTTTGCCCTTGTGTCCCTTTTATTCTGCTTTGCTGATGGGATTTCTTGGGTTGAGTGACCTGCAGCATCCCCATCCCAGCTGTTGAAGTTCTGGGTCCAGGGAAGGCTCTGGCTTGGAAAACCTGAGCGAGCCTGTAGGGAGCATTCTGAAGGTACTGCCCTGGCTGTTGGTAGCCAACTTTGTGGTGCCAAGTCCACCAAAGTCATAATTCTCCTCAAGTTATTGACCTGGATTATCATCTTTAATAAAAAATGTGAATGTACTTGCTGGAGCAGGGATGGTGAAGCCTTGCTTGTCCTAGAGTGGGAGTAAAGTGTGCTGATGTGGGAGTCCTTTCTGACAGCAGACCAACCATGGGGGCAGCAGGAGAGCAAGGTGCTCTGGAGGGCAGTGAGCTGCTACTCATCACTTGGGTGTTTTGAAGGAGATTTCTCTTTTCCATGTAGCCCTGTTATTTTGCATTCTTATGCCCTTCCTTGTCTCCCTCCTTTCCTTACCCTAAGTCTTAATTAAGGTCTGAAACACAGTAGATTTAAAAATCCTGTCTGTTGCCAATGGGAATTAATTGTAGCCTTTTGCAGGCTTTAAAATGAGGAAATTAATTTTGCTTTTACAGGCTCATTTTAGTAGCAGAAATGCTTGGTTTGTCCATGGGACACATCGGGAAGGCAGGTGGCAAAGTCTGTGTGAGGTGCAGCTCTCACCTCCGCAGGTGTCAGGTCCCAGGGCTGTGAAATCACAGCAACCTGCGAGGCTGAGAATGACCAAACCCCCCGGAGGCGACTGGTGCAGCTGAGGGCAGGGTGCTGCCCCTCGAGGGAGGGGGCTCCTGCCACTTCCCAGCCCTAAATTCCTACAGTGCTTCCCAGCCTGCAGCATTGATGCCCCTTTCCCCCTGCAAACCGTGGAGGTGCCACATCTGAGTTAAGACCTGCAGAAGCAGCTCCGTCCTGAGCCGGTCAGGAGAGGCGAGTCCCACGCTGGGCTCCAGCACATCCTTGCTTTGCTCTCATAAAAGGACAAGACAAAGTAGTTTTTGAACAAGACTTTTAATGAACAAGCAAGATAAAAATAAATGTAAATTGAAGATCCTGTTTCTCATGTGTATTTTATTAAAGACTACAGAGTTGTTCATTCTTGCTGTGTAGTATAATTGGTAAAACATGATTTGTAACCAAATATAGCTGCTTGCATTAAAAATGGCACTGCTTCTTACTAGGGAGGATGATATGGTAAAGGAATGCTCATTTAAACAATTACATAGTTCAATTTTTGTATTCAAAACCTCAGCTTTTTCACTTTTAAAAAAGTGAACGTAACCTTGAGATGTTTTTTAGCTTGAATTTTGTTGGACTGCACTTGGATGAAGGATGGTATGCAATTAAAATAAACCATATAGTTTTAAAACTGGTTATATACAGAAATTAAACTTGTCAAACCATGTTTTGCAATTTGCAGTGATTGAGTACAAGATAATGAATGTGACAGATTCTGGTCACAACAGGACGATGCCTTTCATCATGCAGGGCCTCTGCAGCCATGGAAAGCATTTCCAGAAGCCATTTATGAGAGAGCCAGGGCTTGCATTTGTAGGTTTAGTACCTACAGCTTTTTTAAATGGTGTGTGTGGCTTTTTTCCTCTGAAATTCTAGAATTTCTAGCTCTCACCCTTCCATTGTGGGCTCAGATTTGCCCACAAGGATGGGAAGATTCCCTCTTTCCCCAGCTCCATCTGAGCTGGGCTGGGTGAAAATCACCTTGCCCTACACGTGGTAGCTGGACTGGAAACTGGTGGCATGAGGAGATGAGCCTCCTGTATGACAAAATGTGCAGATATTTACAGTGTAGTAAATAAATCCAGTCTAAAGACTGACATGGTGTTCTAGCATGGGAGCCAAGGCACTTCAGTAACCAAAGGGTAACCAGAGGGTTCCACTGTCTTCTGAAGGCAGGGGTGCTGCTTTCTGAGTTTGTAACCTGCTAAAAATCCTACATCCATGAAACTGATGGGCCTGAGGAGTGAAGGCATCCTGTCCCTGTTTGGATTACAGATTTTTAGAATTTTTTGGGGTAACAGATTTTTGGATAACTGAAGTATTTTGCCTCATTGCAAGCTATGGCACTCAGCTATAGAAATGGGTTATTTTTTTAAATGACAAGTAAGTGTTTCATCCAAATCACCTGAAGCTGGCTTTTCTAAAATACCTGGTTGTCAGTGGTGTCAGAGCAGACAGTCAAGGCTGTGCTATACGTGGCTGGGGTCCCGAGGCCTCCTCATTTCTCTCTTGCCCTCAAAAGGTTTAAATATTTGCTGGCTCAAGCTCGGTGTTGACTGGAAAGAGGATGTGTTGTGGCAGTCCTGGTGTGCAGGAAAATGCCTTTTCAAACCTCCTCTGTGCTGTTTCCCAGGGAATTCAAGAGCCGGTTGTATATCCACAGCTTTCATTCCTAAGTACCCCTCTCATGAGAGCCAGATACAAACTGATTCAGAGATGTCTTTAAAAATCAATAGTCCTGGAAAAAAGTAAACAACTTCCCTCTGATTTGAGATGAAGTCTCCAAGAGCCTGTGGATGTCTCTGGGGAGGATCATCAGCCCCACTCCCATGCCAGAGTTTTCATCTGGAGGAAAAGAACAATTGCATTTAATTTGAAATGCTCTTAGTAGATGATAACTTTTTTTAGAATTAGAATTAAGATCAGATTCTTTTTTTACTTGATGGGAAGTTTTAGATACTTTCAACCTTATCTAAACAAAAACATTGATTTTTGGTTAGATGTCTGCAGAGCCACGCTTCTGAAAGCTCATTCAACAGAATGCTTAAAGGTTTTATTTCTATCCCAAAGGTGAAAGAAAACAACTTCAAAATGTCAGAAATGCTGTTACCTGATGAGCTCTATTTTTTGTAAGGTCAAGAAAAAATGATGGATACAGTAACAAGTATTTCTATTGTTCCCTTTTAAAATATATATGTGACACTCAAGTTCATAAGCAAAGCCTTTCAGAAGCTAAAAAATAACAGCATAAGGCCAGAGTCCTTGGTCTGTCCCTCCTTGTTTCTCCTGAAATCGATTTTTGTTTTAAGTTCTTCTGGTGTAAATAATTTTAATGAAAAGGGGAAAATTGCTAGGTGGAGTTTATCATCTGGAATATATAGGCTTAGATGGTTTCTTGAAATACAGAAGATGAGTGGGCAGAGCTCTGAATGCCCTGGAGAAATAGCACCCAACCCTTTAAAAAGAAAATTAAAAAAATAAAAAAAATTTAAAAATCAGTTGTTATCATGCAGTGGACTGACCTGGTGCCATTCTGTGTGAGGGCTGGGGCTGTGGTGCAGACCTGGCACAGCTGGGATGTACCTGGCTCTGGGATGGAGCTGTCCATCTGTCCAGCTGTCCAGCTGTCTTGGACACACTGCAGGGCCAGTACCCCTTTCTCACAGCCCTTGATGCAGAAGCAAAAGCAGGTGAGAAGTCCCATCCTCCCCACTTCATTTTCTTGTGGTCCCAAGAGATGGGGAAGCATGTGTTTGTGGGGAAGCAGGGGGAAAAGGGGGATTTGAGCAAGCTCGTGATCCATCCCACAAAGGATCCGTGTGCTCCATGATCACTCCTTCTCTGTGCTCCTCATTTCTTCCTTTTCTCCAGCTCTGATAAACCCATAGCAGTTTGAAGGGAAAAGAGAGGAGAGGAAACTCTTGAGGTAGGAAGGGACCACCAGGGTCCCAGCCCATGTCCTTCCAGGAGGGGGCTGCATGCAAGAGCACATGTGTCTTACAGAGTTTTGTGCTCTCAAAAACCTCTCTGTGCCTTTGGTCTTTACTGCTGGGAGATTCTCTGAGGTGGTGGTTCAAAATTTAGCTTGTGTGTCTCTTGCTCCAGTCCCTCTCACCTTCATCAGGGTCCCATAGAGCATCCTCACCCTCCTGTGCCTCCGTGCCAGCCTGCCAGGGGCCGGTCCCAGCTCCAGCACTGGTCGTTCCCCCCCAGACCCCTGAATTACCCTGCCCGGATCCTCTCCCCGCTCCCCTCCGTGCGGTTTTGTCACCCTTTGCCCGGGGCTCTGCTGATGAGGCTTTTCCTGTCCCTGCCTGTGCCTCTGCCATCAGCAGTGACCGTCCCCAGGGCATCACGGCGGGGAGTGGGAACCTCTTTGCTGACACCAGCGGGTGTTCGAGGGGGTCCGTAATGCTTTGCAGACAATTTTCTTTCTGTTATTGTTTTAAACTCCATGTTAGCCTTTCCTGCTTCCCAGGTTTCCGCGTGTTTCAAATTATTTTCCCCAGAGGCATCGACAGCATTTTTCCAAATTGAATCTCATTTATTTTCTACCCAGGTTTCCAATCTCTCTGGGGCCCTTTGTATTATTTCTCAGTCCGCACTGCCGTGTACAATATATCCTAATTTAGTATTATCTGTGAATTATATTACCATGCCCTTTAGTTCTTCTTCTATTTAATGAAGATATTTCCAAGAAAAAAAAAATCTAAACTACGTTTTATTAAAATAAGAAGGTAGAGTCTTAAAAACTCCTTTGTGGGTTTCCAATATGAATTCTAAATCTTTTTCAAAGGAATCTTCAGTGTTTTAAAGGGAAATTAAAATCTTCCAAATACCAAAGTTCGTAGGTGTAAAAATTAATCAGTTTTTCAATTAGCTGAGACCTCTGTCCCTGTGTAGCAAGCTCTGCCTAGTGCACTTTCCCTGACAAAGACACCATCTATGTACTTGCAGCAGATTTTTTTTTTTTTTAAACCATCACCAAACATATGTTTCAATTCCTCAATAAATTTGTTCCCTTTCCCTTCCTGACCTTTTCAGGTTTGCTCTATGTGGCTGTTCTAGCAAACATGTACACTGTCAGGAATGGTGCTGAAGCAGCATATTTTAATGCAAACTATGCAGGCTTATTCATAGGAAGTGATTTTCAAATTCAGAATCATGAATATTTGCACTGTGAGGTTGATTCTGTTGTAGCTTTTTATTTATAAGCTGAGAAGTGCTGCCTGTTGGTGCCGGGCTGGGAGAGCACCGTGCCTCTGTTGTGGGAATACACTGTGCTATGGCAGCTCTGTGTCCTATCAGCACAGCTCAGAATTCCAGCCCTGGATAGGGAAACAGCACTGGCAGCAGGCAGTTTGCTGGAGATCCATATCCTAAAGTATTTGCTGCATAATTTCTAGCAATGGGCAATTTCATGAAGACTATGATCTGTTTGTGAAGAGAAATAAGATGTAAATTGGATTAATAAACTGTTTTCTGCAAACGCTTTGCTGACTGCAGAGGGCTTTTCTCTTTGGGAAGTGCTGGGGTCTTCGGTCCTATGTGGATCGGGAGTTTGACCCTGCCTGCAAATCAGTGCTGGGGGAGGCTTCTGAAGCACCCCGAGCTTCGGCACATTCTGCCTGGACTGACCCATCACTCTGCTCTCTGGGCACTTTCTCCCCTCAGCTGGAGATCCCCATGCCGAGCAGGGCTGCACAAAAATTCCTGCTCTGTTTTACCCTCGAGAACGTCTGGGCTCCAGGGCTGTGCCACTTGGGATGGGTAGTGCTGAGTCTCCCCTGCCCTCGGCAGCGAGGAGGGCTGGTGCCGGAGCTCGGCAGTGTCCGCAGTGTCAGTGCACAGGCTGAGCTGCCTGCGTGTCGCTGTCCCCTTTGGATTGCTGTTGTTTGTTTTGGGGTTAAAAAAATTAGTCTTGTCCTCTGCAGGTGTAGGGACTTCCCCAGGGATGAGGAATCCCCGAACTCCTGGGGCTGCGCCACCGACATTCCTGCCACCAACCGAGGGGGATGCTCCGGGTGGAGCCGCCGGCTCGCTGCCACGCAGCAGCTGTAGGAAATTAGAGGAGCCTTGGGGCTATTCTGGGAAACACTGAGGGAGATTCCCGAGGATTCCAGTGCAGAAAACTGGCTCAGAACTGCCTGCCTCCATGCCAGGCAGGGATGATGTGGAGCTGGGCGCGGAGCCCTGCAGAGAAGGATGTTTGATTGACAAATCAACGGGATCCTGCAGGAGCAATGCAGAGTCGGGGACCCCTGAGACGGATGCTGGAGAATCTGGCCCTGTGCTTGTGTGCTGCTCAGTAGGTTCCAGCTGGATGTCTGGGACATCCCTTGTGTGGCACAGCAGGCTCTCCCGGGATAGCTGGCATGGCCTTCTCATGGCACTGTGTGTAGGGGCCATGGCTGATATGGGACAGGGGGTGTATCACGTGCCTGTCCCCTGGGTCAGAGAGGAGATGGTTGCTGCATTGCCTTGGGGGGTTCAAAGGTAGTAAAAGTGGAATCTTGCCCTGTTCGCCATCACTTTGTGCAAACTTCAGCTCTTGGGACTTTTCCATCTCTGATTCTGACTCTTGCCTGTGGAGAAAATACTGCTCACCACCTTGTGGACAGGGACATGGTGCCCTCTGATTTCACCAGAGCTGATGAGAGCACAATTGCTCATCCCACATGCTAATCCCATGGAGCAAAAACCTTGCCAAAAGAGGGACTGAAAGCCACAACATGCAGTGCTGATGTTTGCACTGGGTCTTCTACACAAGCACATATGGGTGTGGGAAAAACTGGGTCCAGACACCTCCATGGTAATTTCAGGTCTGGTGAAGCTGTGCTTCCTTAGCTCTTCATGAAAGACACCTTTTGTTTCCAAAGCCACCTTTCCTTTAGGTCCTGGTCATGATAGGAGCCTCCAGCTTGGTGGGCTGTGTTGTGTTACTTAAGCAAGTGTTCAGAGAGTGGCATGTCCTTGGGGACAGTGGTGCCTTTAACCCGGGGGACACACCCAGACCTGTGCTCCCCGTCCTGTGCCACAGGCCAAATACCAAATTCTCTGAACGAGCACCCCTCCTCCCCTTTATCAATAATTTTAATCGTTTTAATAATGTCCCCTCGCACGGATAGGATTACGATTAGAAAATGTCAGAGCCTTGTTATCATCTAATTAGAGTCACATTTCAGCAGAATAGAAAGGAAAATCTTCAAGCGCTGCCTTGTGCAGTGAAATGGGAAGAAAGTGATGATTTAAACCAGCTGTGGGCCGGGCCCCGGCTGCAGTCCCGGCTGGGATGCGGGGCATGGCGCAGGACATGGCGATGGGCCCTGGTCAGAGCCCTCGGTGCAATCAGTGCAAACTGCTCCCAGATCACTTTCGCAAAGCAAAAAACTCCGACACGGTCCAGTAAAAACAATCAGGCTGTCAAGTTTGCCGGCTAACAGCTGAGGGGGTCAGAGCAGCAACACAACACAAACCAAAATAAACAGCACCTCACTCTGCCAAAAAGCCTTTATCACTCTTCTGGGAGAGAGGGAGGCACTTTCAGATGGCTTTAACTTCTCCCTTTTTTTGGTTGTTTGTTTTTGTATGCTTAAATGTGAGCTGAGAGTTGGGATCTCTTTCCGCCCTTCCCCTAATGCCATTATGGCAGGCCGAGGTACTCTTAGGAGAGCCTCTTTGTTTGCCTTTTGCAGGAGGAGGTTGGACAGGCAGAGGGGAGAGTGGGTGTGCTTAACCCCTTGGAAGCTGCCTGGGGCTTTGCTTTGGCTTAGCTCATCCTTGGGCCTTTGCAGCACAGCATCCCGTTTGGGGAGGAGGATGCACGGCTGCAGTGAGGGACAGGGCTCTGCCACGCTGCTGGAGTATCCATGTCTGTGTGGGACTGGCAGTGGCACCATGCCTGGTGGAGCAGAGCCTCAGCTCCTGCAGGCCTAATGGCCCCGAGGGCTGCAGCAACACTCAGTGATATTGTGCAGTGTTACTCTGGGCACAAATAAGTGTTCATGAGTGCCACGGCTGCAGGGAGAGGGAGGCATGCCCTGGCTCCTCGGTCCCTCCATGCAGAGCCCCTTTGGGATGTGCCTGCCAGTCTGCTCAGGGAGCTCATGCCTGGTAGCTGAGCAGGGGAGCCAGCAGGGAGCTGTAAAATCCAAACCTTCTGCAGCTGCTGTGAGCCTGAGCCCCAGCATGGACACTGTGAGCTGGGCACTGTGGGATATTATGCTGTCATCCCAGTGGGAGAAGAACTGGCTGTGCTTGGCCAGATCACAGGGTGGGGGGAGAAAAATGGAGCATTTCTCTCAAAAAAAATGCCTGCTTGTGCCTCACCCCATTCTGTAGGGATAGAACCATAGATTCATAGAATTCAGGCTGGAAAAGACCTGCAAGTTCATCAAACCCAATTGAACCCAAGGGATGCATCCCTTGCAGCCACTTTACAGCGCTTTGCTCTGGGGAAGCAGCCCTTTGGTTCCCCCATGGGTTTAGTAACATGAAGACATCTAAGGGTCTGGGCTTAACCACCCTCCCTAGGGGTATCCCACATCTTCCCCCAGTGATTCCTGCCCTCAGGAGCCTGGCAAAGGAGCAGAAGCACCACGGCCACCTGCTGTTGAGGTGCTTGCCTCAGGCTGGTCCGTTCTGTGCTGGGAGCACCTGCTGTGCAGAGGGGGCCAGACCCCAGCACTGACCAGCCCCACGTAATAAATAACAACAGTAAAAATAGCTATGGCTTAAATAGCACTTTACATCCTCAGGATGCTGTAAAACCCCAACTGCTTAATCACGAGCCGCTCTCTTGATGTTTAGAGTGAACTGATATTTTTGGTCTCGGAGGAGAATGTATCTTCTGGTGCCAAGAGCTACAGTGGGCTGTGTCAGCAGCTCCGCCGGGAGCAGGACAGGGCCACAGCAGAGGCAATTAAAGCTCAGGTGTGACACCAGCACATCGGAATGAGCCAGCCCGTGGCAGGGACTGGTTCTGAGCCAGCACCCAGCACTGAGCCCTGCCTCCCCCTGCCACCGCTCTGTGGCCGCCTCCAAAACTCCTGACATTTTGGGATTTGCTATATTTAAACAGGCGGACAGTTAACCCTGGCCAGGAGCCCGCCTCTGACACTGACGGCTATGGAGAGTGGCACCGGGCTGCCCCCGCTCTGCCGGGGGCCAGCGGTGCCATTTCTGCCAGGCAGAGCTCCCCCCTGCCCAATTAGGGGTGCTGCTAATTTTAAACGAGCTGCTGCCACCAAGTAGGAGCACTTAAAATATCATCCAGCCAAAGTGCCTGTGGTGAGAGCTGAGGGTTGAGTGTGAAGAGGAATCTCCGGTCCCTGACATTTCAGGGCAGGGAGAGCTGTACCCCTCTGCCTGCTGGAATGGGCAGGTTTGGGAGAGGAGGATTTTCTCTGGATCTATGTTTTCCAGAACTTGGGGAGGGAGAGGGAAGTTTCTTTAATCAAAGTGAAAGCCAGCTCTGATTTCATTTTAAAACTTGTGAAAACATTTAATTTGACCTGATGCGAAGTGTTGCATTTCATTTTGTGTTTTAATTAATTTTGTGATCTTTTAATTAGATTAATTTCAAAGAAAAAAGTGTTTCTCTCAAAACTGGAAGTCAGAAGATTTTGAAGCTCATTTCTGCCTCTGAAATGCTGCTTAAAAGCGTCAGAGACTCTTTCTAGAAACCCAGGTTAATTCCTGCCTTTAAAGAGTTTACAAATGTCATGGGAGTTAAACCTAAGGAGTACTTTTAAAAAGGACCCTTGTTCCTCAGAAAGTGAGCACTGCTGCCTGTGATCCTGGGATGAAAGGGAAGAGGGTCTCTTCTCAGACCTTTCCTGCTCCTGAAGAAATTCAGGGCACTTGTGGGTATGAGGGAGCCCATCACTGGCCAAGGCCCTCATGACTTTAGGAAGCCCCAGCAATGGTAAAATCTCACACTGCCTGAGTCACTGCTCATAAAGGAACACACCAAAGGACCCAGGATGGAGCCTCTTGGGATATTTCCTGCTGAAGAGGCTTTTGTTGCCCTGTGTTGCTTAGCTGCTGCAGTGGGCAGTTTGAGGATGAGTCCACCTGGAGAGCCTTCAGCTCAGTAGCCAGAGGGCTGAGCCTCCACCAGCTCCAGCTTCAAGCCCTGCTGGCACTGTATCCGAGGTCATCTGGCATTGCTCAGCTCTTAGTTTTGCTTTTTTCAGTCAATTAACAAAATAGAATCATTGATTTTAAAACACATACACGTTTACGTAGTATTATGGTCAATAAATCCCACTCTGAGGTCCCATGGGTTTCCTCGAGCCATCTGGGCACACCTAAGCTCGATGCATTCCTGTGTGTAGAGGCAAAAAAAATTCTTTAGAGAAAAGTGTTAAAAATGTCAGTGGATGGCTGCAGCTGTGGCAGGGGCTCAGGGGACGAGTGCTCAGCTGCTGCTGTGCTGCTGGCCCTCATCACACCAGAGTTACCAATACCTGTATGCAGGAGACCTTCAGGCCACACTGAGCCTTAAATGAGGAACTTGCTTGTCTGCTGACCATCATCAGGGCTTGGGCACAGCAGGGCTTCTCCAAAAGAGTCCCCTGCCCTTTAGAGCTAAGTATGTGTCACCCTGGAATATTGTTCCCTGCTCAGTGCTGTGCCAAGGCAGCTCCAGCCCTCTCCAGGTGCTCGTGAACTTGTGGTGGGTCTCATCTCCTCAGGCTCCAGGGACTGCTGGTGTAGAAGAACAACCTCCAGCTCCACCATACCCACAGCTCCCATTCCAAACCCTGCAGTGATGGGACAGAGGTGCCATCCTAGGGCAGAAAAACCCCTGGCTGATGCTGATCCCATGACATGAAGGGGGACTTTGGGAAACTAAAAAATTGTTTGGAAATTTAGCAACACTCTCAGCCCCAGTGGAGGTTATGACAGGGCTGTTCCTTTTTCTAGAGCCCTGTTGGTGTTTCACATCTGTTAACTTCAGTTTGTAACTGGACTGCAGGTATCCATCCACCTTTGTCCACTTGGGACACTTGGGAAGCGGACAATGGAGGAGCTGCCTGTTGTTGTACATTGCTTATTGTACATTATATTGAAAGGAGAACAGGTACCAGATACTTCAACTGCTCTGTGCAAGTTTAGACTGCATTTTGGGAAGTGTTAGGGCTGCATTAGCAGGAGGCAATTTTATGCAGCATGACAGGGGCACACGAATGAACCCCAACCCTCGGTGGGCACAGAGCAGGGCTTTACTGAACCCTGCGTGTGCTCTTGGATTGACTCAGCGGGTGGGAATGTGTTTCCCTGTACCCCTGACCTGCTCCAAGCCACCCCCGGAGCCTTTTCTCCATTCCTGGGTGTATTTTCTCTGCTCGGTGATTAGAAGTCAGTACTCTGAGGCTGCAGAACAAAACACTTTCCTTGAGATGGCATTTGCATTTGAAAGACAGGATGGCTGTTCCAGGGACTTCGCTGCTTCACCAACTTCTTCTGTACAGTCTCCTGGCTCCGTTCTCACAGTGCTTAATTTGGGGCTCCATGCTCTGATCCCAGCGACCTGCATCTGGCTGGAAGCCAGCCTTAATTGCCCTGTCTCGGGGTGGCTGAGAGAGCCATCCAGCTCCAGCACAAATTACAGTGCTCTGAGGACGGCTGCAATTTCTGTCCTGCTGCCCCCAGTTCCTGGGAACTCTCCTGGCAATCAGCAAATGATGTGACTCACGTTCAAAGAAGCCAGATCCACTCCAGCCTAGCATGATATTTTGATTAGTAAGAGGCTGGCATAAGAGCTGAGAGGTTCCTGTGTGTGTGACAGGCTGTGAGCGTTATTCCCCCACTGCACCAGGCTCCTGCTCGCTGCTGCAGCTTTGGGGAGGGAGTAAGGACCCAGCTTGGGTGCACGCTTGCACCTCACCTTCCCTGTGATGGGGTGAGGAGCTCCTGCTAGCCAGCCACCCCGGCAGGACACTCACAGCCCTGCAGGACTGTACTTGGTCCTCTTGGGGCAGGTTTGGTGATGCAAGCAGGGCTTTGATGGCAGAGTTGTGTAAAACAGCCCTGCCTGGCCCCTCCTTTCTCTGCACAAAAATTTTACAGCTGGAAGACAGGCTTTGTTTGCCCAGAAACCCAGGCAGTTTGCAGGAGAGTGACTTAGGTCCCCACATGTGTAGGTGAGATGGGAAATTGCAAATGCTCACACCTATAAATGTGTGTGTGAGCTGGGACGTGCTCAGAAATGCTCACTTTTATCAGCTCTACCTACTTCTGGAGATGCCTGGTTAATTTATCAACTGAAAAGCTCCATCTCGCTAGAAGTCTCATTTCCATATTCTTTCCAGATGGTCAAGATGCCACAGAGACAATTTTTAAGTAAATAACTTGCTTCTTCATGCAACCTACTGCCAGCCTCCCAAGTAGCTGCCCCAGATGGCTGGAGCATCCGAGACGGTACCTGGGCTGGAAAGCAAGTGCCGAGCCGCATGAATAATAGACACGAGGTGGCTGTGGCTCGGTCCAGCAAATTCTCTGTTTGCGGCCCCGGATCTGGGATGGAGAGCTGCCGGGAAGTCACAGTGCCGCTTCCCGAGTGGGTGCAGCACAGCGGGGCGGTGCTTTGCTGGCGCTCGGGGTGCGGATGGTGCCCCGAGGCCGGGCCGGGGTGCGGCGGTGCCGGCAGCGCCGAGCTCCCGCTCCTTGCGGCTTCTCCTTGCACCGCTGCCGGATCGCGAGTGAAAACCAAAAGGTTAAAAGCACTTAATTATGCTGATGCTTTCCCGGCGGATTAAACAAGAGGATAAATAGACTACAGCGTGTTATTTTGGATTTGATTTTGTTTTTTAAACAAGGGGAGGGGGACGGGAGGCTGTGGCTCCTTGGCAGCTGTCACACGTTCCGCTTTTGATGGTGTCAGCTGTGTCTGTGAGGAGGTGTTTCTCTTGCCACTGTCAGCATTTTCCGGGGGAGGCTGCATTCATTGATACAGTCTGTTTGCTGTCCACATATTCACAGTTCATGTGTTACATTTTACATAAAGTAAACTTAGCGAGGGGAAAACCTATTCTGCAATTCTTCAAAGCTAATGCACACTAAATATATTCTGACACTGACAGGTATTTCTTATTAAATAGCTCTGAACTGCAGTACCAGGTTTTGCTTAAGTGGCATTATTCTCCCCAAGCAAAGACAGTTCATTTATTAGTCATTCTGAAAACCAAATAACAAATATTATTCTCTAAGCAAACTAAACAAACCATTTAAAAGGAGCCCGTCTGAAATGATTAAAGTACAGTGTCTGAAAAGCAGCTGACATTTTAGTGCCAAAATACCATATGGAGGCTCAAGTGCTTTATTAACATCCTTTGACCTAAGCTGCAAAATCTCCCAACACCTTTGAGCGCAGTGGAGCTGCCTTCCTGCGTGCAAGGGAGAGCGTGGAGGCAAATCTTCCTGCCAGTTCTTCAGATGTCATTTTGGCACACCAAAAAGTGAGGTGCAATAATCGAGGGGCTGGATGCGAGCAGGTCTTTTTTTTTTCGATTTCTGCCAGAGATACAGCGCAAAATAATTCAACAAAGCTGAAAGCACAGGCTTTTCACTTATGCCATAAAAAATAAATATATAGTGTTTTTCTTTTTTTCCAACAGCTCTCTCTTTTTCTCCTAACTAAATATTTCCTTTCTTCTAAGCATCAGACATTATTTCTAGCTTTCAGGCGTGCAAAGTAAAAGAGCACGTGCACTGATATATATTTATTTATGGTCTACATGGAGCTGCCTTTTTGTATCCCCAGCTCCGCTCTGAAGATTTCCTTCACAAGCAGGAAAACAATTTTGTGCTGCAGGTCAGACAGAATAACTGATACCACTGTTTACAGATCTGTGCTCACTGGAGAAGCTTATTAAGCCACAGTAGGGTAAGGAAAAGCCTGTTCATCCACACTGGGATGATAAAGCTGTGGGTAAGGACTTACATGGCACTGATGGGAAGGGCCCCATGAGCACCAGGGAGTTGCTGGGTGCTAGGAGGAGATGCTATCCAAAGGAGCTGCTCAGACAACCTGTTGTAACATCATTCAGTCAATTGTTCTCAGCCTGTTCCACCTGTAAAATGCTTGGGATCTGACCTACTTTTTTTTTATTTTTTAAACAAATGTTTTCATTATTAATAAGAGTTCATCAGATAGTGAGAGGAAATAAGTTTTAGCCTGAGGTCTGCTCATGAAACATCTCTTGTGAGCACATCCTTGCTGGCTCTGAAGCTGGGCAGCTTGAGCTGGCAAGGATTAAAATAATATAAAACTTATGCTAAGAGTTTAATAAAAAACCTGCAGATACTGAGCTGATGTATGTTATTAACTTGCTTCTCTGGGATGAGGTAGGTCTGGGTAAATGGGGAGATATTGGTCCAGGTTTGCTTTCTGCCGGCGTTGTCCTGGTGACAGGGGATTACGCGCTGCTGGGAATTAGCCTGACAACATGACACCGCCGGGGTAACGAGGTACATGCTGCTGCCACCGAAGGCATTTGGTCAGGTCCAGAGTTTCTGGCACGACAATTCTTCCCCCCATTAGCATCCCGGGAATGCCCAGCCGAGCGGCACATCCCCAGCACTCTGCTGTGTCCATCGGTCCTCTCCTCTCCCTGGCAGAGGCTGTGTGATCCCAGCAGTCGCTGCCTCCTTGCTGACCAGAGTGCACGAACAGCATTTTCATAGCTGGCACCAGCAAGGGCTGTACAACAGTGGGAGCACTCGAAGTTCCTCTGTGGACACATGATATGGTTCAATAGGATGCTTTAAATAGCTCCTCTTCGGAGAGAGAGAGCGGGTCAGAAAGGCACAATGGCCATGGCACCGTGCAGCCATCGCCGAGTAATGATACGAGCAGCAGATGCGGTTTGTGCTTTCAAAGGCACTTCTGCCAGCAGCCTGCATTAGGGGAAATGAAACCTGGCTGTTCCTGCAGCTCGTGAGGGGGTGCAAGGCATCCACATGACACAGGCAGAATAATTGGGATCTGGGGAAACGCAGCAGAGTGAGCGCTGGAGAGCAGCCCGTGCCCTGGTCGTGCTGCTGCCTTCCCACAGCAGCGCCAGGTTCCTGTGGCTGGGTTCCCTTCCCACACTGGTGCCAGGCTCCCAGGCTGGGTTCCTGTCCCACAGCCGGTGGTGGCTGCAGGTGAAGTGATGGCCCGCGCTGGCGAACGGCGCCGGAACAGCTGAGCTCCCGCCAGGGCTGTGAGGGAACAACTTGGTTAATCTGACATCGAGAGCAAATGTTGCTAATGAGGAACCCAGGCTTTGGTAACCATGGCAATTCATGTTCCTGAAAATGTGAAACAAAGTCAGAGAAGGGGCCAATCCTGCTCCCCTCTCTGTTCCAGCACACTTTGCACGCCAGGGATTGCCAGAGGAATAGCGGGTCCAGCAGCAGCGAGGAGTGGAGAAGGCTGGAGGGCAGGAGCAGCCTGGGGGCCTCATCCATCCATCACAGGAGGAGCTTACCTTGCTCCCAAAACATTGCCCTCCTACTGCCCACTCGAGGGCAGGCTGAGCCCCATCAGCCTGGCACAGGGCAGAGGCTTTGGCCTGGCTTTGGTACCAGGATTGCTTTAGCCGGGAAAGGACGGCCAGCACGTGCTGCATGGTCACCTCTGCCAAGTGGCAATTCACTGTCTGCTCCTCACGCTGTGTCTCTAGGGCCAGCTGGGTTCCCTATAAATTTTTATAGAAAACATAAAATGACATCTGGAAGCCTATGGTGGATAGGCTCTCATTCTTCCTCTAAGCAGGGAAGAACATTGCCCTTTCTTAATTTTTTACAAATCTTGTTGTCGAGCTCGGTGGAGAAAAAAAACTGGTAATTGGGCAATCCTGTCTGCTGTTCCAGCTGCAGAGCCATCACCAGCTCCACATATTTTTGGAGAATAAACAAAAACTCCAGCCTGTGCAATGGCCACAAAGCCATTTGCAGATACAGGAGCTAAACTGCAATGCACTGAGACTAAAGCAAAGCCAGGGTTAAGACCAAAAATATAATTTTCCAGGGCAAGGCCAGTCTCAGTAGATGCATCCAGGTGCATCAGTGGGTGTCAGGACATCCCACACAGGTACCCTCAGGGGAACCTTAAATCCAGGCTTTGCCCATTCCCCCTGGGCAGCCAGGGATTGCTGTGCTGCTGGTAGAGGAGGAGCAGGCAGAGAGGAGCGTTCCGGTTGATGAGGCCTTAGGGAAATCCACTGGTAAGCGAAAATCTCTAAAGCAAGGAGGGGTTTTGCCTTAATTAAACTGCAGCGGGCCAGTGGTGCAGAAACCTGACAAAGAGTGGGGGATTATTTCAGCTCAGGAATGCGGGAGATGCCACAGAAGCGTCGGGTTGGTGGGACACATCTGTCCAAGGCAGCAGCGAGTGCTGGTGCCAGTGGTGGGGAGCACATGTGCTGCTGGGGAGTGGGGACACCCCAGTGAGGGAACAGGGTTGTCAGACAAGGCAGGAAAAAAAACAACTGGCAAATATAAAAAAAAATAGTAAAGCAACAAAAGCGACAACCCACACAGGTTTGTAACCGGAGTAGAGCTTAGAAGGAAGATCGATTAGGAGCCAAAAACCCCAAAACCCCAAGGCTTTGGGGCAGCCAAGGTTTCCAGTGCTGTTCAGGATGAGGCACAGCTGCTGGCTCTCCTGCTGTAGCCCTGGTGCCTTCCTCAGGAGATATTTCAAAGGCACCAGGAGCAGGGAGGGGTTTGCATGATGCCTGCAGAGATCTGCCACCGCTGCCTGCCCCTGGGCCAGGGTCTCCTTCCCCAAAAGATGGCCCCTCTTCTCTCAGCTTTTTCCCTGCTTGCCTCATCTCTCCACAGCAGTACTCCTTGCCCTCTCTGCCCACCACCCTTTGCAGGATCAGGCACATGTCTCCCCATCTCTTCTGTCCCTCTAATCTTACTCATGTTTAAAAGCTTCAGGAGGCCAGTTCTGGTGGAACAGCTTAGTTTTTTAAAATATTCTAATTTTTGATGAAGTCAGGGTTTGGGAAGTCCTGGAGGACTGCCTCAAAGGAAGTGTTAGGTTTATGTGCAGAATGAGGCAAAAAATAATAATCTCATTTTACTCTCTTTGGAGCAAGAATTGTCCTCTCTCCCCTTGGCTCCCTTCCTTCCCCATGGCTGGGAAGAGAGAAAAAGCTCCTCTTGCTGCCAGTATGCTCTTCCAGAGCCTGGGGTGTTATTCCCTGTAAGTGTGGCACATCCTTGGACCTGCAGATGCCCAGAATGGTTCAGAAACTGGTCCCAGTAAGTCACTGGTAGTGCTTACAGGGAATAACACCCCAAGCTCTGGAAAACCATACTGGCAGCTACTGTTTGGTTCTGCTGAAGAAGAAATTAAGGAGGACAAGGAGCATAGGGGTCCAAAGTGAAGCATCAAAGCAGAGAAGGCATCAGGAAAAGACCTCAGTTAGGAGGAAGAAGGCAGGGAGGGAAGCAAAGGAAACCTGGGCCTCAGCTGCAGCTCAGTAGGGCTGTTAGGGATGAAAGCTCCTGGGCTGGACATGTCCTGTCCCTCTGCCTGGCCAGACAAAACAGCAGGGCTTCCAAAAGAGCATCAGCAGGGCAGCCACCCACCCTGTTCACACCTCGATTCTTCACCAACCATCTCACACCACTCACAGTGGTGCTGTGCAGGGGCATTTCTGGCATTACCTGCAGGGGCCTGGTGGCCACGGCAGTCAGTGCTGCCTGGGGGCTTCTGGCCACCGAGGCTGGGGTCCCCCCTTGCTGTGTGTGGGAGCAAGTGACCTGTGCCAGGGACAGTGCCCCAGCCCAGGGCAGGGCTCCTGCTGCTGCTCCAAGTGTTCATCGAGCTTTTGCTACCTGAGCACACATTTTGGCAAGACATTCAGCCTCTCTGTGACTCAGGGAGGTGACAGCTCTCAAGTGCATCCCAAGGATGAATAAAAAGCGACAGAACAGGTAGTGATTTCTGCAGTCAGCCAGAGTCTCTGCAAAGATGGTCTCAAAACTGTCTCACTGTCTTAGTGGCCAGAGGATGCCTGTCACAGCCACTTGACCTGCAGGCAGATGGTTACTGTCTGTCTAACACTGTCTTTTGGGGCTTGATAGGCACTTCTAAAATGCAGATAGACAGCGAGCCCTCGCTGGGGGAAGGGGGCAGTGCTTGGCAGCTGAATGCCAGCGTTAGGATGTGCAGGGCAGGTTGTTGGGCAGCACGGCACGTGTCTGGTATCAGGGCCCAACTTGATAGCCCCCATATGTATCCATCCTGAGGCTGGCAGGGCAAGGTCAGAAGGGTTTACAAAGCCGGATGGAAAAGCAGAAAAGTGTCATGGGGCTGATGTCACCTGCCTGTGATGTCACCGCTGTCTTCTTTGGAAGAGCACTTCCAGTGATAGCAGAGCTTCTGCAGTCTGTCTGCCAGGCTGGCACTCACTCTGTACAGTGTAATTAAGCAAATATATTAATAGATTGGGAGCCGGGGACTGGGCAGTGTTCATCTGTGACAGACAAATGCAGAGACAAAGCAGACGCTCCCCTCAGAAGTCCTGCAGGATGCTATTAGCGGGCACAAACTCGCATCCCATTAATGCCATTGCTGTTAGGCAACGCCGAGTCATTTACATTTTAAACGAAGCTCCCAGACCAGCTCCAGCCCAGGATTAGCTCCAGGAAACCTGCAAGACTGTGTCTGCACCAGAGGAGCCTTGGGGTGTCCAGGAACACCCTGCCAGTGAAAACAAACACTACATGGGCTCAGCTTTTGTGCTGACTGCAAAGCCACCCCACAGAGGTGACACAGGACAGGAACAAGCGCATGGGAGATGCTGGCAGGGCTCGTCTCTGACAGGGTCTTTTCGAGGATGGTGGTGTTGGTCTAAGTTGATACTCCCTCATGGCCCATTAGTGACTTGAATGTAGCCCATGGGGTGGCCAGCAGGGAAGGACCCTGCCAGCTGCATTTGCAGGGACAACTCCTGCACGTCTGCATCACTTACAAGGAGAACATGTTGCCCATCTCTGCTGAAACAGCTCTGCAGGCCCTGAAACTGCCAGTTTCCAATCCCTGGCCTTATGTGATGGTCTTAACAGACTATGGCATAAATATGCCAAGGCAAGGGAAGGCAGCTTTCACAGAGGATTTGGAATGTCATAAAACAGGGGATGTTTTTTTCATCGAAAGGGAGATCTACTCATTTGAATGGACAGTGCTGCAGAAACAAACTGTTCAGAGGCGTTGGGAGGGGAGGAGAGGGACACTGCTGCCAAAAACCAAGGGGCTAATTGTGTAAAGCGGGTGAGGAGATGCCTTGGTCTGAGCCACCAGTGTGCTAATGGGGAGGTTGCTTAGCTACAGTGGCGATGGTACCTCAGCAGCCCCAGGTAGGGGAGGGAGAGCCCAGCATAAACAGCCAGGAGGAAGAAGGGTCATTAAACTGTTCCCTAAAGACTCCTAACTAGTGCTGGTTGGAGGAAATAAATAAGGAGGAAAAGTTGGTCTGAGTGCCAGGGAGGAAGCCAAGCTGTTCAGGAGATGGCTTGTCTGCTGCCTGAAACTGCCTCTTGTCACTAATTTCAGCTGGAGACTTTTCTGCAGCACGGTCTTCAGCCCTCAAGCATTCCTGGCTTTTTTGTCTCTCTTCCACTTTCCCATTTAATTCTTTCCCCTTGGAGGTGCAGGCTGGGAGCTCTGGTGCGTGGGACAGCGAGAGGGGCCCAGCGCAGCCCCGGTGCGGCCGGGGGAGTGGAAGGGTGCCCGGGGACAGGAGCACACACGTGTTGCCCCTTCACATGTGCCTCAGGCTTCACAGGAAGAGCAGCCAGGTGGCTTTATGTGACCTTTCCTCTGTTGGAAAACATCACCCAAGCTGACCTGAGCCTGCAGCCTGCGGTACACATTAACAGAAAATCACCAGTGAAGCTCTGCCCGTGTCCTGCTCCTGCCCGGCACTGGACGGTGGGCAGGGAGAAAATCACGGTGAGAGGCACTGACAGCACCGGCTCTAAACAACAGTTAGGAGGAGAATTATTTTAATGAATACATTTCCTTTCAATTGTATGCGAATAGCGAGATCCCATTAGAACGGGGAAGCAATTAAAGCTAATAAAGATGAACACGCAGCACTGGGCGCATGTGGAATAACAAACAGCGAACAAAGGATTCAGGAGAGAGCTGACTCTAATCCAAATAAATGAGCGGCGATGAAAGGGAAAGCGGCTCGGGTCTCCTGCCGTGAGACACGCTTCCTCCCCGCCGGCTCCCTGCCCGGCTTCACCTCAGCGTGGCAGGGAAAGTCATGCTCGGGATCGGAATCGGGATCGGGATCGGGCGTGGAGGCAGCTGGTCAATGGGATGGTCCCTGCCATGCCCTGCCACTTGCCCAGGGGCTGGAGGAGTGGCCGTGCTCCCTGGGGAACATCCTGCTGGATTTCGCATAAAGGTGGCAAATGGCCCCAGCTGGGGCAAGAGGGCTCAGCAGAATTTAGTGAGGCTGCAGTGGAGAGAAGGGGCTGGACTGTGAGGGTGGCAGGAGTGCATAAACTCGTGCCATTCCCTGTCTGGTATTTGATTATCGGTGGTGATTGTCCACCAAAATTAACACACAACACAACAGGCCTGAACACAACAGGCTCGTGAGCAGCCTGAAACTATCAATGCTATGGTGAGGTGGAGCATGGAGGAAATAATAGCCTCTTACAATGGTGTATTTACACAGTAGGCTCACAGGAAAATTGGGTAAACTGATAATTACCCAAGGATATTATTGGCTTTGGCAGAGTTAATAATAATTAGTGCTTCTCCTTTTCCAGGCTACTTACAGGAGAGACCTTTTATAATCTGCAGAATACAAAGGACCCAAACCACCAAAAACTGCTTCCACGTGTGGCTTTGGGAAAAAAACACACTATTTCAGCTGTCAGGCTCCAAGGGTGAAAATCACCCAAGACACTGGGGAGCCAGGCAGAGAAATTATAATAACACTAGTAATAATAACAACAGCAACAATAATAATAATAATAAACTATTTTCTGTATTTGAAAAAAAAAAAACAACCTTGTGTCAGGACTGCATTTTCCTGTCTACCTCATGCAGCCAAGCCAGAGATAAACCCAGCGCTGACACTTGACAGATTCGTGGGATGCTGGAAGCCGCCCTGCTGTTCCTCTCCCAGCGCTGGCAGCTCCTGGTTTGCTTTCTAGCTGCTGCTTCCCGTGGCAGCGCAGCGCTTGCTCTTCCCAGAAAGCAGATATTATCCGTCGCCTCTCGCCGCATCTCCTCCTTGCAGTATCACCCCGGTGCCTGTGAGGCAGCAGCTCTGCACCACCAAGCGCCTGGGGCTGCGGTGCTGTGGCCAAGGATGCTGTCACCGCTCCCTTCCTGCGCCCGAGCCCGGGGCTGAGCACCCAGCCCGCTCAGCAGCACCGAGTGGGACACAGCCCTCACCGCTGCCCCAGCCTGCTGTGCTGCTGCCCCCGGGAGCAGCCTTTTCTGGGTCAGTGCCGCTTGACATTTTGGGTTAAACGGGGTGAATTTGTTTTTGAGACTCGCTGGAAGAGGAGTGTGTGTGTGTCCCCACCAGCCCATGGCCTCCTGGCTGGCTGCTCCCTGGGGGAGAAGAGGTGTGGGGTGAGAGGGATCAGCCGGGTGATACGCACTGACTGATGTGTGCGATCAGCCGTGTGAGCACACCTCCAAAGACGGGAGGGATGGCGAGGGAGGGCTCCCGATTCCGGCAGGCCAGCCTCCATCCCGCTCAGCTGCGACAGCGACCGCTTCCCCTGGGTCCCCCCGCTCCGAGCTGAGCCCAAATCTCAGCAGCTCCTCAGACATCCCTAAGGCATAGCTTTGCCTATAACTCCTGCAGCTCCACCTCTCATCCCCACCTCTGCCTCCGCACATTCCAGCCAGCCCTGCCCCTGTGCAGCTGCAGTGCCCTCGCAGAGACCCTCTGTGCCATTCCCGCTGCTGCTCTTGCTGCCCTCTGCCCCTGCCTGTGACAGCCACGTCCCTGGCACGTAGGATGTTGGCTGTCTCTCCGGCTGTGGGCAGCCTTCAACTGCTCAGAAATCACCAGTGAAATCCCCCCCTGCCCCAAGCTGGCCCATAAATCACGGCATTATAAAAATAAAACTGTTTTGTGCGTGCATGCACATTTCAGGTTGCCTTTTAAACCTGAACTTGTTTCTCACACATTGGCAGAAGAACAGAGGGGAGCTGGAGTCAAAAGGCAAGCTTGAAAAATAAACGCATACTTCTCTCTTGCTGCTCGTGAAGGGCTCCCAGAGGAAAACAGAGAAAAGCAGGGCAGGAAGGGGGCCCCGGAGGGGTCAGAGTGCCCATTCCCCAAAGCAAGGACAAGCTCTTCCCCGCAGGCATCAGGCTGGCTTGGGCCCAAAGACTGGGGTGATGGCAGTGCCAACTTGGTGCCCACAGTCCCTCACTTCCATTGCCCTCACAATTTTTCCCTTTCTCCCTTTTCCACCCGTTTTTCCCTGCTTTCTTGTGGCCCCACATTTATCCCCTGTGTCTGTGCCGTGTCCCTGCTGTGGTGCCACGCCCTGCCCCGGCCATGCCACGTGTACTCTGCTCCTGCGTGAGCCACCCAAGGAAGAGACTGAAAGTTGTGCTGTCTTAAGCCACAGTTTAACATAATTAGACATCCTGGCTTGAGGGCAGTAATTACTTTTATAATCCTTAAATATATCTTAAAAAAAATAATTGCTTCCCAATTCAATACCTTTCAAAAAATCATTTTAAACAGTGCTGCCTCCTTCAAACACAGCTCGGTCAACAGCAATTACAGTAAATTATTCCAAGTTCTAAAAAACATATAGGAATTAATCTATATGTGCAAACTGCTAACCAGTTCTTGTTTACCCTTCCCTCCTGCCAGCTGAGTGTTTCCCAGCTCCCTGGCTGCAGCCCTGCCCTCGCTGGGCTCCCATTCTTGGGATCCAGCAGAGCCTCTGCCTGCCCTCACCAGTACCGGTTCTGCACAAAGCTCACCCCATCGGGTTTGGGCTGGACACAACCACAGCCAGCTGCAGCCAGCACTTCACTTGGCTGCATTTCAGAGCCCAGCCACGGGCAGGCATCACCAAATTTTACCAGCTTTTTAGGCATAACTTCACTCTAACCTGCGAGGCAAAGGTGGCACGAGTGCTGGCCAATGGATTTGATCCTCAGCTGGGAAAAATAAGGTACAATTCTGCTCAAGCCAAAGGCGAGATCATGATTCACAGCAGCTGAGAATCTGGCCAACAGTGTCAGCAGCACGACAATAACGTAATGTTTTCATTATGCATTGTTTTTTTCCAAATACTTAAAAAATTATCTAGGAATTACTCACACATCCAGTAATAGTTACCAGTCTTGGGTGTTTAGGCAAAGGTTTCTTGAGACAGGGATGGGATTGAAACAGCTTTAGCTATCGCCTCTCATGCTCTGTGCACTTCTCCTATCACTTCTGCTCTCCTCCTCCTCTGTGTACACAGTCCAGTAACCTCTTCCTGACAATCTCCAGATCCACAAAATTGCTCAGTTGGAATTTTGCAGTAAATAGAAAATTGCTTTGCTCCTTTCTCTCAGGACACCACGGAAAATGAATCCAAATGAAAAAGCAAGTAGTGTGTATCTGGTAGACATAAACAGCGCAAGAAAGGCAATTCTGTTTTCCAGCCCTGCTGCAGAGCAAATGACCTTGGAAATAATAAAAAGCCTGGGGCCTGAGCCTGCTGCAGAGCAGCATGAGCCTTTTTTTGGGGAAAGGCTGGAAAGGAAAACCTGGAGGAGTGGACATGTTGATGTACAAGTCTCCACCAGCTGAAATGTCTGTGCTTGGGTCCACAGCTCACAGCAGGAGGAGGACAGACCTCATTAGTCCTTCCAATCTCATCTAGTGCTCCTGGGTTGCTTTGCCCAAACCATCTCCCTCCCCTCTGCCAGCTGCTCAAGGTGTGCCATTCCCAGTTTGGAATGCCTTTCCCTGGGTGAGATGGTGGGATGATGGCACATGGCCAGGGGTGTGCAGACCTCCCAGCCCCATATTTGGTCATCCCTGCAAACATTTGCAAATGATGAAAGCCCAGTGAGGAGATTGGGGTAATTCATGGCTGTGGGAGGAAGGATGGGATAAATTTATAATTCTAATTACACGTCAAACCATTGCACCAAAACATGACCAAATAGGAAGCATCTGTTGGGCCTCCGGCTCAGTCAGTGGCATCACCCACATCCACCTGTGGAATTCCACAGCAAGAGCTCCATGGGTGCTCATGGAGAGGTCAGGAGAGAACTGAGGAGTGAGAATGGGAGGTTGAATCTGGGTGTAGTTTGTGTCAGAGGAAAAAGCAGCTTTTGCTGCTGGGGCTGCCAAGGGGTTGGTACCATTCTGAGCACGCCCACAGCCTGGCTCTGGCTGTGCTGCATCCAGCAGCGCTGGCCAGGTCATTGTGTGCTGTGAGCCATGTGCTTTTTCATTCCTGCAGTTCTTCGGAAACAAGGAAAGAAGGAAATAAATAAATATTTAAAAAAAAAAAAAAGTCCATGGAGGCAGCCAGCAGAAAATATGTGTTTAAAAAAAACAGGTTCCTGGATAAGAGCAAAAGGGCAGCATGTGCAGCTCTGCTTGGCATGGTTTGTTTGGTGCCATGGACACCGTGTCTGCCTGCACTGGAGCAGATCAGCAGCTCTGCAGGGAGAGCATGGGGGTCCCAGGACAGCTTCACCCCTCTGCAACTCACCCATCGCTGCTTTGCCCACCCATTTATCCAGCACAGAGGACTGACAGCAATTTGTAATTTCAAGAAAGGCTGTTGAACTGTAATAATCCCAATATTTGCTCTGTTACTGCTGCTTTTTCAGCCCCAGCTGCTCTCCGGCAGAGCAGGGTGCTGCATCTGCAGCAGTGAAGCCAAATGGAAGCCGGGCTGCTGGGACAGCTGAGCGAGTGCAGCCTGCCTGGCTGTGAGCAAACGACAGGCTTAGGTTTCACTGAGGATGGAAGGGGCAAAGCAGTTACCCACGGGGTCTGGAGAGCTGAGAAATGCCCCGGTGACCTATGCGTGTATCTCCCGGAGTGGCGTCTCCCCAAATCTCAGAGCTTGTTAACTCAGATGCATTTTTATTTTGTAGCAAACTATTTAATGTGAGCTTCAGAGGTGCAGCTTGCCCCCTCAGAAAGCAGTGAAACGACGAGGGGGGGAAAGGGAGAAGTAAATCCCACCTGTTTCCTGTTTTTATTTCCCCCGCCCCCATCTTTCTGTATTTTCTTAGTGTTCCCTGGTTGTTTGGGAGCTCCTGCAACTTGTCCAGAAATACCTCTGCTAGCTCAGTGGCATTTTGGAGCCCAGGAATTTAAGGAGGGCTTAGAAATTCCTAACGCAACTTTCAGCTGACTAAATGTGGGTGAGGGCAGCTCTCTGCGTTTTCAATCAGCATTTCTCTTTCAGGTCTCCCTTCCCCTCTCCTGACCTCTCCCTTGTCCCCCTCATGCCCAGGAGTTGTGGTACCCAGCTTGTCTTCTCCTGCCTCACATCCATGGACATTTGGTGCACATGTGTGGTGGTGGCAGTGAGATCCAAACATTCCCTCAGACAAATCCTATGAGCAGCACTGCAGACTTCTCTATTTCTGATGGGGTTTTGGGGACAAAATTCCAATATATTGCACTGCAGAGAAGAAATCCCTGAATGTGGGACTGATCTGAAGACATCAGCTGGGAGACACAAGTTTCATCTGATTTTTCCAGGGTTGCTGGGATGGTGCTTTACTATCCATCATGTCATGAGAGCAGCACTCAGTTTGGGACAGGAATTTCCTAAGCTCCGCACGTCTCAGCCAGAAGCAGCCAAATTTCCCCGTTAGAAAGATTCCCTAAGAGAACAGTCGGGATGGAAAAGCACCCCATGAAAGCATGGATCACCTTCCCTGCACCAGCCATCTCCACCTCCGCTGCCAGGGTTAGCAACGCCGCCAGAAAAATGTTTGCGAGATGCTGCCCCGCTACCTAGAAACCCTTATACATCCCCGATATGATCTGTACCACTCGCCTCACAATACACCAATATATTTTAACTACAACCCAAAATGTTGCGAAAGAACCTTTTGAGTAAGTCTCTTTGGTGCAATACAGATACGTCAAGGCTGATTGTTATTGTACATGTCAGGGCTGTTGAAGTGCAGGATAAAGAAGGCCATTGTGCTCCCACGGAGGGGACAGCTTGGATGATTAATGACTGCTCCCTCAATTCTCCGAAGAAGAGATGGAAGTCGGATAAGGCCTCTGCTGGCGGTAGGGGCAGAGCACCAGAAGACATACCCAGGGTGAAAAAAAAAAAGGGCCAGGGCTGCGCATGGAGGGGCAGGATCAATAGGCAGCAGCCCTCCGGAGCGCCGGCTTGCAGCGGGAGCGGGGAGGTGCTGCCTAACACTGGCTCTTGTGTTTGCTGCTCTCACCTCCTTTCCTAATCCAGGCTTTTTTCTCGCCGCTTTTCTGCCTCCAAAAGTGGCTCTTGGGAAGGCAGATGGTTGCCCATTGAGTGAAGCAAATGGCAAAAATCAGGGAAACTGCAAATTGATCTTTGCTGAACACACACGGTGACTTTGTTACCCACTTTTTGAGCCTCGGCGCAAATACCTCCTGGTCTAATTCTAAGGCGTGCCAAAGTAAATTACATTTAGTTTGCCTTAAATAAACAATGACTCTTCCAGGAAAGGTTTGTCTCTTCTGGGCACTTGCATCATTTATCATTGCTCCACTGTTTTGAGTTGGCTGCCCTTTTAGGGTGAGATGTCTCTTGGTTTTAGTGTGTGCACAACCATAGAGAGGACAAGGTCTTACCCCAAGAAAAATGTACTGAGAAGATGTCATTAAAGCTAATGAGAGTCCAGGCAGCTGCAGCTCATTAGAGAGTGCCTGGGGCCAATTGTAACTGAGACCTTTAAATATACATCATAGTCAAATAAACAACATCATATTCGATCTGCAAAGTCTCTATCAGTTCCTGCCCAGTCCTTATCGCCCAGCCTTACATTTTGCTGAGAAAATGTTCCCTGTTCAATAACAAACCCAGAAGCAAGCAAGACCATCACACTTAGGAGTGATGTGCTGAGAAATGGGCATAGAGGAGGGGGGTCCCTTCTCCTGAAAGCTAAATTTGAAATTAATTGATTACGAGGGTAGGAGACACTCAGGGCTCAAGCTTTCCACCCTGCCCATAGGACAACATGGACAACAGGTCAAAGAAGCTGCAAAGATGCTGGAGACCAGCACATTTTAAACAGTGAGTGAGCAATTAGTTTTTCTCTAGTTCCTTTCTTTGGCTTCACAACATGACTTTACCGTAAAAGAAAATGAGAGGTTTCTGACACTACTTTACATTTGTTGTCGTTACGAAGCATTTAGTGAGGAATTACAGATTTACAAGCATGGGGATTTCCTTCTCAATCAGCAGAGCCCCCAGAGGGGCT
This sequence comes from Rhipidura dahli, assembly GCA_013399225.1. Classification (NCBI taxonomy): domain Eukaryota; kingdom Metazoa; phylum Chordata; class Aves; order Passeriformes; family Rhipiduridae; genus Rhipidura; species Rhipidura dahli. The sequence continues at coordinate 905,316 of VXAC01004963.1, forward strand.
TCCCATCGCCCCCCTTCCCCCGCGGGCAGCAGGAGCCCCCGGGCTGCGCCACGGGCAGGCTGTGGCTTCCTCCTGTCCTCGCCCCACGTGTGATTATTAAGTTCTTATCGCAATAAGGAGTCACTGACACTGGGCTGCTTTCCAGGGAATGCTGCTCCCTTAATAGGCCATTATATCTCGGTAATAAGAGCTAAACTCTTCTGGGGGCATTTAATCATAAATTAAGTAAAATAACACCACCAATCCTGCCTTTCTCCCAGCCCTCACTAAGTGAGGTGATGCTGTCCATGGATCCTGTCCAGTGCTGGCTTCTGGGGCTGATGCAGGGTGTGCACGGCACTGCCAGAGCAGTGCAATGCCCCTCATGCTGTCAGGGCCATGTCTGGGTGCCCATAAACAATGCAGATAATAAAACAAATTGGGGACAGCCTGTGGCTGGGTTCATTGACTCCAAGCCCAAGGCTTAGCTCCCACACGAGGTCTCTGCACCCTCCCTTGACAAAGGACATCTCCAGTTCCCATCATGCTGGGGCCTGGGAACTGGGTGGCTCTCACTGTCGGTATCTGCCTGCTTTAGGGTGTCACAGGCAGGATAATCCCTGTGAGAGAGCCGTGAAGGCAGCACAGACACCCACCTTGGTGGGAACTGCTGTATTTGGGTAGCTGAATCCCATCCTCTGCAGCTACACCAGGGAGCAGGTGCTGTCCTGGGTGGATCACACCCAGAGACCCAGATGTTGCCTGGCTGTTGGCCACAGCTTGTCCAGAGCTTGTCATGAAGCCCAGCAGCACAAACCATCTCACTTCCAGGGTATCGAAATCTCGCAGCATCCCCGATGGGGCCATGTCCACCCTGTCACCCAGGAAGGGTCCCTGTCCCACACCACCCCAAGTCATGTTTAGCAGAGTCACATTAGCAGAGCTGTGCTAACCATTTCCCACTCCCTGGCACTGTTTTGTTCCTTACTGTGGACATGACCATAGTGACCTGCAAGAGCTGAGCAGAGCTCGGGGCTGTCACTGCCTGCCTGGGGCCACTGCACCTTCTGCATTAGTGGGAATCAAAGCATGGGCCTGCCTCTGCCCCTTCAAGAGAGCTCTGCAGCCTGGGATGGGGGAACCTCCCACCATGGGGGTTTGCAATCTATTCTCCTGCCCTGGCTTGCAAGGTGGTCTTATAGCATGGAGGCTTGTGAGGTGGCCTCACACCACAGGAGTTTGCAAGGAGGACTGTGAGCTCTCACTTTCATCCTCTTGATGATGCTGAAATGCAGGATTAGGACACCGAGTGAGTGAGGGAGATGAATGGCAGGCCAGGGAAGGAGCACCATGGCATGGAGCTGGGGCACAGCAGGCATATCCTGCCCAGAAAAAGGAGGAGTTCCCTGCTTGCTGTCCCCGGGGGATCTGTTTTGCAGTGGGTAACCCTGATCCCACAGGGGCCTTGTCCCTGCTGCATCCAGCCTCACGTGTTGCAACAGGCGTCAGCAGAGCCAGAGAGCCGGGGCAGGACACCCTGCTGATATCCTGCCCTGGGGCAATGGAGCTGCCGGTGCTCCTGCAGCTGTGCCAGATGAGACAGGCACATCTCCATTCCCCGGGAGCAGGGACACTGAGCGTGCTGCTGCTGGTGTCACGTTGTGTCTCCAGCCCTCATTAGAGGCAGGTACAGCTGTGCTGGCCCGGGGAAGCCCTGCAGACACACGGCTGCTTTGAAATGGAAGTCACAGCGCTTCAGATTCACTGGGCTTTAAAGCCAATCTGGTGACAGCGATGCAAACCTTCCACAAAGACATCCCCAGCATCTCCCCACACCAGGTATATTGATTTAATTTGCACCTGTGCATTTCTTGGCACAGCCTGACCTGCAGCAAGCCAGGACTAAATTCAGTTAGGAGATTTCTGGCACAAAGCTGCCCCAGCTGAGCTAAGCCAGCGTGAAACAACGGGAGTTCAGTGGGTTCAGCCTCATGTGCAGCCCAAACCTGGGCTGTAGCTTCAACCCTGCCCTGAGATGGCAGGAGAAAACAGGAGGTGTTTGGGGTGAAGGGTTTTGCTGTGGGTAATTTATGTTGCCTTAGAGCAGCTCTTTGCTGATACCCACTTCCCGAGGGGGAGGCTCTGAATTATACCTGGCTCCCCCTTATCCTCCCTGCTCTACCACCATCCTGATGTCACTTAGGGGTTCCCCCTTCTCCCCTCCCCGGGCCCTAAAGCAGCCTGGAGCATCTGAGCCCTGGGAACCATCCCACTGCTGACCTCTGCTCAGGAGATGGGGACCTGTGAGCAGGATGCTGACGCCCATACTTGAGGTTTTGTGCTCAGTTCCTTTCTAATCCAAATTCTCAATTGCTCATAACTTAGGTCATTTGGGCTGGAATTTTCCAGACGTGATCTCCCCTACAAAGGTGGCTCTTTCCTTTTCCTTTTATTTTATTTTTTTTNTCATTATATATTAAAATTATAGTTATAGAGTCACCTTTCCTGCCGCGGTGTCAGTGGGGAGCAGGCCTCTGGCCGACCGCCGGGGAGCTGGCGTGCAGAGGAGGATTCCTGCCTTCCAACCCAGCTCAGTTTTCCCCTGCTCACCCAAACACTGACCCTCCCCAGAGCCCTTCAGGTGCCCCGGGAAACCTGAATTACGACCCTCGAAGAAGGCATTTTGCCCAAGAGCAGAGCAATACATGTTCCTACTTTAGTGTTTGTTTTCCTCCAGCAGGCTGGAGGCAGGTCGGGAGGGGGCCAGGCTGCTTTCAGCAGGAGCCTTCTGTGGGTTCAAGTTCAAAACCCCTTTTCCTTCCAGATTTTCCAAAAGCACTGATTTCCAAGCAGGGCTGGGAGATACACATTTGCAGGTATTTCTGACATATTTGTGCTGTTGCTCCTTGTCATCTCTTTGTTGTGAGGACCTGGGGGGATGGTCCCCACCGGTGAAGGCGGCGAACATCCCCACCTGGCTCAGGGTGGCCATCGGCAGGGACAGGCAGCACACACATCCAGCGCCGTGGCAGTTTCGCGAGTTCCTCCCTCCCTTCTGGTAGCAGAGGGGTTAAAGCAGGCAGGGGGAATCCCAGGGGGCTGCTGGGGGGCCGTGGCTGTGCAAAGCGGGGCGGAAGCCGCTCCCCCCTCTCCGCTGCTGCTCGCCATGATGTCACCTCCCTGCTCTCCCCAAGGAAGCGTTAAACGAGCCCGAGTGCTAATGGGGCCGGGCCGTGCAGGTGGGCAGCACCTGGCAGAGGGTGCCCATGGCTGCGGCTGACAGAGCACCTCAGCCCACAGCACAGCCCCCTCCGGGGCTACGTGCCCCCTCCTGGCTGCTGCAGTGCCTCGGAGGAGCCGGGGGGTCAGACGAGTCGCTCTGCTCCCCAAGTCCCTTCTGACGCCTGATGAGAATCTAGAGCAGGCAAAGGCTGGAGAAAAATCCCCATTGCATCTTCCAAGGATTAATAGGTCATCTGACAGTGCAGGGGTCATCCAGGCTCTTTTTGGGACGAGGTTGGCCACAGAGCATCCCTGCTGTGCCTCCTCCATCCCCATCCCATCGTGCCAGGAGATGCGGGTCCAGCTTGCACCCTCATGCAAGAGAAGTCCCTTTCTGCAGCCCTTCTCCTCTGCAGAGAAGAAACGCATGCAAAGGGGGCTCTTATGTTTCTCCAATTAATGTAATTAAGAGAATTAAACTTTTGGAGAGAGTGAGTTTTTCATTTTCTTTTTATTTGATTAGGGAAATTCCCACTGCACCCTCTGTGCAAATGAAACCCAGGCTCCTTTCCGTTGTTCGGCAGCCCCGGGAGGACACGTTACCTTTCAATCTCGCACACTAATGTGTTTAGAGTTAAAATCCCCCCGCCCCAGGCGAGCAAAGGAAGGATCCCAGAGCCTTGATTAAAGCACGGCTTCCTGAGCAAGGATGTGCATGTGGAGCTGCTGGGCTCGCAGTGTGCCCTGCACAGCTGGCCGAGCCTCCCCATCAACACCAGAAGATGCCACCACACCCTGGGGCTTCCAGTTTTCTGATGGTAAGTCCAGGGTCGTGCAATAACAGCCAGGGAAAAGCAGGGAAGCCCTGGGATGGGGTGGCTGGTCTCCACGTTTCACTAGAGGTCTGTCCTAGCCAGCTTGCCCACGTGAATTCCAGTGCCGTGGCCCCATCAGGTGGTTTAGCACATAATACTGAAAAGCAATTATTTTTGGCAGCCTGAATATTAAAAACTCTTCTCCACAAGACTGTATTTAGCTATCAAGGTTCCTGAAAAATAAAACATGAGTGAAAGTCTTTGTACAATCCTACCATGAGGCCTCGGGTACTTATATTATCCCACAAGCACTCCAAAATTACAAGCCAGCTCCCCAAAATGAAATAGGCTTAAAAATCAATAAGAATAAAAAAATACATTATGACTTTTAATTTTTCTTCAGCTTTCTGAGCATTTTGGGCACACAGGGGACATGTTAGACATTAATGAAAGCTGCTTTTCTCATCTAAACACAATTTCAGGTGGTCATAACTTTGAAAACCATGGAGACGTCACTGGGTCTGTGGCAGGTACAGACCTGGATAGGGAAGAGCAATCAAAAAATTGGGGCAAAATGGCTCCTTTAGCACCACTGGGGTTTCCCACAGTTTCTTGTAGCGATTAGTATGTCTACAAAGAGCCAAACCTGCTCTTTTTTAGTTTTTTTCCCCCCAGCAAAAATCTGCTGACCCAAAGTCTGGCTTTCTGGTTCCTCCCATTTAGCATAATTAATTGGAGATAGAGCTCCAGGAGCGCCGTCTGGGGTGGGAGGAAACCACAGGACGGCTCGGGAGGCGGCGCAGGGCCGCCGTGGCTGTGCCGACACGAGCACAGGTGGCCCAAGAGCGGGCTGGAGGTGAGGCTTGGATCTCCCAGTGTTTGGCTCCTCTCCAGTAAAAACGTTTAAGGATCCGCCGCAGAAGATGAACAGGGTTATCTGGATTTAGCAGGAGGCGTTACCTTCCTCCTCGCCTCCAACAGAGGAGTGGGAATGGCTCCCTGCGGTCAGGAGGAAAACTTGAAGCTTTAAAGCCCATCAGGTTTCTGGGTTCACAATGAGCTCTTCTGATTATATCTTCTTTTTTTTTTTTTTTTTTTTTTTTTTTTTTTAGGTGAAATATTTTTCTCTGTTAATCTCTAATTCCTTCAGTTTTCCCAAGGGTCATCCAGAGCAGATAAGCTGGAGTGGGGGAGGATGGAAAGGCTGGGCAATGCCATGCTGGGAAAATGCACAGGGTAAGATTTAAGGATGCTTTTCCAGATCCCCAGCTCTGTTAATAACCATAAGGGCAGTGACTTGCTGGTGACAGTGCACAGGTACCCACAACATGTGATTTTGGAGAAGAAAAGCACCCGCAGCCATCCCCCAGGGACCAGCTGCCCAGCACCACAGCACTGGCAAACCTCCACTTTGAGAGAATAACGAGCATTTTTGGCTGCGGCAGCAGTGACGCCATAAAACACCACGAACTGCTGGTTGCAGGCTTCTCCCATCGCTGCTCGGAGCATCTGTGGAAGGGAAAACTTCCCAGCGTAACATCCACAACCTCTTAAGTAAATAGTCTTTAATGTTGCACTAAAGGGTTGTAGTCTTAATATGTAAAATCTGTTTAGCTTTTTTAATTCTTGGATCGTGCTGTGGAAAGTCCTCCAGAAGTTGCCTGTTGGCTTTTTTCCCCTCGCCTTTGGTCTCGGAGGAGCCGTGGCCAGGAACGCCCTCCCGCAGAGCCGCCGCAGCCCCGGGCCAGCGGGAGCTGGTGGGAGATGCCCTGAAGATGGCAGCAGGGCCATGGGCACACGCAGCCAGGGCTGCGACAGCGCGGGGACACCGCGGGTACCACGGAGCTCCGCTCAATGCTCTTTGAAGCAAATATTTTTGCTTTGAAGAAGAAGAAGGAAAAAAAAAAAGCCCACCAAAAAACCCCAAACAAACAAACAAACAAAACCCCTAAAAAACGGTGGGGAGCTGCTTTGTAACAAATGCCGGAGCACACCCCGCAGCTGCAACTTTCTGCTGCATCAGGACTGAGCAGATCACACCCGCTCGCTGCAATCTGCCGGGATGCTAAAAGGCTCATCAGCCCCTCACAGCTGGGTCCTGTCCGCTGAGTGGCGGCTGAGCCTTTTTAACGAGGAATGAAGGGTGGGATGGGTTTCCCCGACGGCTCTGGCTGCTGCCAGCTTCAGGCCGAGGGAGCTATTTTAGGGTTTCTTCCTTCCCTTGTGTTTGTAGCCCTTGGAAGGCGGGCTCATCACTGGCCTGTGGCTGTTCCACTGACAGCATGAAGGCAAGTGTGAGATGGAGCCAGTACCCATTTGGCTCCTGGTGGGGCTGTGTGTGCTCTGGTGCCCTTACTGGGCCTGATGGGTGCTGTGGAAATACGTAAATAAAAGAAAAAGCAATCTTTCCCCAGAGTTCTTCCAATCTCAAATTAGGGAGGCTGAAGCACTGCCAGTAAATGACAGACTATGGCTGGGAGAGGCACAAACAAGCATATGGGGAGAGCACTGGCAGGAGGAGGAGGAGGAGGTCGGGGTGCTGCACCCGTGTTTTTGTTTAGACTAAGAGTGCTGCAGCTGAGTTTGTCTCCTGCCCAGAGTGGAAGCTCAGGAGAGACCAGCCGTGCCAGGGATGGGGATGTGTGAAGGGGAGCAGCAGCCCTGGAGAGCAGGGTGAAGGAGGGGATTGTGGCAGGGCTGCTGGAGCTGGGCAGGGGGAGAGTGACAGCCCCTATGGGGAAAATACCCAACTCAGTCATGGGGTTGCAGGGGAATAGGAGGGTTTAACCCAACCCAGTGGAAAAGTGGGTGTGGGAAGGTGGCAATGAAGGCGAGGAACATGGTGAGTCTGAGCACTAGGCTTGAAATCATCATCCTCCAGTGCTCTGACCTTCATCACCATCTTGCAGCTGAGGGACCTTCCCCACAGCCAGAAGCATCCAGGTACCATGCAAACAGAGCAGCTCTGCCTCCTGCAGATCTGGGCCAGGCAGAAAGCAGCAGGCAGGCCCCAGAGATGGGTCAGCCATCTTCTGTGTGGAAGCACTGGTCAGGAGACGAGGTATTTGGGCCCACAAATCCCAAGTTAAGGACCCTGGGTGGTGTTAATGGCCCTAGGGCTGGCCGATGGAGTGGGGGTTGGATGCAGGGATGCAGGGGAAGGGGATGGGTCCAGGGACCTAAACATCCATGTCTCAGAGGACAGTAGCTGTACGAAGAGAGCTCTGTGTGACGACAGGCAGGACAGAGCCTGCAGACAGACTGGGGGAGGAGGAGGCTGAGATCATGTAAACACTGAAGGTAAGAGATGCTGGACCAAGGCACGAAGCACGCGCCGGCAGGCGGCCAGTGACGGCTCCGGATGTCAGTGCACAGGCACAGGGGGCTTCAAAGGAGAAGGCAGGGAAGCAGCACGTCTGGCAGAGGTGGGAGGTGGGCTTGTGGCAGTGTTGCTGCAGTGAAAGAACAGAGAGATGGGATGTGGGAATCCACGGCTGCAGGTGAACACAAAGCCCCGGCACCAGCTCACCCAGCACCAGTGCGTTTGAGCAGCTGTTCCTGTGGTTCAGCTCCAGCCCAGGATGTGTGATACCTTTCCCAACCCGACTACAGAGGAGAAGCTTGTGAGTTGCCACTGTGCCTCCTGAACTGTGGCACACTGGCCTCATGCTTTGCAGCAAGTGGCACGATGAGAGCACCTGAGTGCCCCGGGGTCTGCGGTCCCCTCTGTGGAGATGGGGCCCAGGCAGCAAAGCACCCGTCTATCCTGCCATGTCCCTCCAGCTGCTGGCAGAGTGCAGGCAGCTCTTGCTCAGACAAGATCTTTCTGTGCAGGTACAGCTAAGATGACATCCTTGGTGCCTGCCCTCGGTGTCAGCATCCCTGGGGCCCCTGTGAGTCAGCACTCAGTCCCCTCTGCCTGGAGCGCTGCCAACCCCTGAGCGATGATTTCCAGTGCATGAAGCCAGGTTGTGTGTCAGGAGGATTAATGACAGAGGCTTCTCAGGGCTTTGAGATCTGGGTCTAATTTAAAACCAAAACAAAACTTAGAATTTTAGGAGCAGGGGAGTTGCTGTCCTGGGGCAAGCCTGGGATGCAGCTCGTCGCATATCCGATCTTGCAGTAACATGTGCCAGGACCTTCAGAGAAGGTACAAGCAAACACCTGGTACACAGGAAAAACCCAACCTCCCAGGGGTGCTTTCTTCTTTGTCTTTTGCTATTAGTCATTAGCTTATGCTCCGAAGCACATGGCCTTATCTTCCCTCCAGGCATCTTCCTTTTATCTACCTTGACTCATGGAGCTACAGAATCTTCTATTAACTGCGTAAATGTCAGATCTTCCTTAAAACCTTAGAAAACTCTCTGCCTCGTTGTATCTTACGGCGATGAGTTCCACACATAAATCATGTGCTGGTGTAAAAATGAGTTTCTTATCAGTTTTTAGCTTTTGGTCTTCGGATTTCACCGTCTGTCCCAGCAGAGCTTTCACTGTTGCATGAGGGATGGACACTCGATGCAGAGTGAGCTGGATGCCAAGATGAACTCTGGTTTTCCCTGACTTTTTCTGGTAAAGGCCTTTAAAGCTGGTGACTGGAAGAGTTTGACGGCAGAAACCTCCTCTGCAAAAAGTCTTCAGCAACTTTCTTGCTGGAAAGAGGGGCTGGCAGTGGAGCAGCTCTGCATGCCAGAGGGATGGGAAGTTCAGGCTGAAGATGTCTCCCAAGGCAAAGGCTTGGGGTTGTGCCAGGTTGTGGGAGGTGGAGGTTTGGGAAAGGGCTGCAAGGCTTAGCCAAGGACCAAAGGAAATGTGGAACAGGGGAACGTTTGTCTTGATTTAATTTGACACTTAAACTGAAAGAGTGTGATTTGTAGCTGTGCACATTTTAAAAGCTCCTCGAGATAGGGAAGTGGAGGCAATAGCAGGTTTGGATGCCAGATCAGATAAGACCCTGTGGGTAATGCCTCTACCTTACTCATTTTTATTCAGGTTTATCTCCACACTCCTAAAAAAACCCAATGGCTTGAAATTCTCCACTGCTGATTTTATTTCCAATATCTCCTTTACAGTGAGGCACCTGAACCCAGTGTGACAGGCACTGTGGTATTGCCCTAGCCTGGCCCTGGCTCTCCCTGGCCCTGCCTTCATGTGCCCAAAGGCAGTTTGGTGTCCTGGTCTCTACTGAACACCAAACTGTGTCTTGTGATGTATTTGAGCAGCTTGGACTGGGAGACTTGATGGGATAGAGCCCCAGTGCTGCTGGAAGGAGGTCCTGGAGGCCCCTGCCATGTGCAAAATCCTGGTTACTGTGTGTTAGATGGTCCATATGGATCCTGATACAGGGGCTGGTCCTTGCAGAAGGTGGAGGGAACCGTGTTGGAAGGACCATGGAAGGGTTTGCTCTCCAGGCCCCATTGCTTGTGCAGCAGAGACCAGAGCAGCTGCCTCAGGGCTCTCTGATCTGCACGGGAGCACTGCTGGGAAGAAGGGAAGCAGGCACAGCCTGGGCATGTGGAGGCATCACCAAGGAATGTGCCCACACCCTCCACAGGGCACATCATGGGGTGCTGGCATGAGAGCCCCACAGGGAGTCATTCCAGCAGCCAGCTCCTGAGATGGGCCCTCTGCAGGTACCAGGGAGGCTGGTGGAGCACACAGAGGCTCGTGTAAGTGCTGGCCAGGATGAATGTGTTTGGCACTGACCCTAATCCTTTCCTGCCAATACACTGATTGGAATTGAATTTCCAATATGAACAGTCGTGGGACTCTATCTGCAAGCTGGCGAGGAGAGCTATAGATTTTTATCATGTGTTTCACAGCTATTTCTTTAATTTGAAAAAAATAATAGGAGTGACTGCTGAAAACACTTCAGCAGCCAAACAGTCGTGGTGGCGTTGGGCAGGGCAAGATGTGGCTGGGATGGTGAGGGGGGAGCAGTGCCTCCCTCAGCTACAGCCCATCACCAAGGCAGGACCAGCTCAGCCCCTGCTGGGTCTGTGGGAGGTTCCTCAGCCCCTTCTGAGATGGAGGTGACACTCCTGATGGGTTTAACAGGAGCTTGTCCTCCCTGAAGCTTCAGCCCATTGTTTCTCCCACACCATGGGTGAGCCCCTTCCTCCCTGCAGGATCCCATCTCCTTCACCAGGGGATGGCTGACCCAGCCAGGCAACCACTCCAAGGCTTTGCAGACCTCTGGCAGACCTCGCTGACCTGGGCCAGCTTTCACTGTTCATTTCCCACTCTGTTACAGGGTGGCACCCAAAACAGGACATATTCACAGGGGTGACTCTGGCAGGGCTGGAGGGTGCTGGAGGCGAGATGTTCTCTTTGTATCTCCCAACAATACTTTTTTAATCTTTTAATCTTTTTTTGTCGCAGTACAAGGCTCCTGCCTTGTGTTCAGCCTGCAATCCATTACATCCCCCAGCTCTCTTCTGCAGAGCAGCTGCCTTGCCAGCTTCTCCCTGTATTTATTTAGGCTTCCTCCCCTCTGCCCTGTATTTGTTCAGTTGAACCTTGCACTTGTCTTGGTGAACACCCTCCTGTTTTCCCTGGCTCTGTCTCTGATTTATGAAGATCATTCTGAGCTCTAATCCTGCCTAGATGAGTTGCCTGAGCATTTCTGACTCTGGCAGGCCGCATGAGCTCTCCAGCAGGTGACAAGAGGTGATTTTTGTCCATGCACAGGTTAAGGACAATCAGTTCATCTTCCTTTGACCCTTTCCACCCTCATATCTTTAACAAGACTAGTCCATGCGTGGCAAATACCCAGGGAAGGCTCTTGCTTGAAGATTAAAAAAAAAAAAAAAAAAAAAAAAAAAAAAAGATAGGCAGAATGCCCAGGGGGAAGCAAACATCCCAGAGCTGCTGGGAAAGGGGCACAGCATGACACTGCCCCGGAAGAGCCTCCCCTCTGCCCCTGTTGTTATTGCTGCTCCCTTTTTTGTCCTGAGCAGTTTGCAAATATTTTCAGTCCTGCAGGTTGTTTCCATTAAGAGGGAAAAATCAATGAGGCAGCCAAGAGTCTGTGGCTGAGCCTGCTCTCTGCTAAAAATGGACCAAATGCCTCTTTCCTGAGTGCAGTGGGGTGGGTTTGCCTTTTCCCAGCTCTGACCCCATCGCTTCCCGAAAGCCGCTCTGTGTTCCGGGCCTCCCTGCCTTGGAGCTGCTCTGGCTTCTCCTCCCTCAGCTGAGCCCAGCCCCAGCACTCATCCTCGGCTGGGGATCAGCAGCTCCTGCTAATGGGAAAAGCATTCCTGTCGTTTCATCAAGTCCCTTAATAATTTGCCAGAAATGCCTATTGATTTCTTGCACGCTCCCGTGCAGACAGAGGTAAATAAGAGCCATTCGTCATTGCATTATGTATCGGTAATTAAAAATTACTAGGTAACTTGAACCAAAAATTGAATAATTTGAAGTAAAATTAAATAATTCTAGGTAATCAGTACTAAATGAGTCCATTATTTTACTTATCAGTGACTAAAAATTACCAGGCATTTTTCCTCATTTGGATGCTCTCCTTCGCCCTCCGTGTCAGTAGAGCCTTTCTAATTTGTTTTAATTGTTAATTTTAATGAGTAGTGTTTTTCTGATAACATTTTAGCGTGTTTTGTTGTTTTTAGAGAGGGTTTTTATTGCATTGCACAAAGCCTGAAGCACCTCAATGTGGGAGCAATTTGGAAGCTAAATTATTATTATTTATTTAAATCAAACCCTCCAGCCTCTTTAACCGTTTGGCTGATTCTGTAATTGCTGTACCAGTGTGATGGAAATGCTCGTGGGGCTGGCAAGAAAGTGCCTGGATACTCTTCTCAGTTCTGTGACCATGGCATATCCCCAGCCACCAGTTCTGCTTCCTGGGAAGATTTTTTGGACCCAGAGCCGTGCTGTTACTCCAGGTTTGCCCAGCAGCTGCCATCAGTGTCCCTCAGCAGTGGTTTGGAGGCACCTGGAGGAGGACACGAGTAGAAACCTTCTGTTTCAGGATCTCATCCCATCCATGGAAGAAGCAAGATCTGGGGGTAGGCAGCGAGACACCAATTTCAGCTCCGTTTTTATCTGGTTGTGGCAGCAGGGCAGGATGTGGCCGGGGCTGAATTGCTTTTGGGAACTGTGGTGCTCCTTGGGTGTGAAGTCACTAAAGTCACGAGGACAAGGGCATCTTTGATGCTCTTTGAAGCTCTCTCCTGTCCCATTCCTGCCTTGGCCAGTGGGGCTGTGTGGGTGCACCATCCCCTGGGGTACTCCTTGGCACCAGGAGGCAGCCAGGACCTGTGTCTGGTCGAAAAGCTCCACATGGCTCAAGGTGAGCTGTTATTTCCAGAGTTCTCTTACCCTCATCCACACCCATTCTCCTCCAGCTACTTTCTAAGGGACTCCCAGTCCCTGTGTTGGTAAACTGGCAGGGGAGAGCAGGGTGGGGCTGGGACAGCACTGCTGCATTCCTCCTGCCCTGTGCATCTTGAGGAGATCTGAGGCCGATTAGCCTGATCCCGCCTTGAGCCTCCCTTCCTGCAGAGAAGGCCTGGACCTCCCCGGTCCCTCCATTCCACCTGGCAAGGGTTTGTCACCTCCCTGCCCCGGGCACAGCGCGTTTGTGCGCTCGGACGGAAGGATGCTGGCTCGCTCTGCTGCTGCTGCTGGCTCGCTTTGCAGTCCCGTGTCGGTGACAATTTGCGACGCGCCACCGCCCCGGGGCACGGCAGCAGCTCCTGCTCGCCCTGCGAGCGCTCAGATGCCTTTCACACACGGCTCACAGCGCAGGGAAACCCTGCAGGTGCCACCCAACCTGCGCCTCTCCGGGAGGTGCCGGTGGGGCTGGGTGTGAATGGCGCAAGGCCAGCCTGGAGAGCCTCTGCTGGGGGGTCGGGGGGTCTGTGAGTATCCTGCCCTGGGCTGCTCGGCTCCTTAATGGCTGTTAAAGGGATGAAAGTGTTGTCTCCTCTGTGGAGGCTGCAGGTTGTGAAATACCCTTATAATGTTCCCTTAGTGTGTGCCAGCCCTCAGCCTGTGATAGGCCCTGCTTGGTGTTGACCAAACAAAACAGCAGATGGAATAAGCAAATAATTTGGGGATTTTTTTTCTTTTNCTTTAATAAAAACCTCCTCTCTTCTTTTCCCTTCTCTGAAGTTATAACTGGTTGAAAAGCTTCACCTGTTGCTGGTGTCAGGCCTGCCTGTGTTCTTGGGGTCATGGTGCTGCCTCGGGGTGAACCTGGGAGTCAGGGCAGGGAATGGGCTGGAAACACTTAGGATGGACTGAGGATGGGAGCCTGGGGATGGCTGATGCAGCTGAGCAGGGGAACCAGAGGAGGGGAAGGGTGGACTAATTCCTGCAAGCTCTGGCCCTCCCCCACGTGCATGAGATGCCCTCTCAGCTTCCCAAATCCAAGGAGTCCACTGAAATCTCCACAGTGGGCTGGGACTGGTGGGGAGATACCTGGACAAATCTGCTGCTGGGCTGTTGCAGGGCACCCAGGGACCCCCAGAGTCTCATGTCCACTTGCCCAAAATGATGGCCCCAGTCCCTGATTCAGTGGCCAGCCTCATTTGGCACCCTCTGTCATGGGACAGAGAAATGCCAAATTCAGACCAAACAGCCCCAGATCTGTGGGGTGCCTGGTGGAGGGGTGTACCAGGGGTCTGGACAGGGCTTTTTGTCGAGGTCTGCCTGGAGAAGCTGCTCCCTGCCTTGTACCTCTCACACCCAGGAATAGTTTTGTGGTACTTGGCATTCATCCCCCTACGCTTAATTTCATCCCATTTAGACCTAGTAAAAACTATTCCCTGCAAGCAATTTATTCAACAAATGTAGCTGGCACTTTCTGTTGCTGAGTTGTCCAGGAAGAGACCACAATTTTCAATGATTTTTTTCCATTCAGTGAATGCTCTTTGTGGCAGTATTTGAGTTCAGGGTTCTTCATGAATGGCAGTATAGTAAAAAAAAATATCCGGTGGCCTATCTGAGCTGCATTTTGCTATTCACACTGCGAGGCCGGGCACCTTATCGCACCAAGTATTGTTTCTCTCCCCTGAATAGGAGCTCTCGTCTCCCTCAACTACCTCCACTCCTACCCAGAACAAAATTAATTTCATCCTGCAACAAATCTGACTGCTTGATTAAATGAATCTGTTGCCGGCCCTGAAAGATATCTCAGTGAGCAAAATTTCATTTCTGGTTGAACACCCACCGAGGAAGCCACAGATACAAGTGGGTGGCTCCCAGAGGAGCTCAGGGCTGTATTTACAGTGCTAACCTGCTTCTGATCTTCCCCCCACCCTGTTTCTAATGCCCTGGAAGGCAGCTCCTGGTGGTGTGGAAATACCCTGGGCACCAGTGGCTTCTCATCAGGCTCCCCCAACCCCAGTGTCTGCTCCTGGCTGATGCCTAGTCAGGCTTGGCAAATTGAGCTCTTTTAATTTTTCCTTGGAAACCAATCCCTCGAGACCTTTTTCCTGTTGTAGGGGAATATCACCCCCACATTAATTTCTCTGCAATTTCTTGGTGTGCTCTGAAGCCCTGAGTGTGCTGCTGAGCCTGGGGTTGGAGGTGTGATGCTGCTGGCACTGCATCCTCATCCTTACCCAGCTCTAAGCCTCTGTTACCCACAGACACTGACTACTCCTGTCACCATCCCACTCTCTCTCTCTGCCTTGTTTCCAGGCACTGAAACCCTTTTTATTTTGTCTAATCAAGACAAACATAGGGGAGTATTCACGGCCGCTTGCCCAGGGAGGGGTTTGCCAAAACTGTCCTATTCTGGAACATTTTAATAGTAGCTGTGTGATGAGGAAAAGATGGTGAGGGCTCACCGTTCTAATTAGGATCATTTCTGTCTTGCAAGAGGGATTGGCGGGTAGTATTTATGGATACGAGTAGGTTCAGAAAAATTCCTAGCACCATCTGTTTGAGAGAGAACAGGAAGAATTTCAATATGCTTTAGACCTTGAAGTGTAATGTTTGTATAACAGGCTCATAAAATCAATTTCTAATAGTTACAGGTACCCCCTCAGGAATTTAAATAGTCTGTTAACAAAGTTATTCCATCTGCCAAGAAAATATATTAAATATGCATGTTCCATACTACATATGAGGTTGCATGTGCCTTTCTGCTGCTTGATGTGCCCTTGGGTCCTGCGTGCCGACTTTGCTCCTGGGTTACGCTCGGTCTCTCCTGATGGCACCTCACTGTTCAGTCCCAGTTCAGTGGGAGCTCACTCACCTGCCTTTGGTCTGGTAATTCACTGTTATGGCCACCTTGTTCCTTGGGAGCTGAGTGTGGGGATTGCTCTGTCCTGGTCCTCTTCCCATCTCCTGCTCGGCTACCCGTGGGTTGCCTGAGTGCAGAGAACTGGCCACAGGGGTTAGGAGGGTTGTAGTCAACAGAAGGGTCTGAATTTGCAAACTGGGAACATGCATGGGGCAGGATAATCCCTTCACACCCATTTTGAAGATTTTTTAAGCTGGTGTTGCAGCCTGGATAATGGTCCAGCTGGGTTTTGCTCTGCTCCTTTCCCCTCCGTGGCACCTCGCTTTTCCATAACCCTTTGGATCCATCAGTGCCCTGCTTGGTGCCAGAACTCCAACTGCCTCGTCTGTTTGGGAACAGGCTGACAACTCGGGGCATATGCAGGAGAACTGCAAATATGTCATCCCGTTAACTAAACAGTTTGCATTTAACGCTGCCTGTGGAGCTGAACGACACCTCGCCAGCTCTGCAAAGGTTGTGTTCTCAGTGTGATCGGGAGTGATTTATGGCGAGAGTTAGGCTGTGTGTCCAGAATATCGATGGAGGCGTTTGCTGCCTATTGTGTTTAATAGCTGTTGGGGTCCCTCTTTTTACCATTGTGTCATTTGCTGCCTGCCAGCCTGTGCAGGTCTGGGAGCGCGTCCGCGTCTGGGCAGAGTTATTGATTGCGGCGTGTTTGGAATCGCCACTGGCTGGGTGCCGGCTGTGGGTGCCTCTTCCAAACAGCTGCAGCAGGCACAGCACTTGCTGGCCGCTGGCCCCAAGTCCCCTTGTCCACCTGCTGCAGCAGCACCTCACGGAAGGTGCCCTGGAGGGAAGTGATCTGCCCTTCCCTCCCCACCCTGTATCAACAGGAATCCAAGTGAAACGTGAGCAGCTCTTTGCTGGGGAGCGGAGCTGGAAGGCAAAATCTGCATGGTTTTAATGGATTTACCCTCTCCACCCAGAAGGCAGATGAGGCACAGAAATCCCACAGGATTCACCAGCAGTCAGGCAGGAGGTGTCCTGGAGGGAAGAGGCAAAACCCCGCACGTCTGAGGTGTGCCGGGAGACTGGGATTTCCTTCTGATGATGATCTCTTTGTGCTAGGCAGTTTATTCTTCTTTTTTAATTTAAAAATCCACATTCCCACTTCCACATAGCTCGTTACCTCAGGGCGTGTGATGAGGTGTCCAGGGGTCTGTCCCAGCAGAGATGATGCAGAACACATTCGTGCAGGCTGTTGGATCTGACCCCCCGCTCCCTCAGGGAGCGGGTGGTTTTCATTTCAGCCTCTTCCATTAGAAGCTCTAAGGGGAGCTCCATCTATTAACTGAGAACTGCAGGCCTGTAAATTTTGGCAAGAAAAAGTCCTTGGAAGCAAATCATCTGTATTTTCTCAGGGCTGTTTGTCCTCCCTCTTTGCATGTACAGCCTTTGCTGGTCGGGAGGCAGGTACTGCCACTGACTCCTTCTCCACATGTGCAGATTGATGGTGTCTGCTCCACAGCCTGCTCCCTCTTCTCTTTCTTTCCTTCTCAGTTTTGTTCCTTCCCTTTTGAGCTGTTTCTGCTTTGCTTGGGAGACTCCTTTAGCTGCCAAGTCCTGATGTGTATCTGTTCATTTCCTAGGGCAAGCACATTGATCTGTGATTTCTGTTATGATACTGCAGATTTCTGTTCCCTTTATTCTTTATTTTTTTTTTCCTTTATCCTGCCATCCAGGAGGTGGTTTCTGTGCTATGGAGAAGCTCAGTGTTTCTAGAAAAATGTGTGTTTCCCTGCCTCAGAGCTGTGCCTAATTGCATACAGAGCGAGCGTCCATCCCTCTTAGTTCCAGTGTAATTCTTCGCGGTGTGTTCCTTTGTGATTGTGTTATTCCAGCAATAACAGCCACTCTCCTTCCAGATATTTATTCTTTTCATGAACATCACCATACTGGCAAAGGATTGGGCTTTTTTTTCCATCTTAATGCTCTACTTCATAGCTCAAATCGGGGATTTATGCTTCAGGGATCTCAGGGAAGACTTTCCTATTTTCTGCTACCTCTTTCCAGAAGCGCCATCTTTCTACGCTGGGATTTGGAGTTCTTGGACATGTGTTACTGCTGCCGGGGATGCTGCTCACTGCTTTTAGATTTGTATTTACTGCCGTGCTTTGCTCTTTAATTTTGTTGTTCTCTTTCTGGCACAGAGACGAAGTAATGCAAATGAAGGCTGGAGCATTTTGTTTGCACACAAACCAACCCTGGCCATTCAAAGTGGAGGCTGGCAGGGAGTGGGAGGGCAACGGGCAGCATCTCTCCATGCAGCCACTGCAGCTCTGGGCATCCCATGAGGGCTGTGGTGGGCAACAGCCTGGGCAGAAGTGGGTGCCCCAACACCTGGCATAGGAAGGTTAGGAGGATAAAGTGCAGATAAGGCAGGGATGCCTCCCAAATATACCACTTACCTCTATCACACCTCTCCCTGTGCTGAGGATAACACATTAGTTTTTCATCCTGGAAGACCTTATTTCTTATTATGAGTTAGTTTTACAGCACCCTGAAGTGTGCTCAGCACTTTACGGTGCAGGGAGAAAGATGAGGTCCATGTGACAGATTTACCCAGCATAAAATCCTGACTGAGTTACAAAGGAAAGAAGCAGCATGTCTGTGCCCTGGCCTTTGTCCCGTCCTGCTGCCACAGGGGCTTTGAGACACTTCTACGTTTTTTAGTGACATGAGGAAGGTTTTTCTGCCCCACGGCAGCCTTGCTGCCCACTGTGCTCTGCTCCTCGCCCAAGCCATCACTTTTGGCAGGTGGGAGTCCTGTGAAAGCTGCAGCAAGGAGGGCATATGGCACACAGCTCCCAAACAGAGACCAGGGAATGGTGCTGTGCCAGGAGCATTTGACAGCCTGGCACAGTCCCCCTGAGCCACCTGTGAGTGGGGGAAAATGTTGCCATTCAGAAAGGGCTCTTTCACTCAGGCTGGCACCTCAGCTGCAGGCTGTGCTGGAGCCAGTGGGACCTAGAGGCTGTGTCAGGGTGCTCTGTAGGGAGCAATGCTGGAGGAGGGCAGGCTGCCCCAGGGCCGTACCCCATCTCAGGCAAACTCCCTCTGTGCTGCCAGAGGGTGCTTGGGTGTAGCATCACCTCAACCCTCTCATCGGGGCAGGAGAGGTGCAGAGTTATCTGGGAGCTATGGGGATGCTCATGCTCCAGCAGGGTCAAAATGGGAGGCGATGGGCTCTCTGCTCCATCCCCGGGCCTGGGTGCTGCCGTTGTCCTCCCCGGCTGCGTGGGAACGGCTCCTGGGGCCGGAGCATGCTGAATTTCACTTTTCAAATGGGGTTTCTGGCACCTGGCCAAGCAGCGTTCTGTGTTGTCAAATATTTTGGCAAACCACATCTCAGCTTTAGTCTGAAGCGTCTTTCGCTGGGGAAACGGCGTCGAGCCGAGCCGGCGGCACGATCCCGGCACGGAGGGGAGCGCGGCACTGCCAGACACGTCCTGCACAGGCGCTGCTGGTGCTGGGAGCCCCGGCGTCCTGGCTGGAGGGCGCCGGGAGCACAGCTGGGCAGGGTGGCTGGCGAGCAGCGAAAGGGCCGAGAAAAGGTGCTTCAAGGTGACTGTAAATGGTTTGTGAAATCAGGCTGAGCGGGACAAATTGTATTGACAAGAATAAGAAAACCCTGAAAAGTGATTTTTCAAGTCTCTATTTGGGCTTTTTGTTCTGAAATTGCCCTGCATTAAGAAGAGAATAAAAAAAAAA